>ML661322.1:8672646-8833671 GCA_007570785.1 Antilocapra americana
CGAAGATGGAGGTGCTCTCCCCGGCTTCTCCTGGAGGCCTGAGCGACGGGAACCCATCGCTGTCCGACCCTTCCACGCCTCGGGGCGCCTCCCCGCTCGGGCCGGGCAGTGCGGCGGGCTCGGGGGCAGCGGCGTCCGGGGGTCTCGGGCTGGGGCTGGGGGGCCGCAGCGCCGCCTCGTCCTCGGTCTCCTTCTCCCCTGGCGGCGGCGGCGGCGGCGGGGCTGCGGCAGCCGCCGCCGCCGCCTGCCGGGGCATGTCGTGGACGCCGGCCGAGACGAACGCGCTCATCGCAGTGTGGGGCAACGAGCGGCTGGTGGAGGCGCGGTACCAGCAGCTGGAGGGAGCCGGCACGGTGTTCGGCAGCAAGGCCCCCGGGCCGGCCATGTACGAGCGCGTGTCCCGGGCCCTGGCCGAGCTGGGCTACGAGCGGACCCCGTCCCAGTGCCGGGAGCGCATCAAGGTAACCGGCCGCCCGGCCTGGGGCAGCGAACCTGAGGCAGAGGAAGGCGGGGAAGCGGGCCTCGGGGGCGGGGGCCGGTCCGAGCGCAGGGCTCCCCTCCGGGGCCCGGTGGGCCATTCGCATCTCCTCCGCCTTTTTTCTTCTCTCCCTGGGAAGGGGGGGCTTTTTTTTTTCCCAGATGGCCGCCAGCCCGTAGGTTTTCTGAGTTTGAAGTTGGGCGTGCCTGCCGCCGCCCCTCTTTCTTGCCAATCGAGGATGTTCTTGCGCTCTGAAGTTGGTAGTTTCGCATTGTGCTCCCGGCGGCGGTCCCATGCAGCCGGCGCCTCTCGCCCCCACCGCCGGGGCCCCTCGCTTTGTTCCAGGCCCGGGGGGCTCCCAGGCACAGGCTTACGGGCCGGGGCGAGATGGAGCAGGAATAGAAGCGGAGGGTGGGGGGAGGTGCTGAGCTCCCCCCCTTCCAATCCCCCAGTTTAGGAATTTTCAAGTGAGTGGCAGGAGCAGAGCCGTACGCGAGGCGCCTTCAGAGGATGGCCTTTGTGTCAGTCTTGCTTTTGCCTTGAGCTTGCTTCTAACTCGAAGGGCGATTAAGTCTTGAGATGCTTTGGAGAATTGGGAAGGCTCGGTTGTAGCCAGATACTGTATTGCTTTTGTGGAGTTAGGGCACAGTTAAAGTTAGCCTGGCTGATAGTTGGTCCGAAATTTGAGTGTGATGCCTCCAGAGTTAGGTTGGCTCGAGGCCCTGCAGTGTTTCTGACGAAGCTCCTTCTTGAAAGCCTGTGTTCCCCGGCTTTAGCTATTGTGCCGGATGTGGTGACAAGTGAAGCTCTCACTGCGCGTCTGGCCATCCTTGTGAACCTCAAGGTTTCAGTACAGAGGCTTAATTTGGGCTAGAAATGTTACCTCCAGTCAGGTTACTGTTTTCTGTTCCTGCTGACTTTTAATCTGGGAGTTCAGATTTGTAGTATTGGCAGATACGGAGTTGTTTTTTAGGTTAAGTTGGTTGGTTTCCTCCTCGCAGTGTCTGCTAAAAGATTCTGGTAGAAGACTTTCCCCCTAGTTCATGGAACTACTACTTGTTCAGAGTTTTAGTATCAGTGTGTTTCGTTTCTGGCAGGGCTGGCACTTTTTTGGAACTCCAAGGCGGGGTAAGAACCCAGTAGGAACTGTCATACTCACACTGGAGAAGGAGATGGCTCCAAAATTCCGGATATCTTGTCTCAGGTGTTCATTTGAGGTCATTGTGGCTTAGAAAATTTGGTCCAGAAACCAAGATGTTTCAAACCTGTTAACTATTTTTAGGGAATCTGAAACCCATTTCTCAATTAGAAAATTAGATTGGTTTACCTGGTAACATGTTATCTTTGCCCCCTCCCTCTCCATTTTAAACAAGGATGTCATGAAAGTAATAGTTTATAGATAGGTTAAATAGTAGCTAATAGTGGCCACTGTTCTCTGAATCTTATTCTTTGTTCTATTCAAGGTTATTAAGGTTAAGTTCAGGGGGGTTTTTGCATTGTGCTGTTTAGCCTCTATCCATGAACTTTTTTGAATTTAGAAGTGCTCTTTAGGCGTTTGTAGTTGTTTTAGCTTCGATTTTTTTTCCAAGTACATAGAAATTTCTCAATCAGAAGGACAAAGGGTGTTATCCAAAGCTGCTTATGAATCTCACTGATCATAAAATTGTTTCTCAAAAAGCCAGGAAATCTCTAGTTGAGTTGCATCTTTGTCCAGTTATGAGAAGCATAACCTAAAGCAAAGAAAGGAGACTGGGTTTCTCTGAAGAATTTTCAAAAGAGAATCTTTTTCTCTGTCTCCAAGCAGATAAGATTAGATTGACCTCCAGCTCTTAGAATATTTTGAGACTATATGAGTGTTGATGATGGATTCTCTAATCCATAGTAGCAGTTGATGAGGCAACCAGATCACTGTTTTTTTGTTTTCTTTTTTAAGTAAACAGTTCCTTAGTGTGATTTCAAGGAAGGATCCAGACTTCTTCATTAACATTGGTCTTTCCTATCGGAATTATAAGCTCCATAAAGAGAAGTTCCTATCTCTTATTCCCAACAGTATTTCCAGTGCCTAGGACATAGTAGGCACTGGATACATGTTTATTAAATTCACCAAATAAACAAAGCCTTGAAGGAGAATGTTGGAAAGTATAAAAATCTAGAGCAGTGTTCAGATTTTAACCCCGAAACATAGACTTTAAAACCCAATTTGAGAAATACTTTCTTAAAAACTAAACTCTGTCCCTCTTGGAGACTTAAGATGAATGTAATCTTAAGCACAGATGCATACGTGGTCACTGAAATCATAGCCTTACACAATTATGAGGTGGATGTCCAAGTACTCCAGATTATGTTTATGAAAATCAAAAGACAACCTTAGGAAATTGTCAGAGAATCATCGCAAACCCCTGAAACAAATCTTTCAATCCCAGTTTCAGAAATGCCGATTTAGAACAAGTAGTTCAGAAATCTCTTTCATTTGATTCTGTTAATGAGAACTACAAAAAGAAATTCAGCAATCCTTTTTGCTTTGGAATTTGCAAAATAGAAACAAAGTAGTGCCATGAGATATAGACGAGGGGGTGTATCTTGTCCAGAATAATGCAGTTCACTCAAGTGTGAACTGTGTGTGGAGGCTCCCCGGGGAAGGAGCACCACGTGCGTCAGTTACATTTCTGGTCCAGTGTATTTATTTAAATATCTATCAAGATTCGAGTATAAAGACCCAGTGAATAATTTCTTCTAAGTTTGAAAGGAAGGACGATATATAGTAACTTCAGATTTCCCCCCAAACTTTCCCTGAATCGTAGTTTCAATATATTGATGTAACAACCTTGTCATATGATGACTCTTGGATTTTGTTACAAAAGTACTATTTTTAAATACTATCCAAGCGAATATGTGTATTTCTAAGTGCACAGGATTTTATCTTAAAGTCAGATATATACTTTTTTTTTAATTGCTGCAAAGTCTGACATGTCCTGTTACTGGTATTTGTTCAGTTTTTTTGGATAAAATGGATATGCTTGAGACTGGCTTGCTATTACATGTTTGGTATTATTTGGTTCTGAAGTCTTGTTGCTTTCTGTTTGTTTGCCAGGAGAAAATGAATCTGTTAACAATTCCAGCCTAATTTTGGAGTCAGATAAACAAATGGGTGGTTTTCTGTCCTTTTCTATATAAGCCTTGTCATATCTCCATTTTCCAAATGCTTGAGTGTTTACTGTCTGCTTGGTGTTAGGGTGAAGAGAAGAACTGTAATACATAGTCCCAAAGAGCTTCCAGTGTAGTTGAAGTTTGTATACCCACATCTAAGAGTTAAAAAGCTGTACCAGACAACACTGGCTGGTATGGAGTGCAGTACTTCAGTATCGAATGACAAAAGGAGACGTAAGTGTGATGACTTACTTCAAAGGAGGAAGAGCTCAGCACCGCCCATACTGTAGTGTTTGAGAGACCTATCTAGACTTGGAATTCGGAGCCAGGTGCTGGATTCACGCTTAGGTCAGTCAGTCCGATGCCCTGCAAAACTCATTCTCAAGTGCCATATTTTTGGGCGTTCTCCAAAAATTTGGCTCTTGAGAGTTGGCTTTTTGTCTCTCAGACAGATGCTTTACTCTGGCTTTGCCTGAAAATGAAATGCAAGGTGATCATATGACCTAAAGAACTTGTCTTTGCCGGGTCAATGTTGGTTGTTTATCAGATAAACTTATAAGTGGTGGGAGTCTTTTGCTTAACAAACAAGATGATTAACTTTTTAGGGACATTGTCTTGATCTATATTCATCAGTAATTCATCGTAATCTTTGGAACAAATATTGTACCTTAGCAGACAAATCACAGGGTGGTATATTTGATCTTTCGCTGTAACTGTCAAGACTTGTCAATATAAATTGTCATTATCTGTCATGTGAGAACCAATAGGGCAAAGATAACTTGGAGCCCACAAATACTGTTGTCCCTGTATGAACATTTTAAGACTCTGCCTATCTCTAAGGACTTTTCTGATGTTAACACACTAAACTTTCTGCATTATCATTGAAAGATTTTTCAGAAATATGGTCTGCCACTCAAGACTGTTCACATGAAAGATTTAGTCAGATTTATCTGCTTCCATTTCTTTCGTTCCCAAGCCATTGCCACCAGAAAACTTGTGTGTTCCAGTTTTCTTGTCTGCTTTTGAATCTGATGAAGATTTGATATATATACTGAAAGAATAGACTTCTAGCCATACAAACATATATTTAGGCTTTTGGTTTTGGAGGTCAGGACTCTAGTAAGCACACCTTAAAACCGTGCATGAATAGGCACCTGAGTTTATTTCCTGGCATTTTGGGAAATCTGCTGGAAAGTGGAGTGAAATATTCTGGATTCTTCATTAAGAGGATATGTAAAAAAGGGGAAAAAATGAGAAAACCCATAGTATAAAGCAGTCCTGTTCAATAAAACTTTCTGTAATGATGGAAACGTTCTATATCTGCTGCAGTTCAGTGCAAGAGTCACTAGCCAAAGGCTGTTAAGCTTTTGGAATGTGATTAGTGTGCTTGAGGAACTGAATTTTTAATTATGTTTCATTTTAATTAATTACATGTTAAATTATCAATAACAACATGTGGCTAGTGGCTACCATATTGAACAATGTAGGTAAAAAGTTGTTATTCAGAATATTAAAGAAGGCTTTATTTTATGAAAGGATATTCTCTTGGCCACACCCTCAGACCTCTGAGGGGGTAGGGATCATGTTGGAAGTTCTTTCTTCTTGCCCTCCCTGTTGCTTTACCCCTGAGTAGGAGGAACCTTGACAAGTTAAGAGATATGGTTCACCACTGTAGGAGGAGGAGCTTTTCCTGTAAGGAATAAAGTAGTATAATCTCAGTTGACTGGGGCAAAACATATCTACACTGTCTAGTGGCCACTTTGCAGTAGCTGCTGGCCACAGGCAGTAATTGAACACTTGAAAAGTGGCCAGTGTGACTGTGCCACTGGATTTTTAATCTCAATTTTAATTCATTTATATTTAATACAACATTGTAAAGCAACTATAATCCAATAAAAATTAACTTAGAAAAGTAAGTAAATTTAGTGGCTATTATATTGACCAGAACAGCTTTGAAATTATAGTGTTCAGACTTTTTTTGCTGTGTACTCCCAAAAGAGTGTTGAAATCCATGCGCTCTCTTGAACATTTTAAAGCTGACATTAATATTTTTTCATCATGTGTTTTAAAATTTATGGGATGTTAGCAGGATATAGGACATATTAAATCTAGTATGAGTAAGATGAGATTGATGTAAAACTTACTGAATAATGTACTCTGAATCTGAAAGATTCACCCCCAAATTCTTATCTATAGGTTTTATCAAATATGTCTTGAAAACGTTGATGATCCCACAATATTCCACTTATACACTTAAGCAATTGATTAATTTATATTCCTTTGACTATTCTAAATTAAGCAGCCAAGCTTCGTGCCTAAAAAATATATACAAGACTGAAAATGACAGGAGTCCCTAAGGTTCAGGGTGCCTTGATCAATCACTAAAGAAGGCTTATAGGTTCTACAATTAAAGACCCCTAATTTAGAACTTTGAGCATCTTTTTCTGTTTCTTTTTTGGCTGATGTAGAGCTCCCAGGCCCTTGGAATTCCAATGCCCTGAGCAGCCAGGAGAGATTTGGAGCTTAACTCTTGGCTAAAGGCCAGGCATGTGGGGAGGACTTGGAAATCTTACCCATTCCCTTTCATCACATTCATCTGACAGATTCATCACAGGGTTTCTTTAAATACTAAGGTCTGAAATAAGGACTCCTCCCCCCCATTATTCATCAACAGATACTTAAGGGCTTTCTGTGGGAGGCCTTGACGTATAGCAGTGTATCATTTACTGGCAAAGAGTCTCCTTTCCAGGGAAGAAGGAGTCAGGATACTAGAGCAGCCATTTCCAGTTTTGTTGAACATGGTCTATGGATTGTGTAGACATTAAGCTCCTGGTGCTACAGCCTGTTTAAAAAGCCATGCCTTTCAGTTGAAAAACCATTTGCTGTAGTGCATAAAGGTATGCCCTAGATGCCACATGTGACTGGAGGGGGGTATCATCCAGGACCAGGTCAGTGGTTGGAGTCACTGGTTTGGGGACAACAGCAGATGTACCAGCTCTAGAAGTTTATGTTCCCTAAGTAACTTTTTTATAGTTTGAATTGCAGTTATATCCATTATATATCTCACTCCTTAATTTATATACTGGAAAGAAAAACCAAAGCCATGCATCTATTTCAACATACAAGAAGAAATGTATTTTACCCTGTGGCCTAGTACTCACATGATGTACATATGTGTGCGTAAATAATCTGTGTATGTGTAACCAAAGCACATTTCACAAAGTAGTAATGCTTATGTTGCATTTGCAGTGTGTCATGCACTTTGTTAAGTGCTTCACAAATACTAACTCAGTTAACTCACATAGTGACGCTATACTTAATTGCGACACACTCTGGTTTGCTCTTTTCTACTTGAACCCAGGTCTTCTAGCCCCAGCACCTCTGGAGTGGTGTAGTCTACTGCATGTGCCTGTACCTGGCGGGCCTGTTTCTTCAGCCCCCTCCCCACATCCTCCTTCCCCCTGCCCCTCACCACAGTGCTTTTCAGCATTGCCTCCCTTAGTACCCCAGTCCGTCTGGCCTTCATCTTTCCTCTACCCCAGCCACACTCTCATTTGTCTCCAGAAATTCCCTCACCTGAAACAGGTGCAAACAAACACCTGGGTGGATGGGGTGACCACACCCACTGGTGCTGGGGAGTAGGTTTACTCCTTGGGGACTGGCAGCTCGAGGTCACATCTGTCCCCATGTGGGGCACACTGCCGAGGTGGCGGGATGGAGGAGCTAGAGGGACTGAGGGAGGGGAGACAGGTTAAATACTCACATCCAGGGGACCAACAGCTCACAGAATAGAGGAAGGGCCTGGAGTCTTTCTCCTACAGGTTCCACAGCTGCAGTGACATGTTCCAAGAGGGGATGGGGTGGACCAGGGATGTTCTAGGTTTGTGGACCTCACTGATGTGCGCCAACACCTGGTGGGGGCAGCAACACCTCCCCATTATCACATGCCTGCTCTGTGCCCAGGGCTCAGCTAGTTCCCCTCCCCCAAACTGGGAGTCCTCAAATACTCCTCACCTGCACCATCCCCTCTAACCTGTAGCAACTCTCCGTCCACCCTTGTCTCCCTAGCCACTCTCTCACCACCCCAAATCCTCTACACCAAAACATGTCCTGTCCCCTTGGATGGTTATCCCTTCATCTCCCATGTGGCGTGTTGAGAAAGGTGCCCACAACTCATTAAAATTGATTATCAACCTGCTAATGGGCCAGAACCTGCAGTTAGATAGAAGAGGAATAGAAGAGAATGAGGTGACATTTAGTTTTTTCAGTCATTGATACTCAAGGTATCAAAACTCCAGAAACATTCTCGTGAAATGTTTTATCCTGTGTAGTTCTAGAGACCTAGAACCTGTGGCTTGACAGGAAGGTGAAAGGAGGTGGGAAGTGGTAAGAAATGAGACTGGAGACAAACAAGAGGTCAGATGATGGGCTAAGGAGTTCGGACGTTGTTCTAACTTATTAGAGAGTTTTCAGCTGGGGAGTGGCTTAGGTTCTTGGACTGGCTGTCGTGTGGAAAAGGAATTGGAAAGGCTAAGACTGAAAGTACTAAGATTTTTTAGAGGCTCCTTGAGAAACCTACGCAGGAGGTGAAATAGTGGCAGTGAAAAGGGAGAGAACAGAACAGCTCAAAAGTAGTGGAGCTGTTTTGGAGAATGTGAAAATCTAGATTTGCTAGATCTTAACCTGACTGCACAACTCACTGGGTACTCTACTAGTACACAGAGGATTCTAATTGCAGTCCTCAGAGGTCATCATAGTACTTCATTGCTTAAGTTTTAAGCTTTAAGTTGTTTTTTTTCTTTTTGTTAAAGCTGTGCTACCTGGCAGGGGGTCTTAGTTCTCCATACAGGGGGAGCGCAGAGTCCTAATCACTGGATCACCAGGGGATTCCCTAGGTTTGGTTCTCAAACCCAATGAAAGTGTTAGTCATGCAGTCATGTCTGACTCTTGTGAGTCAGTGGGCTGTAGCCTGCCAGGCTTCTCTGTTTCATAGGATTCTCCAGGCAAGACTGCTGGACTGGGTTGTCATTTCCTTCTTCAGGGCATCTTTCCGACCCAGGGATTCCACTCAGGTCTTCTGCATTGCAGGCAGATTCATTACCCTCTGAGACACTAGGGGAGCCCAGAACCCAATGAGATCCAGCTAAATAAAACACTGCTTTAGGGCAGTCCTGTCTGTGTTATACCAGACTCTCTTGGGTTCTGATCTTCTCCCCAGGCTTCTTAAGTGATGGTCCTGCCTTCTTTTTTCCTAACATTACCAGAGGGCAGGAACTAAAATCAGATCTAAAATTTCAAATGTAAATTGTCATGCATTCTCTCAGAAGTATGCTCTTGTCACTCGGATGAGGTAGACTAGCAGGCCCCCCCCACTTGCTCCCCCACCCCACCCCCTACACTTTGGATGGTTGTATCTGTGTCATGTTTGCAAAATGTTAAAAAAAAAAAAAAAGGGAGAAAAAACTTCTTGAGTTTCAAAAACGAATACCAGTACCATTTTTTAGATAATCGATTGTTAGGATTGCCCATTGATTATTAATTACTGTTCAATTTTAATTCTCTTGTGGGGTTTGTGCAGTGTGTTCTCCTGCCTGCCATTTACCATTGCAAAAACTTACTTATAGTGTTGAAAATGAATGCTCAAGGAATCTGTGCCTCCTATGCTGCATATGTTACAATTTATGGGGGGGGTTGTAATTTATGTGGAGTCCTCCCCACTATTGTTCTGAAGCGTTGAAAAATGTCTGCATACTGGAATAAGGTATATATTTAAATCTGTACAGTTCTTAACCTATTTGTAGTTGAGAGAGTCCTTGAGAGCCAATGGAAATACTTTTTTTCTTGGCACTAATCAAATCAGTGTTACTTTGTCACTTAGTGGGTGGGGTGTGATGTTATTTCCTAATAGAATACAGACCTGTGTTTATTCTCAGACATTTTAGGAATAACAGCCATCATCTTATTTTTATATATGTGTTCTTGGCTGTATTCATAAATTACATTTCTTGAGCTACCAAATAATAACTTCATTCATTATAAAGTGATGAAATAGAATGGAAGTTATTTACCTAGATTTGTTTTCTAGGAGCAGTTTCTCAGTCTGTTTAAGATGACTTTGTTGTAACAGCCTGAATTTTTGAAACTCACAATGCTGTTTCTCTATCTACCTTCAGATTACTACATTTATTTAAATAAGTCAATTATGTTTGTACTTGATATTAATAAAACCAGAATAAAGTTCTTATCTACCAAAACCTGCTCTTATCATTATTATTTAAAATTTACAGATACTTTTCTCTAAATGGATAGAGCTGCTTAATAATTTAGGAAAAGGAGTGTGATAGGCCAGAAAGTACCTTGACCTTATAACTCTCAACTGCCCCGCACAGTCTTAAGGAGTGTCCATCACTCACTCATCGCTTTAGCAAAAAGATATTGAGCCACTTCTGTGTGCCAAATATTTGATTTAGGTTCTAAGAATACGTCAAAGAATAAAACTGGGGAAAAAACAAACAAACCCACTTGCCTTCAAAGAGGTTATATTCCAGTAGAAAACAATATGAATATTTTAAATATGTTAATTCAAAACTATTGACACAATCAGAAAACCCTTCAAATAAGATATTCCTTTTTATTAGCCTTATTGACCTTAGAAGGTTTGGGCGCTCAACCTTCCATTATGCATAGGAAATAGATATTCCTTTGCTTTGGCTTTATTAAGAATGATTTACATGATTCTTATGTTATAACTTCTTATTGTGATATGTCCAGTTGTCACTGAGTTTTGCCCCTCCAAGCAGCAAAGTGCTATGCGGCAGGTATTCATGCTGTCACTAGATAATGAGCACATCTGTGCTGGTCCTGGTGGTACAGCCTTCAGCAGAAATAGATAATGTTCCTTCTCTCTTGTATAAATTAGGAAATGTGGTTAATAGTTGGATTTGAGAAATCAGAGTTTTGCCCATTTTAGAACAGTATAAAATAGTTTTTAACATAAGTTATATAAACCACATTTCAAAACTAAGAGGAAAAAGCAAGGGAAAGTGTTTAACTTCTTCACGATAGCTTATCTACAAGTCCGTGAGATGTTATTTTTCAAGAAGTGGTAGTGAAGCTTATTTTAATTCCAGTAAAATTTCCACTGGAGAAGGAAATGGCAGCCCACTCCAATATTCCAGCCTGTAAAATCCCATGGGCCGAGGAGCCTGGTAGGTTACCGACTGTGGGGTTGCGAAGAGATGACTGGGCACACTTGCAAAATTTCCATGCGCCAAAGGAGAAATGAGGAATCTACCTGCGTTTTGTTTTATTGAACAGCGTGAAAGAATGTATAGGTCATTCATGCTTCTCACTTGATTCATGCGTGCCCCCTGCTTCTTGCAAACAGGTTGCCCAGTGAGTGAGGCTAAGTCCTCACTCTGGGTCAGTAGTGAGGATTCCTCTTTTCTCCCTTGTTTATATGTCACTGTGTTAGTCACCATATTCTTGCTCAGACTCTAAACCTTTGAAAATGGCTAAATGATTGGCTTTTAGCCATAGAAGAATGAATATGAGCGAAAAGTTGAAGTTATGATGACATAGCCAGGTGTTGGTGAAACCTGAATAATGTGTGGGCAATAACATATTCATTTAACAACGTTACCTAATATGTAACAAACCTAAATCTAGGTATAAACTCCTTTTATTAATAAAGATTTCACATGTTGTCAAACAAAGCTTGATACAACACTTTAAGTACTAATAAAGAAGTGAGCATTCTTTTAATATTGGGTGATGTTCAGCTGAAAGTTACTTGCTTTTCTAAACAAGTTTCTGACACTGATCGCTACAGTAAGGTTCTTTTGAGTTCGTTATTCTTATCATGTGCTTAATGATAAAGCTTCACTGCTACTTTTTCTCTACTTGAACTAACCTTCACATAAGGCACCTTGGTTTCCAGGTGGTGTGACTATTCTTGTAATAATAACAAATATTTAACATTTACTAAATACAAGCTACTACGCAAACACTGTTTTAAATTCTCTACTTGAATTTTTTTATTTAACACAAATCTACGATGGAGGTAATGGCAATACACTCGAGTATTCTTGCCTGGTAAACCCCATGGACAGAGAAACCTGTCGGGATACAGTCCATGGGGTCGCAAAGAGTTGGACAAGACTGAGCAGCTGTCGCTTTCATTTCATGATGGAGGCACTGTTATCAGCTCCACCTTACAGATGGAGAGATTGAGGTAAAAATTAATTTTTCTAATGTCATAGAGCTAGCAGGTGGTGAAGCTAGACTAAGTCTGACTGCACTCTTAACCGTTTGATTATATTGCCCCATTGTGAATTATCAGCCCACCTTTATTAAAATTTGACAGTTGAAACAGTATTTTGGCAACAATTGAGTCATAAATTCATAAATGCCAAAATCACATAGCAACACACAGATGGACCTCATAGGGCTCATATGTGTTTCTTGTCATAGAAATGGAAACACAAATTTTAAAAATCCTTGCAGATAATTCATGGTGTCCTAAGATTATAAACATAAGGAGAAACATTGATTTGAAAGTCCCAAGAATTTAAAACAAAGTGTTGAAACATAAATAACTTTTATTGTAGACAGCTCATTCAGTCATTCATGTAGGCCTTTATATATGTGATGGTATTTATTGGACTACCAACTCTTCTTAAAGAGATTAAGTTTGAGGTTAAAGAAGGAGAAACATTTACAAGGTAAAATGAGCTTTTTGACTGTAAAAGTAGATAAGGATGTGGCTTACTGAAGGAAACGCCAGTGACCATTACTTTATGCCTGCCCTTGTTCACCTAATGTGTAAATGACTGGGTACTCTTCTCAGAAGTGATAAGCGTGAGACGGACTTTTTTGTAATTCGTGATATAAATATACAAAAAAAAGACTATGCAGGTGCTGCTGCTGCTGCTAAGCCGCTTCAGTCGTGTCCGACTCTGCGACCCCATAGACGGCAGCCCACCAGGCACCGCTGTCCCTGGGATTCGCCAGGCAAGAACACTGGAGTGGGTTGCCATTTCCTTTTCCATTGCATGAAAGTGAAAAGTGAAGTTGCTCAGTCGTGTCCAGCTCTTAGCGACCCCATGGACTGCAGCCCACCAGGCTCCTCCATCCATGGGATGTTCCAGGCAAGAGTACTGGAGTAGGGTGCCATTGCCTTCTCTGATGCAGATGAAGAAAGCTCAGAATAGAATCAAGAAGTGAGAAATCAAGAGAGTGCAGGGAGTATAGCAGTAACCCAGGTAAATGTGGTTACTTCAGCTAAATATGAAAATGAGCTATGAACTTCCTGGCAACTATGGCAGAAAGGTAAATACAGTGATTTTCTGTACTTCTCATTGTCTGCAGAAGAGAAGCGTACAAGGTCCTCATTTGAAACCTAAGATGAATTTTCATTAAGGACACTGATAGCGACCTTGGATAAGCTCTTACCTTTCTTTCATTCTCTTTTCTGTTAAATAGGGCAGCATGACGTATCTTCTGTGTATATGTAATACACTGCCCGGACCCCTCGCCCGGGAATGAGACCCTGGCGCGTCCCCACCAGCTGCCTGAGTGGTGATGGCTTCAGGAATCCTCCTGAAGGAATCCTCCCAGGAATGTCTGGTTGCCCATGGCTAGGCTCCCTCTCCACTGGCAGCCTGGACTCAGTGACTGGTCAGTGCTGAAATTCAAAAGTCCAACCGCCTTGCCTTAAGTCAAGGGAGCTCTAAAGTATTACTCAGATTCCATACTTCACTTTAGGAGTAACCAAGACCTCTGCGGCAGCCGTAAGTTACTTCGCCTCTCTGTGCTCCATCCTGTGCTCACAAATGCTGTTCTGAAGAGCTCTCCGCTTATAAATGTCCTGCACAGCCTCCTCAGTGTCTCTTTCCTGGGACCCTCTCTTTTAGCATCATTGTAAAAATTAGAAATAATAAATGTAAACTGCCGACCCCAACTCTCAGCACATGGTAGAGACAGAGAAAATGTTAGTTATGGTTTACTTTCATTACATGGGTCATTGAGCCACCTATGGAAAATGTCTGATTTGTGTAGACGGTACAGACATTTTTTCATACGGTAATTCTTTTTAGCAGTCCTCATAAAGGTAAGAATAAAATATAAAAATGCTACCAACTGAGCTATAAAAATTGTTGTGGTCGATTTTCTGAGTTCCCAACAACTTTCTCAGTAAGTTCTTGTTGCTCGAAGACTTGTGCATAAACTTAAAGCAGGCTTATTTTCAGATTTCTCATAGCAAGTTTATATGTCAAGATATGAAAATATATTATTTTCATGCATTTGTGACCTATAGCTTATATTCTGTAAATGCAGAAAGAAAAAACCCTTTTTAAATAATTTTTACCAGGTTTTAATAGTCAACTGAATCATAAGCTAATGCTTGTACCCAGGTATCTCTGGAGGATTTCTAATCTTACTAGTTAGGTGATTTTGTCTCGATGTCCAAATTATTGTTTTTTTCACAACCAAATGCCTAAAATTTACTAATGGAGAAAAAGAAAAACTATTGTAAGTTATCTTTGCATCATAGATGTTCGTTTTCAGTAAGACGATAACTACAGAATTGAGAATCACATGGTCACCCTATGAAATAAATCAAGTGGCCTTTTTCAGAGGGGAGCCTGGTCGGCCTAAACATTGGTCTCATGAATCGAAGAAAGTACCTCTGTGCTTGGGCCGCAGTACAGTATTGTAATGCTGATGCTCTGAGGATGTCTGGAACACGTGTGTGTGTGTGTGCGTGCGTGTGTCGTGCTTAACTTGTAGACACTGTTGATGATGGAGCTGTCAGTGTTTAATGCGGGATGTTTGTATGAGAGAGGACTTTAAAGATGAATGGCTCTCCCCGCTATGCTAGATAGATTTTAGATAGTTCTCTTGAATGTGTTTTTTAGTTATCACATACTAGTAAAAGCTACCATTTTAACATCATCCAAATACTACTTTTAGGTGGTGCCCTGGGATGTGAAGTACTGAGAAAAGAGTCAACAGAGATGCTAATGTAGCAACGGCAGCGCTGATATAGGAGGTCAGATGAAAATAACCTCTCATCCAAGTCAGTGCTTTTGGAAACAACTGATTTTGTTCCCTTTCAAGTGGGGGTTGGGGGTGGGGGAAGTTCCAGATACATAGTGTTATCGGACTGGGTTTGATGACTGCCTGCCTGCTGCCTACTTCTGAAATAATTGAGGAGTAGTTCAGTAAACTCTATAGTTTTTTTTTTTTTTTTACTTGTCTTAAATAGAGAAGCCCTTGAGGATTCCATATCTAGAAAGACTCTTGTATCCCAAAGAAGCCCTTAAACCTGACCATGCCCACTAGGTATGGTTTATCTAGCACTGCGACCAAGATGAGGTTTTGTATGAGGAAGTATGATTTATAGGCAGTGTAGAGTTAAAAGCTTTATGGCCATATGAGTTTAGTTCCTTGAGCAATGGAAGAGGTTTAATTTTGACAATTAGTACTGTCCTCCTCGAGGGCTTTTTTCTTCTTACTCAGAATGAGTAAGACCCTCAGCTACTAGCATGGAGGAAGCTAGAAAGCTTAGAATACTCACTGAGAAAATTTCCTGAATGATTTGTTCTATGCAAGAATTTCTCCCTCGGAAAGACACACTGATCAGATATAGACACAAAAGTGAGTCACTGATAGCCAGATTTGGGATGAAGTGCAGCTGATAGGACTCTATCCTGGACAGTTCCCCACAAAGACTGAGGCACTAGAGAGGTAAGAGCTCTTGGTTTCTGGTGTTTGACCCTGTTAAAATCCAGGAAGCAAATCAAGTCTTTTTTCCTTTTGTATCTTTAACTGACCTACTGTCAAAGAATATTCTTCACTGTTTAATTTGTAAGGCATAAGAAATAATAAAATTTGGACAGGGTTTACAAGAGCTCTATTTGGCAGGTAATCCATCCTCCCCCACCACCACCCATCCCCCGCCAAAGAAAAGTGTAATAGGAATGGTAGATATTTTAAAATAGCCTTGCCCTCTGCAGTTAGTCCTCCTCTATTACCAAGAAATTAATTTGCTTTGCTAATTATAACGGCATCTGTGTTTTATACCTTTTGCCACTCCTCTTTTCAAAAGGTTATAGGACTCTTATCTACCTTGGATTTATTGACTTTAATACATTTAATGCATTGTATGGTTAAACAGTGAGTTTCTCTGTTTTCTTTTCTAAGAAGGTTTTGACCTTCCTGCAAGTGATTTAATACTTTAAAATTACCTTAATTCGTTTAATAAACATATATTGAACAATCCTTACATGACAAGAACTATTCTGAGCTCCTGGAAACAGGAAACAAGGCAGACAGCCTTTGCCCCTTGGAGTTTACAATCTAGTGAAATAGCTGTTTTAGGATACAGTAACATTTTAGAGTGTCATTTGGTAATTTTTACATGCCAGACCCTTTCTGAAGGAACATTTATCCTGGGGACTTGGCTCCTCGTTTGTTAAATCAGGAAGTTGGACTAGATGATCTTGACTTCTTTTCCATTTAAAACTTCTGTGATGTTTTGGAAGTTGGAACCTGGTTTTCTCTCAGAGCCTTGGGCAGCCCCACCCACTCTCTGTCAATCATTATATTACAGACAGTTTTACAGAAGAGGCACTCGGCAAGAGTAGTGACAGGGGTAGGTAACGAATAGTATCAAGTACGGCAAGAAAGTCAGATGAGTTAAGGACAAAGTTTGAGGACCGTTGTTCTTAGTAATTAGGAAGGCATGGCTGACCATGATGGTTTCAGCGGAATAACAGATCAGCTTTGATCCCATGGAGTTAAGGATTGAGTTCCTGTAGACATTGCCTATTCCTCGGAGTCCCTGTCCTTTAGTCTTTATGCTGTTAAAGTGGGGGGATGTTAAGGCTTAGCCATCGTCCACTAAGGAAGGTAGTCAAAACTTAACGTTCCTATACTTGCTTCCAGGTGTGTGAATTTCCCTGGTCTAAGTGGTTACCTTAGGTCATTTGCCTAGCGTCTCAATTGATAAGTAATCAGATAGTGAATGATCAAGTACTTTATGATACGGCTGGAACAGATAACATAACTTACGAATCATTTATTACTGTTTCATTGCCACTACAGAAAAACATTTCTTTCCCATTAGGTAGAAAAAAAGTGCTATATTTTTCTGCATTGACAGGCAGATTCTTTACCACTGAGCCAGCAGGGAAGCCTTCTTATTTTTCTGAAGAATAAGTGGATACCTTTGTATGCTTTTACCTATAGAAATTGTTTCTTTCAAGAAATTGGAATTTTGCTAATTTACCTCCTAAAGAAATTAGTAAGGCTGCTTTATCTAAATGGGTAGGATTTGGAGGAAGCTGGAGAAATTGTATTTGAATTGGTCCTAGTCTTCAGCCTCTCCTGTAAAACGTAAAACACAGACTAAGTCTACCTTATTTTAGGATTTCTGACTAATATGTTATATATTTTTTTGTGGAAGAAAAAAACCCACGTAGCGTAGAGTAGAGTTTCTTAACCCAAGGTTCTTGTGTGAGCTCTTCAGGGAGTCCATGTTCCCCTTGACATTGTATAGAACAGTTTTGTACAGGTATTCTTCTGGGGAGGGGATCCAGGACCCAAAAAAGCACCTCTGCTCTGGAGAGGAAAAGGGCATATTGAGACTAAAGATTTCTCACTTGTCAGATCTTCTATAGTGCTAAGAACTGGGGAGTGTGAAACAAGTGCTGTGTTTTTGTGGGTTTTTTTTTGTTGGGGTTTTTGGTTGATTGGTTGGTTTTAAATGACTTAGGGTGATTTGAAGGATTAGGTGATTAGCAAGTCAATTTGCCAAATTATAACGTACAGAAAACCTAGGAAAATAGATATTAAAAATTACACTGACCTTAGATGGATTTTGCTTTAACTGATTTCCTCATAATTAGTTACAACTCTGCCTTTATATACATACACATATATATAAATTTATGCTATATTCTTAATATTCCTTTTACTGTGTGCAGAAATGTTTTTACAGTTGTCTGCCATTTCAAGCTTTGCCCCACTGCCTTTGTGCTCACAGTAAGGAAATTAAACTAATTTAAGAAATTCTGAGTCTTTCTTAGAAATATTGAAATAAACTCAGTATTGTTCTGTTGCCTCAATTAACTAAGAGCAACTAATTGTAACACAGTAAAGCAGCAGCTTTAGTTTAAAAGATGATAGATCTGTCTCTTTTGCTTTACAGTACACATCGGCTTAGGGTGAAGCATTGTTTTTAGCACTTTTTATAAACAATCACTAGAGATTTGCACCTAGTGTAATTTCCGCTATTGCTTGTGGAAATATAGTGTGTGATTTTTAAGACTTTGTTTCCAAATGAGTGTATCCGTTATTTAATCATTTGGGTTAAAGAGTCTTAAATTTATCATATTTAAGTTGGCAGAGGGTTAAGATAAACTGTAAGCCATTTCTAGTATGGCTAATTTGACAACCACGTTTGAAAATCTGTTTCACTGCTTGTTTTTTTCTTATAACATTGTTTCCTGCTGTTATAACTAAGCTGTCCTCCCTGCAAGTTGACTGTTTTTCATCTGACATCTTAGACTGATCATGCCAGTGTTTTCTAAACAAAACATTATATGGCAATTATGCCTTATCTCTATTCCTCCGTTATATACCCTGTTCCAGTTATAGACAGTTCTCTTAGAACAGTGGTTTTGTCATGGTGATGATTTTATGATTGTATGAAATGGGGCGCATTTTGAGAAAATGATGGAGCCAGTAGCAGAATTAGGTGGCATATGCCCATGTAATTTATTGAGCTTGCTTTCTGCTCTGCCATACGAGGGAAGAGTTCTATTCTTCCCCCTTCCTGAAAGCCAAAGGAGGAACTGGAGGACGTTGAAATAAAAAGCAGCCTTATTTTTTGACCCCCAAAGTAGCTTATATAATGTCAGGAAGGGCTTTGATGAAACCACTGGCCCTACTTAAAGATCTTATTTTCCAAGCCTTTCATTATTTTATTTGCCCTTTTCTGAACTCTGCAATTTCCCTCTCTTGTAGCTGGTTCGATGCCCAGAACTGAATGCTGTGTTCCAGCTGTGGCCTCACCGGTGCTGAATAGAGAGGAAGAGCCACCTCCATAGCTTACATGTGATTCCTCTGCTTATACAACCCAATACTGGATTTACTTACTTTGGCAAGATAGCTGCACTGTGCACTGTATTTAATGTTGCGTGTGCTGTAACCCCGGGTCTCTCTGCATTGCTGCCGTTAAACCCCCAATCCTGCCAGTCTTAAAGCTCCTGCCTTTGTTTACCTGCCCCGCTCCCCACCCCCCAGACTCCCCTCACATTCATCCACAATGAATGTCATCTTTTATTCTCTCGTTTCCTCTCTCTGTAATCTTACACTTTGGCCAAACCTTCCCTCTGTCTATGGATTGTCAGTTGTCAGCCATCTGGTTTTTCCTCCCTGCTGTGGTAATGGGGCATCTCTCACCTCTCTCTGGTTCTTTTTCTTTTGTGGTCGTTGAACACTTGGCATGCTGGGTTTACCAGGCATTCCCTTGGCAGTCCTTCTGAATCAGATGTCTTTGGCTTTCTCTGATCCGACCACCTGGTCAAGTTGTTGTAGTTCTTCTATCCAGGTTTTCTTGACTTCTGTCCATGTGACTTCACTGGATATAGTATTATCTCATAACTCTTGGGGGAGACAGGAATAGAGATTTACCATGGACATTTCTAACAAGAAGGGAAGTGTTCTTCTTCATTGTGAATAGAATAGTCTTTAATAATTTTAAGCAAATTCTTTCCTCTCTTAGGTCTTAATTTTTTGAAAAATGCTAGAGCCAAGTGACTATAAATTTGTAAGATGGGTGAGATAAAAGAAGAAAGGAAGGGAAACAAGGTTTCTGTGTAGAACAGGAAATGGTTCTCAAGGTAGCTGAATTGAGGTTCTTGTTGGGCTTGGTACAGCTTTCCAAAATGGGAGGCAAGACTTCGTTTTTCCTAGATACCATAGCATTATCTAATCTAAGATGTACAGTAGATGTTTAGTTGGTTTATTGAGGACTGTTGATACAGACATACAGTCTTTTTTGTACTTTGGTTAATCATCTAGAGTGTGGAAAGTGTAACCTTTTAAGAATTGGAAGGCCTCCACGTGTCCTGTTTATCCGTTTCGAAAGTCCCTGTAGCTTATCTAAATCCCAGTGTTTGTCAGAGTAGCAGTCAAGTTGGTGTTTCATCCCTTGTTTTCTATCTCAGTTGATATATGCTATTTAAACAGCCTCTGCTTGGATCTGTGGTCTTGACTGAACCCAGAAGGAACCTCTTTTGTGTGTTCATGTCTCCAGAGAGTTGGAAATCTTTTTAACATTGTTTCAGTACATCAGATTCCCGTGTTATGGATTTAGATGTCACCAAACATTTTTCATTCAGACGCCTAATAGATATTTTACATTTCAGCATATTACGCTGCTAAAGTGTATTTCAAAATTACACTGTAAAGTAAGAGGTGACAGGATCTGTTAGACTTTTTTTTGATGGAATATAAAATATATCACCTGACTCTTCTTCCATATCCAGAACCCTTAAATACTGCTGGTTTCCTTATTCATATACAGAAGAAGTGAAATGTTAAGCTCGATTCAATGGTTTCAAAGAAAGTAAATCTCTGTAGTTTCCCACCGAATGTAGTGTCAAAGATGGGTCGCTTTGCTCACGCCTTGGCTGCATCTAAGTGTGGCACGTCCCTTCAGAGGAGTGTTAATTTCACTCCCTGACTTCCAGAATGACCCTCAGTGACAGATCCATGGGGGTTCTTTGTGTGCGGAGCGCCGTGCTCCAGGCAGCCAGCGAGTAGTGAGCCCTGAGCCGTGTGGTTTCCATCTCCATTTATGGCCTTGGAAGGGTGAGAGGGACAAGGCTGGGACTCTCCATTTAGGGTCCTTGGAGGAGCTGAAAAGTGCGGTTGGGGTGTTTCTGGAGGCAGAAAGTAGACATTGTGAGATAAAAATAAATTGGCAAATGTTTGCAATTCAAATTCCAGTCCCAGCAAGAAGGGCAGAGGGTGCCGGGTAATGGGGTGTAGAAAGTCACATGAGGTCAGCTGGAGGCATTTGTCCCCTCCCATTTGAAGAGTTAGTTGCCCATGACACATTTCCCAGGTTCATTTCCAATTTGTTCCAGAAAGTTATGTTATGTACTGTGAGTATCCTTTACAGAGAGGAAGAGAGTGTATGATCAGAAACCTCACTTCTTTAAGGCATCCTTTCGGGCACCAAAAGAAATCTGCAGAAAGGGAGAGTGAGGCAGGAGCTTATGCGGGGGCAGGCTGGCTGGTTTCAGGACGGACAACCCTTGATCGCTGCTCTGAGTTGGAGGAAGATCGTCATGTGTGTTTTCTGTTTATTATTCCCTTTGCCCTTCTGGATTTCTGGCCTCAAGGGGGAGATCTGCAGTGTTTGACAGAGTGTCTTCCTGTAGTTTGTCAACTGAGATTTAACAGTACTGAACTTTTGAGGAGGCTCCATAAAGATTATTCAGAGTTGTTTTATTTTGGCAAGAGTAGGTGAAGTATTGGCTTATGGAAGCTCATCTCACATTCAGGAGAAATTTGCAATCTGGCTGATGTGTGTAAATTAAGTCTAAGGTAAGCTGGTTTGGCACAGTTGAGTTCGAAAGCATTTGGAGAAAAAGGGTCTTGTCTGCGTGAAAATTCTCAAGAGTAAAACCCAGTAAAGTAGAGAGGAGATTAGAAGGAACAAAAGGAGGCAGAGATGGGACAGAGAATGAATATAATTAAACTAAATCTGGAACTGAGGCACAAGGCCTGGGACTAAATCTTTGATTTATCTTTTGAAATATCATGTAAGATCATAAGATATACCATTAAACTAAGGAAACTGGGTTAATCATCAGAAATATGCATTAGAAGACCATGAAGCAGGTTGAAGGGTTGTGCAAGGTAATAAAATTATACAGGTTTTATCTGTGGACTTGCATAAGGATATGTTATTTGCTGTGTACCATGAAGCAGAAAAAGAAGTGAAATAACATCCTTCTACCTCACTTTCTGTGACCCCACCCCAAAAGAAATGATTGGCTTCATTTGTTGGTGTTTGGCTGGCAGTTTGAATTGGTAGGATAGGCTAGTATTATCATTGGCTAATTTTTAGATGTTGGTATTTGTGTCTTGTTGTCTCTTGATGATTGATGTTTGAGACTGAGCATCTGTAGTGTTATTGATTGGATCTCTTTTAAATTCCATTCTAGCAACTGTCCCAAAGACAGAGTGAGTTAGTAAGGAATATGGACTATATAAGTAATTTGTTTTGCTAGTTAATTCGTTTAGGCAATTGTTTTTACCCTGTATTCCTTCTTAATCAAGAGTAAGGAAGGGTACATTCTTTGCTTTGGGAAATTCTTCTTTCTGTCCTCCCTCCCCTCACTTTTTCCAAATTCTGGGCACAATAGCAGCTCTTTCTTTTCTATGGCAGGTGTGCATCCTATTGGCTGGCTGGTATTTCTTGTTTTCTTTTTTTTTTTTCTTATTCTTTTAAAATGGGGGTGGGGGGTATAAAAATATGTGTATGGGATACATGCAATAATGTTGTAATGTTTCTTGTTGTTTAATGGATAATTAATTGCAAAATAATTGTTTGAATTATAACATGTTTGAGTAAATGCTAAATTAGTCATTTTTTTCTAATATAATAATGAATTTAAAATCTAGCATTCCTGTAACAATGTGTCTGTGTTTGTCTGTCCGTGTCTGTCTAATAGTAATTAATATCTGTGGTCCGTACCTGGAAGAGGAAGTACAGCTTTAAAGGAATAACAAAAGACTTTGTGTCTTAGACCCTTCGCAGGTGTTACAGTCGGGTGAAAGAACATGGTGTTGGGAAAAGAAAGAGCAGTTACACATTTGAACAGTTGGAACAGGTGTTTGGTCAGGGAGGATGGGATGCTCAGCCCTGCCAGCCTGTACTTATTAACAGTAGTGGCTTGTACCAGGAGCTGGAGTCAGATGGCAGCACTATGGAGGAGTATTCACAGGAGGACTGGGGAAACCACAGTCAGGATCTCCATGGCTACCCCACAGATCAGGAATTGGGTAAGAGAGCCAGTATCTGTGATACTGTGGCGCGCGTGCGCGTGTGTGTGTGTGTCTGTACGTATCAGGTATTTCAT
This sequence comes from Antilocapra americana, assembly GCA_007570785.1. Lineage (NCBI taxonomy): Eukaryota > Metazoa > Chordata > Mammalia > Artiodactyla > Antilocapridae > Antilocapra > Antilocapra americana. The sequence continues at coordinate 8,695,438 of ML661322.1, forward strand.
ATCTGTAACACCTTTTGCCATTCCCGCTGATAGCACAACACATACAGCCAGTGTCTGTCCGGGGCAGTTTGGGTATCCTTCGATTAGCCTTAAACTGCTGGCAGGTGCTTGGTGCCTCGGGTTCCACGAAGTCCCTAAAGACACAGAAGAATTCCTAATGCTGGGCTGCACAGGGAAGCTCAGTGACAGGCTCTGCAATTAAAAATAGCCTGCACCTCTCTGTTGCAAGATGACCGCTGAGAGCGCTGACCCTGGCTCAGCTGGTGTAGATATAACTGTCATTTCCTCCTTTTATCTGCAACACTTTTCCCCCACCCTTGTTTGTAATTTGGCAGAGGTCCCTTTCCAGGCTTCAGTTTGAACAATAAATGAAGGAAAACCTTGGTTTGAAAGGAGCTGATAATTGAACTTCATCAGGGATCATACTCCTTCCAACTTCATAAAGGCTCCCATCCCAACAATAGCTGGAAGGATTTATTCACTATCTTCACATTAAAAATGGAAAATAAAACTCCTGGCCATCAAATCTAAACTTTATGGACTAATTAAGAGGGTGTGTATATATATGTAGTTGGGTTGTTTTGTTTTTGTCTTTTGCCACAAAAGTTCTGGTTTTAGTCTCCATAATTGGCTAGTACTAATTGTCTGCTGCAGCCTTTGTACATCCATAGCAAGCTGCGTAATGAGTGCTCCCTTGTAAGTGAGTGTTTACTCACTAGTGAAGCACTCGGGCAGCCCCCAAGGAAGGATAAGTAGAATTGGCCTTATAAATATGCCTCCCAGCTTAAGGCAAAAGTCCACGGGCACTGTTTTACAGATCTCCTATGACAGAGAAATGCTAATTCAAAAGAAAAAGAATTAAAAGCTAATACTGAGTTGGCCAAAACATGCATTCGGATTATTTCATAAAATGGTATGGAAAACCCGAAAGAAGTTTTTGACCAACCCAATATGTCTTGCAAATGCTGTTTCTAAAAAAAAAAAACAAAAAAAAACAAATATTGAAAGAGAGAAGGAGCAAAGAAAGTGGTTATAAAACCATAAGACTGACACTATGTAAGAGAATTGATTACTGGAAGAATAAAAAAGGCAGATGCTAAGTGATCACTGCCTCTTAATTTCAAAACAGTTCTAAGGTCTAAATTACTTTGGCCTCCTAATAACTCTTGGTTTTGCTAGAGTTAAGTCACTGAAACCTTTGGGACAAAAGAAATAACACGTAGAGCATATTGATCCTGATACTGGGCTGGGGAGAATAACTGCTCTATAAAACCTACATAGAAAATCTAAAACAGAATTATTTTCATTCTCATTTCTTTAAAAATCATGTTTGCCATGAAATTAAGCTTTAAGCTCCTAGCTAAACATCCACTAGTGACCTTGAAGAATTTTATACTCATAGAGCTGGTTTCTGATCTCGCACATAAATGTGTGTGTCTCATTATATATGAGTTGCATCTATAAATCTGGCATTGGACAGTGTGTGACACTAGACTTAAGTCCTCGCATTGGAAAGCATGGAACAAACAGTAAACTTACAGCCACTCATCTACATAAGTTAATGTCACCACTTAGGAAAATATAATGTTTCCCAAACCTCTGTTTTTTCAGATGAAATACCTGTCACAAAGAGAACATTAAAAATAAAACAAGAGTCTTCTGAAGAAGCACAGTAAGTAGATGTTCCCCCTCTCTGAAAAGTGTAAATACCTAAGTCTAATGACAAAAGTCTTGCTGTAATTAGACATGCCATGAAAGTTACGGGCTTCCCTGGTGGCTCAGACAGGTTCTTTACAGCCATGCCACTGAGGGAGCGTGTCCTTCTGTTCTTCTTCATCTTCTTACCCTAAGTTTTCCAGTGGTTAATCCAGGAATGTCAAGAATTTTATATATACTAGAAGAAAGAAATATATGAAAATAGGTGTGTTTATGGTATATGTGAGGATATGGCATTTGGATGTTTAAATATGATACAGAGATGAGGTGCAGGGCCCAGAGATTGTCTGGAGTTAAGTGAAATGATAGGAGGGCCAGAGGAACACTTAAATTACAGCTGTCCCCAACCTTTTTGGCACCAGGGACCAGTCATTGGAAGATAATTTTTCCATGGACCAGGATGTATGGGATGGTTTGGGGATGATTCAAGCATATTACATTTATTGTACACTTTATTTCTATTATTATTACACCGGCTCCACCTCAGATCATCAGGCATTAGCTCCCAGAAGTTAGGGACCCCAGATTATAATATTCCATTTTGGGAATCAAAAAGTAAGTTCTTAGGAACTACAGGGTAGGCCAACTGATGTAACTGGAAATGAACTCAAGCTTCACAGAATTGGTGTCACCAGTCTCAGACCCCCCTGAGCTTTTCGCAGTTGGAACTTCAGAAATACAGCAGGTAGTTCTCAGGAACTGTTTAAATAGCTGGGTCTAGTTCTCGCTGTGTTCCACAGCTGTCAAAAGCTGGTCTGAGGCTTGAGCTCAGGCAACTTCAGGCTGAGATCAGATCAGTGGGGCAGGAAACTGGCAGACTCTGCAGAAATTTCCCCCGTGGCTGCCTCTTCTCCAGGATTCAGCCCACAGGGTGAGTGGGTCCTAAGAGGCGACTCATTTCCCAGTGTACCAGTTTCCCAAGAACTGTTCCTTATTGCTGGCTTAGGGCTGTGACAGTGCCAAATATGATAACTTCATTTGGGCACTAGATCTTGTCACTCTTAAGTTTAGGCAGAATTCAGTGAACTGACTTATACACTCTATTACGCCAGTCAACTATACCATCCTTCACCCATGAAGAAGAGTCACCACTCATTTATCCAATGCCTACTGTATGTCAGGCATTGGGATACGGCAGTGAACAGAACAGACAGATGTCTCTGCCCTCCATCCCACCTCCTTAGCCCAGTCTTCCTTGAGATCAGTAGAATATTTTAAAAGAGGAAAGGAAGAATGGTAGCATTGAATGATGATTTCTTTTTAAAAGCATCAACCCATGCAGAAACATGGTCTCTATCTTAGCCTCACAGACACAGCATTCTCAACATTAATAAAGTGACTGAGTGCCTTTGTGCACTCTTGAGAAGAGGAACAGCCCCCAGAAATGCAGTGATTTCATCTGCATGGCCCACTCAAGTACTTGAGTAACTTTTGAGACAAACTGAAGTGCAGAGGGTGAGTCCAGGACAGTCACTGGACCAAGAAAACTGACCACATAACATTCGCTCTTTGTCATCTTGAAAAGAAAGTAAAGGAAAGTAAGAGAGAGAATGGCTATGTGGAAGATCCCCCAGTTTGTTCCAAAAGCTCTTCTAGAAGGTTCGAGAATTTAAGAGGAAAGTGTATAATATGTCTTCTACCAAGAAGCTGTTCACAAACCACCATTACACCCTCTTGTCTTGCCTGTGTTTGATTATATGTGAGTGTGGTAGCTGAGTATTTTTTTAGTTTAAACCTGTGATTGTTTGCTGCCAAGTTACCATTTAACAAACTTCAGTCTTCCAAAATCAGAGTTGTGCCCTGAGAAACAAATATCCTTATATCTATATAAGTCATTATGAAGTTTCAGTTGGAATTACTTGAATTAAGCAGCATGTGAAAGAAGAATTTCCCTGCACTTTGTCTTATTCTGTTAACTGTCCAAATCAAAACTGAAATAATTTCTATGCTTTTGCTTCCCTTTATAAAAATACATTTTAGAACAATCTCAATTCATTATCTGGAATTTTTCTCTCTTAAAACAGAAGCTTAGTAATGGAACTTTTCCATCTGAGTTCTCAGATCTTAATTCTGTGCTAAACTGTTCTTTTAAATTTGGGAGTAGTATTGTATGTTAGACAAATAGAGGAAAATATCCTTTTTTCATGTTTTTGAATCAGATCAGTTCAGTTCAGTTCAGTTCAGTCACTCAGTCATGTCCGACTCCTTGCGAGCCCATGGACTGTAGCACGCCAGACTTCCCTGTCCATCACCAACTCTCAGAGCCTACTCAAACTCATGTCCACTGCATCAGTGATGCCATCCACCCATCTCACCCTCTGTCATCCCCTTCTCCTCCCTTCAATCTTTCCCAGCGTCAGGGTCTTTTCCGATGAGTTGGTTCTTCACGTCTGGTGTCCAAAGGATTGGAGTTTCACCTTCAGCATCAGTCCTTCCAGTGAACATTCAAGACCTATATCCTTTAGGATGGACTGGTTGGATCTCCTTGCAGTCCAGGGAACTCTCAAGAGTCCTCTCCAACACCAAAGTTCAAAAGTATCAATTCTTCAGTGCTCAGCTTTCTTTATAGTCCAACTCTCACATCCATACATGACTACTGGAAAAACCATAGCTTTGACTAGATGGACCTTTGTTGGTAATGTAATGTCTCTGCTTTTTAATATGCTATCTAGGTTGGTCATAGCTTTTCTTCCAAGGAGCAAGCGTCTTTTAATTTCATGGCTGCAGTCCCCATCTGCAGTGATTTTGGAGCCCCCCAAAATAGTCTGTCACTGTTTCCACTGTTTCCCTATCTATTTGCCATGAAGTGGTGGGACCAGATGCTATGATCTTAGCTTTCTAAATGTCAAGTTTTAAGCCAACTTTTTCACTCTGCTCTTTGACTTTCATCAAGAGGCTCTTTAGTTCTTTGCTTTCTGCCATAAGGGCTGTGTCATCTGCCTATCTGAGGTGACTGATATTTCTCCCAGCAATCTTGATTCCAGCTTGTGCTTCATCCAGCCTGGCATTTCACATGATGTACTCTGCATATAAGTTAGATAAGCAGGATAACATACAGCCTTGATGTACTCCTTTTACAATTTGGAACCAGTCTGTTGTTCCATGCCCAGTTCTAATTGTTGCTTCTTGACCTGCATACAGATTTCTCAGGAGGCAGGTCGGTGGTCTAGTGTTCCCATCCCTTGAAGAATTTTCAACAGTTTGTTGTGATCCACACAGTCAAAGGCTTTGGCATAGTCATTAAGCAAATGTAGATTTTTTTCTGGAACTCTCTTGCTTTTTCGATGATCCAGCAGATGTTGGCAATTTGATCTCTCTTTCCTCTGCCTTTTCTAAATCCAGCTTGAACATCTGGAAGTTCACAGTTCACGTACTACTGAAGCCTGGTTTGGAGAATTCAGATCAATAGTCATAATCAATTTCCTATTTTCCTATGGCCAGCATGTATGGGCCAAACTTACTTAACTTCCAGAATTTCCAGGTTAGAAATTAATCTGTTCATTCTTTTAAGTGATTCTGATTACCTTTCTGAATACAGCATTCTTCACCTATTTTTGATAGGTCTGAAGACCATCATATGCGCTATTATATATATAGACACACACACACATTATTTTTGAGTTTCTGAAATCCTAGGGTCTTATGTATCAATAGTTACTAAGTGTAATACAACTAGACTATAGAATAATGGAATGCAGTTTATCACTAGTTCCTAGAAACGTCCTAGGGGTAAGCATGTCTCAGATTTTAATACTATGATTATCTGGACCTGCACAGTCCAATATGGTAGCCACTAGCCATCTGTGGCTATTTAAATGTAATTTTAAGTTAATTAAAACTTAATACCTCACTCACAGTAGCCACATTTCAGTGCAATGGCTAACATACTGGACAGCGCAGACACCGAACATTTCCACCATTGCAGAAAATTCTGTCAGACAGTACTCATCTAGATACCTGAGGAATCTGACTTTTATCTCTCTTTCTAGGAAAAGAGACATCATGCAGAATATCGTACAAATTTTGGAATCAGTACAGTTGAAATGGGAACTGTTTCAGAGCTGGACAGACTTTTCAAGGCTTCACCTTTCTAATAAACTGGCCATTTTTGGAATCGGTTACAACACCCGTTGGAAAGAGGATATCCGTTACCATTATGCTGAGATCAGCTCCCAGGTGCCCCTCGGCAAGCGACTCCGGGAGTACTTCAATTCTGAGAAGCCTGAGGGCCGGATCATCATGACCCGAGTGCAGAAAATGAACTGGAAGAATGTATACTACAAATTTCTGGAGATCACTATTAGCGAAGCTAGGTGCCTGGAGCTGCACATGGAAATTGACTGGATCCCCATCGCCCACTCCAAACCAACTGGTGGGAATGTGGTTCAGTATCTATTGCCAGGAGGCATTCCCAAAAGCCCGGGTCTCTATGCCATCGGCTACGAGGAGTGTATTGAGAGGCCTCCCTCCCCCCATGTGGAGCGCTGTACCCTGGACCCCGGAAAGGAGGGCCGGGTTGACTTGGAAACCCTTTCAGCACAAGCCTCACTGCAGGTGGAGATAGAACCCACTCGAATTATCTATTGCTACCTCGGGATCGCTGAGGTCAGGACTCTGCAGCAATGCTTGTTTTTACATTTCCAAGCAAATACCAAAACCTTCAGCAAGGATTGGGTTGGTATAAATGGGTTTTTGTCTCAGAACTGTATTGTGGATCCCGGTGTATCCCCCAAATCCATCTACATCAAATTTGTAGAAGTTGAGAGGGATTTTCTTTCTGCTGGCTCGTTAGTTGAGTGCCTGGAAAAAGCCATCGGGTACCCTTTAAAATATAACAACTGAATGTCATCCTTCATAAGGATCTGGGCTCTTACCTCTCTCTTCTCTACCCCTGTCCCATGACCCAGACTGTCCCTCATCCAGATGCTGCCATCTACTCTTCATGGAAACTCTTTCCACGATCGGGCCAGTACAACTAAGAAACCATAGTAGACCTTGGGCAGAGAACACAGACCTCACCTGAAAAATGCTCATTTTGAGCAAACAAGCTACACAGCAGACTTGCGTGGTGGGTCAGCTGTTTCTTTTTTAAAAACAACAAAAAACCAGTTTTTAAATGAATTTTAGAGCCCTAATGTAAACAAATGTAGGTACATTCCATATTGGACAAAACTTATACTTTGAGTTTCATAAGAAATTGAAAAATTGTATTTTTTTCACGATGTTTCATTTTTACACATCTCTATGTCTCTATATAAGTATTATTTACAACCTTGAATAAATAAGCAATAGATAATGGCAAGTAACATCTTGAGTCACAGTGAATAAGACTGTTTTTCAATATTACCCTTTAGCTACTATTGTATATAATTTAGAGTTTCATTTTTTTTTCACCAACCAAGTGTTTTGCTATTCCCAATCCGTGTTGCCTGCAAAGCCCTCTGTTTCTGTGATGTACCAACTTTTGGTTGTGTTGCCATTTAAAACTTTTAAAAAAAAAAAATTAAAGAAATTCCTGGCCTCTTGGCACTGTAGTAGTGGAGCTTTTTGTAGCGGAGTGTGGTCGCACTGGCAGAAGGACTGTGCTCTGACTTTACTGCAAGGGGTGAACGGGACAGAGCAGGGTAGCTTCGCTTCTTTACTTGTCTTCACTGTCTGTACCCCCCTGGCCAATGTCGTTACCTCTTTTCAGAGTACCGGAGGTCACTGGGGCATTTTATTTTGTACTACTTTTTAAAAAGCTTTACAAAAAAAAAAAAAGCTACAAAAGGATATTCATTTTGGCCCTTGGTACATGACATTTGCAAGAGACTTTCATTCCTCATCTTTATACTCAGTAATCAGGGGCAGCCTCTCAAGAGCACGGGTGGAGGACTGACGTTGTCATACTGCCTAGAAAAGGAAAGAAGATCTAATAGAAACGTCCAAACAAAAATTTTAAGTGGTTCATAGGATAGGAAATGGTGAAGTGTCTATTCTTTAGGAGGGTAACTATCACATTCAGATCTTTCAGAGATTTCTGTGCACTCCACATAGAGTTTAGTACTCTCAGCTAAGAACTAGCTTACCAGTAGTGTTGTGAAGGGTTACTTTAGTCTCTAGGCAGGGATTTGTTAGGTTGGTTATTTACCTTTAAATAAATAAATTTATTTAAGGTAATAAATTTAATTTACCTCTAAATAAATAAACCCCAACGTCTCTCAGGTTTTCTACTTTAAGTGTTCTGTAGGTCCAAGTAAGAGTTATAATTCTCCCCATTTTTCTATATAATTGAAGACAAAATTGCACATTGATTAAAAAAAAAAAGGTTACTTTCTTGTAGCCTGAGTGGCCTTATATCAGTAATTTTTCTCATTCTGGTTGTGAAAATTGCTCAGTCGTGTCCGACTCTTTGTGACCCCCATCAGCTATACGGTCCATGATATTCTCCTGGCCAGAATACTGGAGTAGGTAGCCGTTCCTTTACTCCAGGGCATCTGCCCAACCCAGGGATCAAACCCAGGTCTCCCACATTGCAGGTGTATTCTTCACCAACTGAGCCACCTGGGAGACCCTCGTTCTGACTGGTCAGTGCTGTTGATTTGTCTAATGACTAGAGAGCTTATAATCAATGAGATGACTCTTAATGTCATTTGAGGCTAGCTTTATGGAGTTGGCTGTTTCCTGACATGAGATGCTAAAATGGGTGCTAGTTCAGGGAGTGTATAAATAGTCTGGAATGTTTGAATGCAGCACCTCTTGCCAGGCATAGGCTGTAGGAATGGGCCTTAGCAAATTCTCATGAGTTAGCTCTTCTTTGGAACTTGGAATTATTGTCCTGAAGACCAGGGCTACATTGACCATTTTGTAGCAATAATCTTATATCAGTGCCAAGTGCTGCAGGAAAAAGCGTTATTGCCAGAAGTAGTACATGGCATTCCCCAAACTGCCACTGGTCAACCCTAAAACTAACATTACACATTTTCTCCCCATCCCAATTCTCACTGCTGTTAGTTACTTAGCAGGGGCAGAACATTTGGGAACATTTAGAGAGGATGTTTGAGATCTACCTACTGTTACTGAGAACAGGGCACTGCTAGACCACTATGAGCAGCATGGAGAATATGGCAAAGACTGATCCTGTGTGTGTTTTCACCATGTGGCTTGGGATGGATCTAGAGTCGGGGCAAGAGGACAAAGCTGAGCATTGGGAAATGGAGACATGAAAGTACCTTGCTGATCCTGAATATCCATTCTTTTTGGCCAGAACAATCCAGAAAAAGGGGCAGCAGGGTGTCACATGAGTATTCCTAAAAACAAAAAGTGGACTATTTAGACCTTAATGAAGCCTTATAACTGATTCCAGGGGAATGGAGACACTACATGCAAATATAAGAATCAGCATTAAAAAAAATAGTACTATAGAGACTTTCCAGGTTGTCCAGGGTTTAAGACTTCGTCTCCCAATGCAGTGCGTTTGGGTTCGATCCCTGGTTGGGGAGCTAAGATCTCACATGCCTTGGGGCCAAAAAATCAAAGCAGAAGCAATATTATAGCAAATTCAATACAGACTAAAAATGGTCCACATCAAAAAAATCTTTAAAAACAATACTGTAGAGGTAAAAGATGATGTATGACTGGGAGAAACACTAGTGAACTGCAAATCTCTTTAACATATGAACTTAGCTCATGCATAACCTGTTATGCAAGCAGCTCCCAGATCACTCACAGATGATCTTCTAACATTCCCATTTTACACAAGAGGAAAGAGAAATGTTCACCCTAAATCACTACATCTCAGCAAAAACTTTAAAGGAAGTAATAGAACTGCTCTGCTAACTTCTACACTTGACCCTCTCAGGGTCAGCAGAAAAAAAAAAAGTGGTTGGAATAGGAGATAATGTAGAAAATTCTTCTATTGGGTGGAACAGTGAAAGAATCCTGAAAGCACTGTTTCTGTGTTACTTGGAGAGAATCACTGCCTACGAATCTGTATCTTTACCTCTTTTACCTTAAGAAACTTATTGAAATAATCTGAGATTTATAAAATGTCGTAAAAAGAGTACAAAGTATTCCCCTACATATTCACTTGTTCCCATAATATCAATATTCTTGCCTGCAACAATGATTACTGTGGTGGTTGCCAGACAAGTAATATTTGTGTCTTTACTTCTGATGAAAATTACTTGGGGCACAAATTCTGAAAAGTTAGCTACTGAGAGTGGATGTTGAGGTTCTAACTTATGTAGCACTTGATTACAGCCTGTAATCAGATGCTTTAGTGTATCTGAGAAACCAAGAGCTCTGTACTGCTCTTCTTGGAAGGAGTTATTTGGGGTAACCTAGCCTTGACCTGGAAGTGAAGGAGGGATGTTTACAAGGTGCTTTGCAATGAAGACTCAAGTTAAAAAAAAAAAAAAAGACTGGTAGACTAGAAAAACCAAACCAACAGCACCCCACCATGCACACACAAACACACTATCTAGTTGACAGTTTCAAGCCTGTAGCCCCTGAATAAGGGTATGAGACTAGCGGTTACCTATTACTACTGCCTTTGCTGTCACTAAGCTGCTGAGTACTAGATTCCAGGGATTGCATGAGTAGTCTAGTGTTTGCACAGCCATTTCTCAACGCCACTGCATGGCAGGTATTTAAAGAGCAGTCATGCAGGTCATAGTAGGAAGAAGGAGCTGAGAGGGTCAGTGGGGCACCGTGTATTAAAACAAAACCTTGAAGAGCGCAGGCTCAAAGACCACACTGAGAACCATGTGGAGTAAATGGAATCCAGGAGACCTGGCATCTTTTCTTCACAGTCAACTATCACCTGGAGCAGGCAGCGCCAGGGGTTCGTTGTTATGGTTTCTGTCCTCGGTGACCTTGACTCGGTGGTTGAGCTGTGCCCGGACGTTTGAAGCGTCTTTATTTTGGCTGTCCGATAGAGAAGCCAGAACAGGTGCATGCCCTTCTCTAAGAGAGCTGCGGCCGCCAGAGGGTGCAGAGGAGCATTTGACCGCCTGACGCGGGGAGGGGGGGGGGGGGGGGGGGGGGGGGGGAGGGACGGTTAAATTAAATTTCACCAGAACACGATCTAATCCGGGGAATTAAAAGATCAGAACACGCTGGGGGCGGGATGGCAGGCAGCGAAGACATGGGCAGAAGTAAACCGAGGGACTCCGTCCAGCCTACCTTCTGGCAGCTGCCCCCTCCTCCCCGGTCTGCCTAAGGCTCTTCAGAGTTGAGAGGGGAACTTTGCTCCTCTCTCCTGTTTCCCGTTCAGAACCTGGGGTTTCTTGAGCCAATCGTTTCCCTGCTTGGGTTTGCGGCACAAGCTGCGAGTGACCCTCGAGTCTGCCTTTTAGGGAGCCTCGGGGAACCTGCGGAGAGATCAGACCTCCGCCCGCAGGTCGTCGCATCCTGCCCGGCAGCCTAGGGATCCCGCAGCACCTGCAGGGATGGGCGGGGGCGGCCGCGGCCGCATCCCTTCTCCGCCGCTCTCCCTGCCGGCTCCCGCCTGCCAGCCCGCCGCCGGCCCTGGAAAACTGGGTCGTTTCGGGCAGCAGAACCCGGCCCCGCGGCCGGCACTCTGGCCTCCTCCTGCCGCCCCGACCCCCACACCGCGAGCCTCAGTGGCCTCGGGGAAACGCGGCTGAGGACGCGGTACCCGCAAGCTCCTCGAGTCGGTTAGTGGGGCGGGATCCCCAAAGGCTTAGGGTGGCCCCTGGACGTCGGACAGTCCCCAAACCTCCCTTCCTTCCTGGCCCTCCTTCCTAGCCCACGCAGCTGACGGGGAAGGGTATGGCGTGGTCTGAGGTCAGGACCCTCTCTTCTGCCCGGGACCCCCGCCGGCTGCGAGGGCCCCACCACTCACCCGACCCCACCCTGCGTCCTGACCGGGTGGAGGCCACGGGATCCGGCCGTCGGAGCGTGAGGATCGCCCCCCTGCGGCGGGTCACCCTGGAGCCCCGCCTGGGAGGACGGCGACCTCTCCGCCCCCTCGAATGCCCCGCCCCCCAGTCCCCGGCGGTCCCCACCCCGCCACCGGCACACACACGCAGAGCCTCTGGCCAGAGCCGCCCTTGGTGTCAGTGGCCCAGTTCCCGCGTCCGCTCCGGCTGCCCAGCACCCTGAACACCTGTCGGTCGGTGTGTCCCCGAGCCGGCGCCCCTGACTCCGTCGGGGCCAGGGAAGGCCATGATTTCCTTGCCTGGGTCCCCTGCGACCAGCTTGCTGCGGGTTTTGTTCCTGGGGCTGACTACTCTCGGTGAGTGAAAGCCTGGACCTGGAGGGGACATGAGATGGGAGATGGGATGAATCCCATCCTGAGGGGGTGGTTTGGGGCGCTGATGAAGAGCTGGGTGGGACAGGATTCCCGACTCTGGCTCTTTCCCTCCCAGCACTTACACTTTCCCCTAGGTTGGGTGTCACTGGCTGGTGCTGATTTCTGTCCCCTGTGTTGGGGAAAAGCCACCACTTTGGGCACAGTGTGTTTGTGGCAGGGGAGACTGTTTGTTGGAACCATTCTTCACCCCCACTCCCACCTCCACCCGGCAGAGCCAGATGAGCTGAGCTGCAAGAGGAGACACTGGCTAAAGAGCTTAAGGACTTAACTCCAGCCCCCCACCCCACACACAAGCTGATGTGCAAGAGCCCCTGGGGAATTCCTTGGTACCCCAGCTTGATGCATGCACGGACTTCACCTCAATTCCCAAGCCTGGATCCTCCCTCTGGGCCCTGCTCCTGCTTTCTGCCCTGGGAATCAAGGGAGGTGCCCCCAAAGCTTGACCGTGAGGTCATGTAGGACACAGGAAGTGGAGGAGGGGTTCAAATGCCTAGAGGAGCAGAATTGTGACACACACACCACCCCCCCCAAGAGGTCCATCACCCACTGTTGGTTCCCTGAGCCAAAGGGACAAAGGAAATAGAGAGGAGGGCCTCAGACAGTCAGAGAGGAAGGCCACCTCTTTGGGGCAAGTGCTTGAGGCCTGTGTGAAGGCCTCCAGGAGCACCCAGAAGCTGGAGTGGCCCGGTACAACATCTGAGAGAAAAGGACCCACAGGAACAAAGCTCATTATAAACCGCTTCACATGCTGCCTCCCAGGCTTTCTTGCCATCCTTCTTCAAGGATCCTGAATGATGGTGAAGGGTGGGTTTCTCCCTCTCAGCTTTAACTCCTCATTTCTCTCAGGTTGGAAGTCTCCAGGGCAAGTAAGGCTTGGAAAGAACCACAGTATGGTGACTGAGATGGGGACCATCTAAATCTCACCCGGGTGCTCTTTAGCCCAATCTGTGCTGCAAGGGTGTCAGGGCAGGAAGTATTAGGGTCCCCAGACAAAGTGGGGCTCAAGTCTAGACTGCCAGCCCCTCTAGGCTTGGTGGGCCTGCTGCAGGATCCCTCCACTTCTCAGGCCCCCTCTCGCAACTTCAACATCAACTGTCTCTTTTCCTGCATTCTATTCTCAATTTCCCCATCCCCCTTCCTGCTGGGGATCTCTGAAGCAAGGCAGAAAAATTCAAGTTAGTGTCCAGAGTGTCATCCGATCATCTGTGGCTCTCCTGCAACCCATCCTCTTTCCATCCAAGCTCTGATAACTCTGTGCCTCCGTTTTCACACTGAAGGTCCAGGCTTCAGCATCCCTACCTCTCCCCACTCCCATCCCCACCCCCACCCCCCACCCCACCCTTGCTGGGGATTGCCGAACTCTCGCTGGCCACTTGAGGGTTAAATGGTCCTCTGGATGGTCAGCACTTTGGGAGATACTGGCTCCACTGGGCTCTGCCCGACCGGGTTCTACCCGGAGGCCCTTATGCTCCCTCGCGACTCAGCGATGCTGCCCTTGGGGCGTGAGAAGCCCGCGGGGGGAGTTTCTCAGAGAAAGAGGGAGACTAAAAATAGTAGCCCTAGGGAGCCAGCCCAGAGCCCATTTTTGCTCTCCTTCGCTCTTGCCTGCTCCATAAGTTGGTCTGGAGAGGCCTAGAAGGGTCCTTTCCCTGCCCCGGGTTCCTTCACGCAGACCGCAGGCCCCCCTTTCCTCTCCCTGTGGCACCTGGGAGCAAAAAGGGCCGAAGAGTTGAGGGGTTGCTGGATGGGGGCGGGGCACCCAGGATCAGAGTAGTGAAGCTTGGGGCCCTCTCCTGCTCCTAGCTGACCTATGTCCAGGCCCCAGTGTGTCCAACTTACTACTGACTTACCCTGCCCCCCCACCTTGTAAAGTGACATTATAAATGCAGGACCTGAGCGAGGGGCGCCTAGGGCGGAGGCGGCTCACTCTTCTGGGATCCTGGCAGGTTTCCGGCGGGAACTGTGTCTGGCCGCCGGGAGTGAGCTGCAGGAAGGTCTGGCCAGGGCCTGCGCCCCCCGCAGGCCTCTCGGGTGTCTGGGCCAGCCGGTCGGTCCTCAGCGTGCGGCGGGCTCCTTGAGGCAGAGGTTGTTTTCGCCTGCAGAGCCTCCGGTCCAGCGGCGCCCTCCGCATTGTCTCCTGGCTTATCACCGGGCACAAGTTTCCTGCTCAGCCCTCAGGGACCCCGCCAGGAAATGGGGAGGGGGTGCTAAGAAGGCCAAGGAATTGGGGTGAGGGTTCTGGAAAGACGCGCAACCAGGAAGCGGAGGGGGTGGCGCGCGTCCTGGCCGGATCCGCTCCTGGGCCCTCAGAGGCCTTCAGCCGGTCTCTGGGAGGGTGGACAGCCCTGCCTGTGCGCGGCCTCTGTCCGCTCGGCGGCCCTCTGACCACCACTCAGAGATGGCGTCTCAGACGCCAGTGCAGACCGTTGAGGCCGAGGGCTCAAGAGCCTCAGTGCGAGCCGGGCGAAGGACTAGAGAGCCGCCAGCATCCTCAGGCCTGGCTTCGGGCAAGCCCAAGGTTATTCCCCCAAAGGACTTTTGATTGGGCCTCTCCACTGCCTCTCTAAAGGGCAGTAAGGGAGTGCCTCTGGACGCCAGGACGCAAGCTCTGATTCAACAGCCCCCTCCCTGAAACCCACACCCCGCGGCCACCCCCTGAAGGACAGCCACAGGCAGAGGGAAGCTCTGTGCTTGATCGTTTTGTACCTGATGGTCAAGGGACTCTCCTCCTCCTAGCTCTGCCGAGATTCCCAGCGACCTCAGAGCACTCCCCCGCCCATCTCCCCTGGGCCCCCAAAGGGTCTTTGGGAGGTTTCCTGGGGGGAGCCCACGTGTGGGGACCCAGCAGGAAGTCGTGGAGCCCAGCAGCCACTGGGCCGCACTGGGCACTGGCCACTCCAGTCTCTGGCTCGGGAGTAGTTCTGAAGGAGCCGCGGGGTTAATCGGTAAACGATTAACCCTCCCGCTCCTCTCTGCCCATCTGGTGGAGAACTGCAGGAGATGGAAACGCTGTTGATCCTGACCCTCGTCTTTCCTTCTTGGCTCATGTCCCGGGGAAATTGCGGGAGCAAGTGGTTTAGGTAGA
The DNA here is from genome assembly GCA_007570785.1 of Antilocapra americana. Lineage (NCBI taxonomy): Eukaryota > Metazoa > Chordata > Mammalia > Artiodactyla > Antilocapridae > Antilocapra > Antilocapra americana. The sequence goes on from ML661322.1 coordinate 8,710,557, forward strand.
GTGTAGATTAAAGGTATTAAATCTGCCCTTCCTCTTGGGTGTCTTCCCCTTCTCGCTGGAAATCTGCCCCCTCCACTTGGTGCTCTGAAATCTGTGCCTCTGGATACAAATAAATGCACTGACATGGGTCCTATCCTCTCTACAAGCCCGCGGGGCTGAGGCTGGTTAGAAGATGCGGTGATGGAATCGACCATCTCGGGATCGCAGGCCAGCGAGCCATGAGTCTTGGGGGAGACCCCCGAAAGGTTCGTTCTCTGCTGCCGTCGCGCTGGGCAGGGTCCCCCGGCTCCGCGTTCACTCCCCTTCTCTCCTCCCCAGCGTCCCCCTCGCGGGCCCAGTTGGAGGTGCACGTGTCCGCTAGCTCCATGAAGCTGCAGGCGGTGGAGGGAGCGGAAGTGGTGCTCCCAGCGTGGTACAGCCTGCAAGGGGAGCTGTCTCCGACCAAGCCCAAGCCTTGGGAGGTGCCCACCGTGACGTGGTTCTTCCAAGAAGGGAAGGATAAGAATATGAGCCAGGTGAGGGAACGTCTGGGCAGGAGGCTAGCTACCTACTGGAGGCGGGGCTGGGGGGTGCGGAGTGGGAGGGGGTTAGGGCGAGGGAGCGGAGAGGAGGGGGGAAGTGGATTGGGAAGAGCTGGCGAGGGTGGGAGGGGTGGCCAGGGGTGTCAGGGAAATGCAAAGTCCGTGTCACCGGGTCAAGTTTTATTTTGATCTTGGAGGCTTCCCCCCACCATTTCTCCTTTTTCTAGGGTTCCCTAGAAACTCAGCACACCAAACACTGCCAGCTGGAGAGGGGGAAAGTGGGGACTGAGGATACAGGAAACAGGAAGTTTAGGGCAGGTGTCACACAACTTTTCAAAGTTGAGCATCTTCCTGTTTTCACATTATCTGTCCTTTGGACGTGACCACAGGCCACAGGTCACAGTAAGCCCACTCCCCAGATCATTATGTGCCCCCACCCCGCCCCTTATAACCTCCTTGAGAAGCGAGGGCGGGTCTCTTCCGACAGTCTCTCACCTGTCCTCCTTTCCTGACATCAGAGGCAGATTTCCCCAGAAGCCAGGGAAATGTCATTTTCAGAGCACCTTTCTTATGTGGGCTCTCTGCAAGGTCCTAGGAAGAGTGTTGATAGAGGGAGTCATTTGATAAATAGGAGGTGAAAGCATATGAAATATGAAAGCAACTTAGACTGCAGGAGTAGGGCTGGGACTTATACGCTGGAGGGGAGGATCTTCAAGAAAAAGAAAATTTTTATAAGATCTTATTTCTTCTTGGCTTGTTCCCTGCAGTCTGTCTCTTTCATACATTCTCTCCTTATTTATATGATCCCCTCCTGGTGGTTCAGATGGTAAAGAACCTGCATGCAATGCAGGAGACCCAAGTTTGATCCCCTGGTCAAGACGATCCCTTGGAGAAGGGAATGTCCACCCACTCCAGGATTCTAGTCTGGAGAACTCCATGGACAGAGGAGCCTGACGGGCTACAGTCCAGGGGGTCTCAAAGAGTTGGACATTAATGAGCAACTAACACACATCCATTTTACCACTTTCTAAACACCCAATGGGAGATGAAGAAACAGCGTCCAGGGGAAAAGGACCTGTTCTGGTGCAGAGGATTTGGGGCAGTGAGAGGGTGGCTAGGGAGACAGAGGTGGACGGAGAGCTGCTGCGGACGGTGCAGGTCAGGGTATTTGAGGATCCCCAGTTTGGGGGAGGCGAACTAGCTGAGCCCTGGGCACAGAGCAGGCATGTGATAATGGGGAGGTGTTCTGCCCCCACCAGGTATTGGTGCACATCGGTCAGGCCACATCGTCAGTCGAGCCTCGAGCATCCCTGGTCCACCCCATGCCCTCCCGAAATGTGTCATTGCGGCTGCGGGACCTGCAGGAGAAAGACTCCGGGTCCTACTTCTGTTCTGTGAACTTGCAAGACAATCAAGGCACTGTTAAAGGTCAAAACAGCAAATATTTAGAGCTCAATGTGCTGGGTAAGCAAGAGGCTTACCCAGGAGGTCAGGCAGGCTTCTCCCCAAATGACTGAGGGGGAAGGTTGGGGGTGGGGCCAACAGAGTGACAGAGGGTCCATGTGTGGGAGGGGGAGGGGGAGCTCCTGGTCCCCTGATGTGAGGTTTTAACCTGTCTCCCCTCCCCCAGTCCCTCCAGCTCCTCCGTCCTGCCATCTCCGGGGTGTGGCCCACGTGGGGACCAACGTGACCCTGAGCTGCCAGTCCCCAAGGAGTAAGCCCACTGCCCAGTACCAGTGGGTGCGGTCACCCCCATCCTCCCAGGTTTTCTTTGCACCTGTTTTAGGTGAGGGAACTTCTGGAGACAACTGAGAATATGGCTGGGGTAGAGAAAAGATGAGGGTCAGAGGGACTGGGGTGCAAGGGGAGGCAATGCTGAAATGTGGGGGGGGGGAAGGAGGATGTGGGGAGGGGGCTGGAGAAAGAGGGCCTGCCAGGTGCAGACAGGTGCTGAGGACTGTGTCACTCAAGAGACGCTGGGGCTGGAGGGTCTGCCATTCACTGCGTGTGGGACTTTGTGACTGTTTCCTCGTCTGTAAAATGGGAGTAGCACTAGCCCTGACTCGCTCACACCAGCTGGCTCAGTGGTTAAGAATCTGCTGGCCAATGCAGGGACACAGGAGACTGGGGGTTTGATCCCTAGGTCTGGAAGAGGAAATGGCAGCCCACTCCAGTATTCTTGCCTGGAGAAGCCCATGGACAGAGGAGCCTGGCAGGCTACAGTCCATGAGGTTGCAAAGAGTTGTACACAACTGAGCATGCACGCATGAATACCACCATCAAAAACATCTGGAGGCAGCTGGAACTTTTTTTTTCAATTTTATTAAGATTATTGATGGAACAATTTTAATATTGTATACCAGATGCTTTGGAAGAATTATTCTTAATTTATCAGCTGTGGTAAAGGTATGGCAGTTATGTGGGACACTATCCTTATGTTTTGGAGTTTCATGCTGAAATGTTTATTTTAAAATGTCTTGAGAGAAAGAGAAAGAAATGAAATAAGTGTAGCAAAATGTTAGCAACTGTGGGTATATGGGTTTTCATTTTGTTCCTCCTACTTTTTATTTGACCATTTTTATAATAAAACTTATTTTTTTATGTAGAGCTTACATAATAGGTTTGTTGTGAGTCTTTTATAAATTAGTACATGTAAAGAACTTAGTCTTTAGTGAAGAGTAAGCAGCCAATAAAGTTTAACTGTTAAATTCATTAGATTATTTCATACATTCCTTTCAACACCACCAATTAGGTCATATCACCCCATTTTATAGATGAACAAATGGGGACCCAGAGATAGCAAGTAACTTTCTTAAAGTCCCATGGCCTGTTCTGAATGCCGCATTTTCTAATTCCTCACTCAATGTTTTCTCTCTCTCGGTACTCAGAAATAAAAGTAAAAATCGGGTTTGGGTTTTTCTGGGCATCACTTCCTCTTTAGCCTTCTTTCAGATACCACTTGGGAACACTGAGCAGTGGAAATGCAAAATGGTGGTGAGCTAGCAGTTTGGCAACTGACTGTCATACCTTTACCTTTCGTCGAGGATTCAGATAGCCAAGTCTCCCAGAGAGTCAAAATAGACATGCCAGAGGAAGGGCAGGATGATTTTTTATGGGAAAGGGGATCGATCCTTGGACTGATGGCCAAATTGTGTCCACAGATGCCATCCACGGGTCTTTAAGCCTCAAAAACCTGTCCACTTCCATGTCTGGAGTGTATGTCTGCAAGGCCCACAATGAGGTGGGCAGTGCCGAGTGCAATGTGACCCTGAGTGTGAGCACAGGTCAGTGAGGGGTAAGTGTGGTTAAGGAGGAGATTGATCAGTGGTGGGGTGGGGGTCAGCACGGGCGGGGAGGAGGGCTGTCTGCTGAGGCCTCTCGTTATAACAGGACAAGGTGCTTGTCTTGGTTACCTGTTTGGGCAGATGTTTGGTCTGTGACCACTTACTGCTTGACAGTCACCTTCCTCTTAACAAAGAGAGAAACTGGGTATGGTGGCAGCGGGGCAGAGGGGCAGAGGGATTGGAAAGGGCCAGGGAATGCCTGAGAGTCCGCCTCTGACAGTAGGGTTTTTCCAGGGCCCAGGGCTACGGTGGTTGCCGGAGCTGTCGTGGGCACCATGGTTGGCCTGGGGCTGTTGGCAGGGCTGGTGCTCTTGTACCAACGCCGGGGCAAGGCCCTAGAGGAGCCAGCCAATGATATCAAGTAAGTGTCCCTAGTCTCTGCCAAGATGAGGGCTCTCCCTGGGGATTCAGGCAGCTCCCATCTAATGTACGGATGGGCAGTGGCTGAGACATCACTTCTATGGGCAGATTTTAAGGGAGGAGAGTTGAAGAAGAGGAGAAGTGAAAATAAGACAAAGCGTATGGAAACTCTCCCCTCCTCCCCCTTCCACCTTCTGACCTCTTATCACTTCTTTGATGATTAGGGAGGACGCCATCGCTCCCCGGACGCTGCCCTGGCCCAAGGGCTCAGACACAATTTCCAAGAATGGGACCCTTTCCTCTGTTACCTCGGCGCGAGCCCTCCGGCCACCCCAGGGCCCTTCCAGGCTTGGTGCATTGACCCCCACACCCAGCCTGTCTAGCCGTGTCCTGCCCTCGCCAAGGCTGCCCAGGACAGATGGAGCCCAGCCTCAGCCTCTGTCTCCCAGCCCCGGTGGGGTCTCTTCCTCTGCTCTGAGCCGCATGGGTGCTGTTCCCGTGATGGTTCCTGCCCAGAGTCAGGCTGGGTCTCTGGTGTGATGGCTCAGCCACTCGCTGGCTAAGCCATTTGGTTTCTCTCCTTCCTGCAAGGTTCAGACACCCCTGGCACAGAGGCCTGAGACTCGGAGGGTGGCCGCCTTCCAGACCTCTGGTCCTCTGCCCTCATCTTTCTTTACTATGGGAAAACTGAGCCTCAGTTGGAACCCAAGTTTCCAGGAAGTAGGAGAAGAGGAAGTGGACCTGGGGTTAGGCAGCGCTCCCACTCCGGGCTGTCTCTGAAGTCTGCAGTGGGATGCTGCTGAAATGGCTACTACTGCCTCCCCCCGACCCCCAGGCCTCATGGGGACCACCAGCCAACCAGCCCTCCAGGCCCCCTTGGTCTGTACCCCACCCCATCTAACCTCATCCTTCACCACCCCCTCCAGCTCCTTGCATTAATACAACCTATCCTGCTGGCTTGGTTGGGTTTTGTTGGGGGCAGGGGATAAGGAAGATATTTTTTTCAACTAACTTGAAATGCATGATTTTGTTTTTATTTCGCCAACTTCAATAAAGATATACTGTGTTTGTATGGAACCTGAGAGTCCAGTTGCCTTTTCAAACTTGGAATTCCCAGGGAGAAGCTGACTCTCGAGATGATACAGAGAGGAGGGTACCCAGACTGTGGACCCAGCAGGGCTTCTCCACACAGCTTCCTACTTGGCTTCCTCGCTCAGGATAGCTCTTCCAGAGTCTTTACAAGGGTCGTGTGCTGTCAGGTGGTGGTGGAGAGGCAAGAGAACCTGGGGCGGGGAGATCCTAACTCACTTTGAGCAGCAAGGGGATGATATTGGTGACTTTCTGCGGCTGCTCACAGCTTGGGTGCCTGTGCACTTAATCTTCTGCTTCCTCCTCGAGGGCAGGGCCTGAAGAACCTGACCCCTCCTGCCCTCTCCCAGACCACTGAATCCTTCCTGTTCATCCAGCAGTGATCCCCCCTGTGCTGAAGCAGAGCCAGGTACAGGATGTGGGGCTGGTGTGTCCACACCAATCCGGCCACACCCTTTCCTACCAAGGGCACGGGCTTCTCTAGACCTCAGTTTCTCTGCCCATGTAATGGGGTGGCTCTGAGAGGGGGGGCAGGGTTGTAGTTTCCATGGAGACTCCTGTCTCAACAAAGGATGCCAAAAGGGCCAAAGAAGGGGTCTCAGGGGAGAAAGGATCTCCAAAGGGCTCAGAAGGAACAAGACTCTGTGAAAGGAGTGGAAGGGGTTGGTGGGATCTTAGCCTGGGGTTCAGGCTCACAGTGTGAGACCCCAAAGTGGTGACATCATCCCAGGTTATCAGGATGCATCTCTTTGCCTCCAGGGTCACTCTTTCCCTACATAGCTCCGGTTCTGATCCCTCCCCTTCCCTGGAGTGCCCACCCTACCCCAAACCCAGCCCTCCCTACCCTCCTGAGCCAGACAGCTTCAGAAATTGGGGGAAAGGGGACAACAGAGGGGTAGGGTAGGGTGAGAATGAGTCCGTATTGGGCCTGGAGGAGGGAGGAGCCCTTCCTTACCTGACGGCCCGGCCTCTCCCCTTGTTTGCTCTGAGATAGCCAGTCTCACTGCAGCCCAGTACCAGCAGGCTGCCTGGTGGGCACTCCCTTCCTTCTCCCAGACCCAGACACTCAGACCGACCAAGAGTTGGTGGGATGATGGCCTGGCTCCTGGGGTCCTTCCTCTGCAGGTTCCTGCTGGGCTGGGTCGGCTTGAGCGGTAAGGAGGGGCCTGGTGGATGGGGGTGAGAGCAGACCAGACCAGGACAGGGAGGGGACGTGGAAGGCTGCTGGGAGGGTCGAGTACAGAGGCTGGAAGAGAGCTGGGCCTCTCTTGAGAGGGTTTAACCACCACCCAACTTCTGTTTTTCTTTCCCGGACAAACACACCCTGGGACCCGGCCCAGTCTCGGTCCTTTCACCCACCAACCTGGCCGGGACGTGGGCTCCTCCCTCCCGGAAACCTCAGGAAAGGGAGGGATGGAGAGGAGGGAGCTGAGCCCCGGCAGAGGGAGGACACTCAGACCCGGTCATCTGAGCCCCTCCCCCGCCGGCCTCTGGCACCCCCAGCCCCCGGGTTGGCCGTGGAGGTGAAGGTACCCTCCGAGCCCCTGAGCGCACCCGTGGGCAAGACAGCGGAGCTGACCTGCAGCTACAGCACCTCCGTGGGAGACAACTTTGCCCTGGAGTGGAGCTTCGTGCAGCCCGGGAGGCCCGTCTCCACATCCCAACCGGTGAGCTGGGGGCACCTGCATGAGTGGGAGGGGGCCTTCCTGCCTTTGGTGGACTTGACAAGGAGAGGCAGGACCAGGGGACCCACCTAGGATGAGGGCAGGAGGTCAGAGAGAGTGCATTTGGGGATGAAAATACTTGGATGAAAAAAATCAGTGGACTCTTTCTAGATCTTCTTAGGAACACAGTCTGCATGACCCTGTATCACATACGCAGTCCTGCAGTTCGTAACTTCTTCCCCCATAGCTGGACTTCTCTGGTGGCTCAGTGGTAAAGAATCTGCCCGCTAATGCAAGAGATCAGGGTTCGATCCCTGGGCTGGGAAGATCCCCTGTAGGAGGAAATGGTGCCCACTCCAGTATTCTTGCCTGGGAAATCTTGTGGACAGAGGAGCCTGGCAGGCTACAGTTCATGGCTTCACAAGGAATCAGATGGGATTTAGCGACTTAGTGATGACTATGTCAGTGCAGCTCCGGTGTCAGTTCATAAACTCACGGAGGCTAAGCTGTTGTGATTAAAAGCAGGATAAAATGCTGCCCCTTCTAGGAATATTTGCTGTCCCTTCCCACCTCCACTCCTGCACTGAGAGCTTGCGTAGCTAAAAGCAATGAATCTAGTTCATTCAGCACCTGGGAAGGGATGATATTTGGGAACAGATAGAACTTCATGGTTCTGGCTACAGGGCATCAGCTTCCCTGGCTGCTTTAAGGGGGGGTCTCTTATACCTGCTTTGAAGAAGGACCGTAGAGTTGAGGCCAGGTGGCAAAAGCACATATGCGTGTCTTCTGCTTCTCCCCAGATCCTGTACTTCACCAGTGGCCAGCTGTATCCAACTGGTTCTAAAGCAGAGAGGGCCAGCCTGCTTCAGAACCCCCCCACAGGAGGAGTGGCCACCCTGAAACTGACCGATGTCCGCCCCTCGGACACTGGAACCTACCTCTGCCATGTTAACAACCCGCCAGATTTCTACACCAATGGATTGGGGCTAATCAACCTTACTGTGCTGGGTAAGGCAGGCTAGGGACCCACCAGCCACCCACATTACCTGAAAGATTGCACTGGCCTTGATAAATCTCTGCTATCCTGCTTTCTAGCCCAAGCTCCTAACTGCACTAGACACCTTGAAGGAAAATACCCCTTCCTAAAGTTGTCTAATCTTACCCCTGCTCTACCCTCCACAAAGAATGCCTCTCCCTCAGTCCCTAGTAAATCTCTCCCACAGATAGGGATCTGAGTCATCCCCCAACAGCTCCATCTTTAGGGGAACCTCCCATTTGCAGCTAGATTCTGTTCCTCTCTAGGTTAGCAGCAGAGAAAAGGTATGAACAATGAAAGGAAGAAGGCCCTCCATCACTACGCACTAACTTCCTGTTCAGAGCATCCATCTCACCTCAAACTCGAGCCTTATTGGAGATGAGCAAACAGAAGAAACTGTTAAAGGGGTTGGGGATGTTGAGATGGAAAAGAGAAGACTTAGGTGGTGGTGTGTAACAATTGCAACCAAATATGGAGGAGAGATTTTTTTCTTTTTTCTTTGTGGGTCCAGAGGACAGGAAATGGGACCAATGGGTGGATGTCATACTAACACAGATTTGGCTTGACATGAGGAAGAATTTTCTAACAATCAGAATTTCCAATAGTGGAAATTACTTCCTGGAGATGAGGTGGTATGTGAACAGAGGTGGACCACTAGGTGGTAGGAATATTAAAGCAGGAAACCTAGCACTTCATGGAGGTGGGGCTAGAAGAAAGCTAAGGTACTTCTTGTGATTTTTGCAGTGCCCCCCAGTAGACCCTCATGCAGTCAGAGTGGTCAGTCCCCCTTGGGGGGCTCTGCTGCCCTCAGATGCAGCTCTTCCACGGGAGCCCCCAAGCCTGTGTACAACTGGATCCGCCTTGGAGCTTCTCCTACACCTTCTCCTGGCAGCATGGTGCAAGGTAAGGGTCCAGGCCATCAAGAAAGATGGAACTCAGAATCTGGGCAAATCTGACCTATAAACTCCACACAGCCACAGTACAGGTTCCATGCTTTCAGGTACATATATCTTTCCCCTGCTTCTTCCTTGGTTGCCTTTACTGTTTCCTCCTGTCTTCTTGTACCATCTGCAGCTGTGTGGTCCTGGGAGCATTTCTCAAGCTAAATGTATTTCTGATATCCTGGAAGACAGTGGGAGGCAGGGGGTATTCTATGACTCTCAAGTGTCTATTTTGGGGCTTGGGGTTCCTTGTAGATATCTTAATGGTCATGAATCATTTCTAAACTTCCTAGAGAGGAAGCCAAGGCAGAGTAGCAAGGACTGGCTTGAATCTCCTTCAGGGTATCACATAGCTGGCTAAGAGCCTTGGCTTCTCAGCCTCCTCATGCTGGCTCCAGTGCCCTGGCTCCCCTCCCAACCCCAGCTAACCCCTTTACCAATCCAGAGAGCCCCTTGTAAAGGGAAGGTAAGCAGCTTAGAAGAGCATTTGGTCAGCTTAGAGCCCACTCCAGAGGACACAATTTCTAGTAATCAAACCCTTTCTGCCAACCAAGAACCTGACATCAGCCAGTAGGCAGCCCACTCCAATTCCACTGTGGTTTCTTCATGTGTGCCATTTCCCCTTCCCTGAAAAGGCAGCTGTGTAGGGTGGAAAGAGTACAAAAGTTGCAGTGGTTTTGACATTTCCTCTCTGGGTCACCTTGGACAAGTACTTTCCTTCTCTGAGCCAGTTTGCCCACTTATAGAATGAGGTTAGTTCCTTCCTGATGGGATTGTGGTAAGAATGAAGCTTTTGTCATAGCGTAGCTCACTCTGAGTTGAATGAGTGATGGACACTTCTTTATCCTCTAGATGAGGTGTCTGGTCAGCTCATTCTCACCAATCTCTCCCTGGCTTCCTCGGGCACCTACCGCTGTGTGGCCACCAACCAGATGGGCAGTGCATCCTGTGAGCTGACCCTCTCTGTGACTGGTAGGGGATGCTGGGCAAAGGCTGGGTTGGTCTGCCTGGGTAGGGGGTGTGAAGCCCATCCTGGGGCATTGAGGAAGGTTTGCTGCTCTGATGATCATGTGTCTCCTTGTGTACATGCTAAGTCGCTGAAGTTCTATCCGACTCCTTGCAACCCTATGGACTGTAGCCCCCCCGGTTCCCCTGTCCATGGGATTCTCCAGGCAAGAATATTGGAGTGGATTGCCATGCTCTCCTCTAGGGGGTCTTCCTGACCCAGGGATTGAACTCAGGTCTCCTGCACTGCAGGCAGATTCTTTACCATCTGAGCCACCAGGCATTTATTTCCTTCTGTGTCTCCTTAGACCCTTCCAAAGGCCGAGTGGCTGGGACTGTGATTGGGGTGTTGCTGGGTGTGCTGTTCTTGTCCGTGGCTGTGTTCTGCCTGATACGGTTCCAGAAAGAAAGGAGGAAGAGGCCCAAGGAGACATACAGGGGGAGTGACCTACGGTGAGCAGGAGGGCTGAGGGCTGGTCAGGGTGGGAGGAAAGGGCTTGGGTCAAGAGTTTGTGACTGCAGCTCTCAAACTCTGACACCTTAAGGGGTGTTTCAGGGTGAGGGGCATGGCTCACCCCTGGGCCTTGGTGGTGCTGTGGGTGCAGTGCAGCTTGTGTATTTCAGCGTGAGTGAAGTGTGTAGGGTGGAGGGCTTGGTTCATGAGCTGCCCTCTCCCTCCTAACACTTAGAAGAATGTTTTACTTTTCACTTTTAAGGAATTTTTACATACATCAACAGGCTGTGGAGGCTGGGAATTGTTTGTCCTGAGCTCTCAGCTGAGTCTAGTTCTTCTATGTGGGGAAGAGAGAGGTAGTAAGGAAAGGAGAGGCAAAAGTTGCCTGTTATCAACTTCAGCTGTCAGCTGTGGGGTCCAGAATTGGGCATCATTTCTCCAAGTGTGGTCCTCACATTGGGAGAGTGCCTATGTGCTAAGCTGCTTCAGTCGTGTCCAACTCTCTGCGACCCTATGGACTGTAGCCTGCCAGGCTCTTCTGTCCATGGGATTCTCCAGGCAAGAATACTGGAGTGGGTTGCCATACCCTTCTCCAGGGGATCTTCCTAACCCAGGAATGGAACCTGTGTCTCTTATGTCTCCTGCATTGGCAGGTGGGTTCTTTTACCACTAGCACCACCTGGGAAACCCAGTCCTCAGATTACTTGAACTAGGAGCTTGTTAAACATTCAAATTCAAACCATTTCCTATTGCTCCTGAAGCAGAATCGCTGTGTGTGTGTGTTGGGGGGAGTAATGGGGCCTGGAATCGTCATTTCAACCAAAACTCCACAAGGATTCCTACGCACAGTAAAAATGAGAAGTCCCTGGAATCGGTGTGCTCTGAGGGATGCGCCCAGCTTTCACTAAGAATTGCCTGTATCCTATCAGGGAGGACGCCACGGCACCTGGGATTTCTGAGCAATCTTCGGAAAGGGCAGATTCTAGCCATGGGCTCTTGGAGAGGCCCCCCTCTGCCAGCACGGTGACGACCAAGTCCAAGCTCCCTATGGTTGTCTGATTTCTCTCCTGATCCCTGAGGGGGAATATCAGAAATTAAAGTTTTTGGGTACCATACTGTCTCCCTCTTCGTTCTGCCGGTTTAGCTAATTCCTCTAGGCGGCCCAAGGAGTATTCCCAGAAGGGATGCTGTAGGCGGAAAGTTTGGTTCCCAAGGTACCTTTTCACCTTGGTTTCCCTCCTCCCTTCTACCTCCACTTTTTGGTTTGGTCAAAGGAAACTTGTTCAGATTTCCAGCGGTGGCCTCATGCACCCCAACTCCCTCCCTTCTGGCACCCTCCGAACACTTGGACATTCCTCTTTATTGTTCACATTCCAACCCAGCACAGTCACATGCACACATGGAGATAAAAACCCTCCCGGCCGCAGCCCCAGGAGCCCGTGGGGGCGGGGCCAGCAGGGGCGGGGGCGGGGCCGCGGAAGACTCCTCCTACCGAGCCGCCCCCGCACTCGGCGTTCGCGTAAACAAGCGAAGAGCTGGGGAGGCGGCTCTCGGGGTACGCTGGGGAGAGGGGAGGGCTGATTACAGGCAGGCGTGGGGCTGGGGCGTGACATGGCAACTTCCCTCCTGATCACCGCCAGGGGCATCCGACATCATAAAAACCCTCCTCCCCTCACTCCTCGCCCCGAAGTTCTGGACTAGGCTGGGGCGTGAGCGGCGCAGCAGAGACGCAGGGGCGCCCCCCTTAGCTGCGCGCGAAACTAAAGGATTTCTCTTTTTTTGGAGTGTTCTTGGGCTACGCTTAGGGCGCCCTCCGCAGAGCGCGAAGGGAAGCACGCGGAGGCTGCGGAGAGAGCTGCATGCTGGGTGCGGGGAGAGGTGGGCGAGAAGCTAAAGAAGGAAGATTTGGGGACGCGAGGATGGGGGGTCAGGGTGGGGAGGAAGGGCGAACGGGGACCATACTAGACTGGAGAGTTAACCAAAAGGGCACGGCCTTAGCGACTGATGGACGAAGTGTTCCTGGGAGAGGGAGTCTCTGGGGGAAGCGGAGAGGGCTCCTGAAGCTGGCAGGTTGGTGGAAAGGAGAGGATCACAGACACGGCAGGGAAGTCTCGTCACTGCGAAGGGGACGCGGCATCCATCTGTCTCGGGAAACTGAGCAGAGAGAAGGGGTGAGCACCTGCCCTCTCCCAGTACTTTCTCCTCTCCCCTCCGTCCTCAACCGGGGCACCCAAGGCGGGGAGCATTGGGGAGCCCGGATCACCCGGGACTGCCCACCCGGAGCCACTGAGCTAACGTGAGCCCGCGGCCGGTAGGTGTGCGAGCCGCGGGGTGTTTGTGACCCCGGGGCCCGACTTGTGCAGTCCAGTGCGGGTGACAGGTGTGTCGGTCCAGGTGCGCCCCGTCGCAGAGTCAGATGTCACCAAAGGTCAGAAAGCCCGTAGGCGCAGGGGCATTTTCCCTGGCTGGGAGGGGGGTGGAGGCGGTCGGAGGGAACGGGAGGGTCTGGGGCTTTTCTTTCACTCAGGGGTCCCACCCACGGCTTCGGAGTTGCATTCATTACCTTCGAAAATGCTCAGTCCTTCGGTCCGGGGCGAGGCAGAACGCAGGTTGGAGATAGAAACAGGTGAGCTCTCGAGCCCCCAGCCTCCTTCCCACCACGCGCCCCAACCCCACGTCGCCAATTTCCTTGGCTCCCTCCACGCCCTTCACCATCCCCCAGTGCCCTTAGTCATCCTTGCACCTTCGGAGAAAGGGTCCCGGTATCGGGAAGGAGAGCCTGCGGCCCGCCTCACCTGGCCTAGTCTCCGCTGGGGCCGCCGCCCGCGCCTCCCCGGGCGCCCCCAGCTCCGCCTGGTCCCCCGGGGCCCGGGCCCTTCCGGCCGCGCTCTCCGCTCTTTATCTTCTTCCTCGCCATGTGGCCCCGGAAACTCGCCTGGATTTTGGCAGCGGCCGCGTTGGCACCCGGATCGTCCAGAGGGATGTCTAGAATGTCGTCGTCCGGCTTGGAGCAGGCGCTCTCCTGGGGGCGGGGTAGCGAGGGAGAGGTGTCTTGTGGGGTGCCCCGGCTGAGATCCCCGAGAGGGTGAGGTAGGAGGAGAGACTTGGGGGACTGAGGCCAGGACGATGCAGGAGTGGGAAGCGCAAAGAGGAGCTAAGGCAGGGCCCGCACTGGGGCGGGGGAGGGGAGAGTGTGCGTGTGTGCAGTGTGTGTGCGCAATGTGTGTGCGTGTGTGTCCTGGGCAGCGGCAGACAAAAAGGAAGGTTCAGGGTCAGGTGGACACAGTTGTGTTTCCAACTCAGGAAAAAGAAGCGCACAGTAGATGTGCTACAAGACAGCCAGGTAGCTGTGAGTGAGCCAAGGCCCCAGCCAGGAGCCCAGTGAGGGGAGCCGTCTAGCTGCTGTCTGGAGGGTGCACACAATTACGAGAGAAGAGCAAAGTAAACCACGGCAGAACTCCTGGACATGGCTGCCTTTCCCCCATCCTCAGAGGGTGCCTCTGGCTCAGAAGGGTCTCTGCTGAGTCCAGGATTCCTTGGGAGAGGGTTTAGAAGAATCAGCAGGCTGTCCCTTCGCTGAGTAAAATCACCCCAGAGATCAAAGCTGGGATGAGGGTGAAGATGGGGCTTACCCTGCAGAAGGGTAGCCTCCCCCCACCCAGGGCTAGAAGCCAGAGACTGTTTCCCCATTCATGCTCCATTCTGCATTGCTCCAAACACAGGAGAAGGGATGGTCTGCAAAAAGCTGCAGAGAAAAGGCTTCACTTCAAAAAAGGACAAAGGAAAGATAAGCAAGAGCAAGAAGCCCTTTCCATGAGGTGCTCAAGAGAAAGAAAAGAATAATGACAATAGTTCCTAATACCATCGAAGCACTGCCCTTGTTTGAGGCATGGCAACACAAGGTTTTACAGATGTTATTTTATTTAGCCCCGGCAACACGCTGAGACATACCTTTTATTGTTATCCCAGTTGACCTGTAATCAAACTGAGTTAAGTGTTGAAAACCTACCTGAGGTTGTAAAGGTAGTTATCAGGACCAAAGAGTCAAGCCTTTGTATGTCAAGAGTCCAGAGTCTATTTTTAACCCCTGCCTGTGTATATGCTAAGTCGCCTCAGTTGTGTCCGACTCTTTGTGACCCAATGGACCACTGCCTGTCAGGCTCTTCTGTCCATGGGACTTGCCAGACAAGAATACTGGAGTGGATTGTCCTGCCCTCCTCCAGGGGATCTTCCCGACCCTGGGATCGGGATGGAACCTAGGTCTCCTGTGTCTCCCGGTTTTTTACCACTATCACCACCTGGGACGTCCCTTTTATCTCTGCAGATAAGCAAAGGCAGTCAAGAAAATGAACCATGCTCTACCACTTGCTAATTGAGTGGTCTTGGGCAAGTTTTCTAATCTTTTCCTATCTCCATTCCTTCATCTGAAATCAGCTTCCTCTGGGTCACTGGGAAGAATATACACTGTGATATGCAGAAAGCTTCTGGCACAATCTAGTTGCTCGATTAATGGTAGCTATTATGATTCTTTTAAATAATGGTAAGTTAGTGCAAGATAGTTGTTTCTGTAGGTTGAAGCAGCCATGTAAAAACAATTTCACATGGAGCAACAGAAAAATAAGGAAACCCAACCCAACACCTAGGAGGTGAGGTGGGAAGCTTAAGGTTAAGTATGGAGTTAAAAGGGCATTTCTCCTTTGAACTGACCCTCTAGCTTCTAGGAATTTGTCTTTTTTTTTTTTTGCCTGAGGACTTCCACTACTTTCGCTCTGTTTTTGTTTCTCTGGCAAGAGATGACCAAGGTCTCACGTACTAAGAGTAATTCAGTTCCATTCCTTTCTCTTCCCTCCATCACCCGTCCAGCTCACGGAATTGAGATGCATGTGAGTGGGACCTCAGGGATCACTGCCCCAATCAGATCCCATCCAGGACCTGCATAGGTTTCAATCCCAGATGCCTAAGTCCAGGTTTCCAAATGGCTTCCTCTCTTCATGGTCCCCAAGGTTGTCTGCATTTTATGGGCTTCAGAGATCTTTGGTTTGTGCTCAAGATGTCCACAGTTGAGTTAAATGCAGGTGAATGGTGTTATCAAGGGCTGGGGTGACTGTGGAGGGGCCCGACACACTCTTTTTGTCTTTCCTGGGCCTACTGCTCTCTCCCTGACATCTCATTCCCCACTTACAAACAGAAACCACTCATTTTTGGATCCTCGATTCTCAGAACTCAAACCTTTCTTGGGGATATTCTTAGGGAACGGTGAAAGTTTCTTCTCCAAAGAGGACAATGATCAAAAATGCATGCCCAATGCCCTCCCCTGAGCCAGCAGCTGTAGAGGTTGAGCGGAGGAAGGGGTATCTTCCCCCAGACATGCTCAGACCACCTGCTATCACCACCCACCCCAGCTGCATCCAGAATGGAACAACAGGCAGAGCCACCTCCAATTTGCTGCTCCTCCCCAGAGTCCGCTCCCTCTCCTTCCAGCTGAGTTCTCAGGGCAGAGTTGGAGGGACAGTAAAAAGACCCAGAAAGGGTGCCTAGGTTGGTGCCTTCCAAAACCAAGATCTGATGGTGTGTGCCTGAGAGCTCTGCATGGACTAGGGGGCTTCTGGGAGGGGGAGGTGGACAGTTGTGGGCAAAAAACGAGTCACGGCTCTTGGTCCCAAACATCACTTCAGCTCTGAGGGTCTCAATATCTTCAGCCACATCTAGAAGTTGGCCCCAATTAATGCAGTCTCCTTCAGCTCCCCTGTCCTAAAGGCTTTAAGAATTATCCCTGCCTACTGCTTGTCATATGCTGGGCCCTATGCTAAGCACTTTGCGCCCATTGGTGGTGGTGATGGTTTAGTCGATCAGTCATGTCCCACTCTTGCCACCCCATGGAGCCCACCAGTTTCCTCTGTCCATGAGATTTCCCAGGCAAGAATACTGGAGTGGGCTGCTGTTTCTTGCTCCAGGGATCTTCCTGACCCAGGGATTGAACCCGCGTCATCCGCATTGCAGACGGATTCCTTACTGCTGAGCCAGTAGGGATGCCCTCATTTCATCTCTGTTTTACAGGTCAAGAAACATCTGAGACATTTTACAAATTACCCAAGGCCACAGAGACAAATAGTGATGGGATTCAGAAACCTGTGCTATGAACCACTGCCTCAGGGCAGGTAATTATTTCTATGAGCTGGATCAAGTCAACTTGACTCTGGAAAAAAAAAGTTCCAAACTGTTTCTTTGCTTTTTTATATTAAGTGATTCAGGAAAAGTCAGATATTTGTGACTATGTAAATTGGCAACTGGTACATCTGAATCAACAGCTCTTCCTCTTAAAAAAAAAAAAAAGCAGGACCATTTTCTTCTTCTCATTTCTGTTTGAGCCTCCTTACCAAGGAGAAAGAAGGGAATAAGGGAGGACTAGGTGTTGCCCAAACACCAGGATGGACAGTCAGCAGGGAGAGCCCAGGATGGAAGGTGAAGAGAGACTGGTTCCCAGCCTCCCAGATGTGCTCTGTTCACTATGCCTCCTCACTATGTCCCAGCTTCCTCCCAGCACAGAGCCCAGCCCTGCACAGAATGGAGATGGGTAGGAAGATGCTCAGCCCAGCCTTGCCCCAACCCTCAGCCCTGTTACCTCTTCTTGGGCCCCCTGCACAGCCTGATAGTGGTGCTATCTCTTGCTCACCCCTTTAGCCTTGCACACCTAGGACAGGACCTGAAAAGGGGAAGACGCCTGTGTACAGAATGCACTGGAGGAGGTGACCCAGAATACGGGGCCACTGGGATAATTGTGTGTGTTGCCTCTGCTGTACTATTTGAGTGAGCAGCTTCTTCTTTTTTAGGGGACACTTATTGCAACCATGCCCACCAGGCCCTCAGTATGGCTTTCTGGGCACTTAGGATCATGGTCCAGGGTAGACCAGAACCCATAGGCAGGCACCCAATATCCTACTCTAATTAGTCCTGCAAGGCCACTGGGGACAAGTTACTGTCCTCTGGCTTTTTGGAGTCTTTGCTCTCGCATTTCTTTCCATTGACCATGATTCCTAACTTATCTTCCCCACCATTCTTACCATCTGGGCAATATTTCCTCTCCCCTACAGGCATACCCAGAACCCAGCATCCATTTATTTTCTCTGTTTTGTAAAATACCACTGTGGGGTGAGGAGCCCAGGAACCTCCATTAAGAGCCCAGTTCTCCTTTCACAACCAAAAACTGCTTCCAGGAGAACAACAGAGAAGAAAGGCTGGAAGAAAATATGTTATCGGGGCTTTCTCCAGGGTGGGATTATAGATGATTAACATGTTTCTTTTTTATACTTTTCTTCAGTTTAAATTTTTTTCTGTTATGAGCATATTACCTTTATAATGAGGAAATATTGGAAATATTTATAGGAGAGGTTAAATTACAGCTGTTGGAATCAGACAAGTCTAGTGTTCCACCTCCACACTTAGAAGCTGTGCTTTCTTGGACAAATCATTTAATCTTTCTAAACCTCACTTTGCACATCTGTAAAGTGGAAAAATGACGACCCACAGGGTTGTCGTGATGGTTAAATATAAAGTGTTAGGTACATGACTGCTGCTGCTGCTGCTAACTCGCTTCGGTCGTGTCCGACTCTCTGCGACCCCACAGACAGCAGCCTGCCAGGCTCCTCCATCCATGGATTTTCCAGGCAAGAGTACTGCAGTGGGGTGCTATTGCCTTCTCCGGTTAGGTACATGGTAAGCATTCACAAATTGACAACAATTATTTGTATTAGTAAGAGCTAAGCATCATAACAACAACCACAACCACTTGCCCCTAAGTTCTTTCTGCCTCTTGGTGCTCAGACATAGGAAAACCTCACCTCTTCTAAACTGGGCTATTCCTTCCATCCAAACCTCATTTTCCCCCTTTTCTAAGTCATACGGTGGAGGGTGGGGAGCAGGCAAAGTCATAACTTCTTGTGTCATTAGCTGGGTTGACCAAATGGCTAAGAATACAAAGACTTTGGAGTCGGACTTTCTCCATATGTTAAGGACTAAAAATAAATAAATAAAAGTAACAAGTAAATAAATACAAACATATCGTATACACGTATGATCACCACTCCTCGGATGTGCCAGGATCCTGGTCCTGTGCGAGGCGCTTTCATGCTCGCACCTTAACAGCAGCCTGCTTTGGCGTCAGGTCTCCTTGTGGGCGCTGACAGATTGCAGACACTTCCTCCCCTCGCCAGCAGGGCTCTCTCGCGGTCACTTCACTCAGCTCCCCCCCCCACACCCCCGAGCTAGACAGCGTTGGAGGCCGGGCCAATCCCTCCCCAGGACCACTCGGACTAGGCTCTTCGCTGCCCATCATTAGTACTAAGGTAACCGATATGAATTGACTATCTCACCCGGCGCTGCACAGGACGCGAGGGTCACCAAGGTCATCCTGTCCGCCCACCGACAGCGGCAGTAGTGGGGTGGGGATTGGGGTGGGGGCCGAGAGCCAGGGGAAAGGAGTCGCGGTTGCTTCGCTAGGAGACGGTTTCCAGCGTCTCCCTGGGGAAGTTCCTCTTCCCGTCTAACCTGCAGCTTTCCTGTTGCAGAGCCTTGTCGAGCTCCGGGTCCAACCTAGACTGCTTGGCCGATGGGCGCCCAGACGCCCCCGCGATTTGGGGAGCATTTTTCGTAGGGCTTCCAAGTCAGGCGGGCGCCTTCCGCCACCCACCATCCGCGTCTCAGCAGGCACCCTTATGGCTCCTAGGTCTTCTGCACCCACTTCCATCCCTCACTCCACACTTCCCCTCCAGCAGCTTCTAGGTAGCCCCTTCCCCCAGATCAAGCTGAGTGCGCGTCCCCCAGGCCCGCTCACTTACGGTGCAGCAGTCCATATTTGATGTCGGGGGTCCTTGGCTGGGAAGGAGGCAGGCGCAGGGGGTCTGAGCGGTGACGGGTGGGGACCCTGGGGCGCTGGCGAGGCAGCGGATCCGCGCCGAACCAGCCGCTCAGCTCTCGGGTCCTCTCTCCCGCGCTCCGCTCCGCTGGAGAAAGTATCCTGAGCCCTGTGGAAGAGAAGCCAATCAGGAGAAGCCCTCGGCAGAGTGGGCGGGGGGATTGGAGACAGGGCCACGCCCCTCGATCCTCCCTCCTCCTCGCCCCGCCTCCTGCCCCAACCCCTCTGCCTACACACTTCCATCCATTACTCCTACACCCCATCCTCCCAAACTCACCCCCACCCCGCCCTTGCTGCCGAGGCGGCAGACTGCCAAGCAGATGTATGCCGGCGCACGCAGAAGGAGGACCCCGACATCCCAGGCACAAATACACTCGCATCTGGGCACAACACTCCTCCCACCCACAGAGAGAAAACCATGCACCCCCTCACCCACACTTCCACAAACTAGCTAGAGTCCCAAATATGGTTCCCTCTACCTTCCCTCCAGCCTCAGGCCTCAAAGAAATAAATGCCCCCCTAGGACGTGTGGTTTAAAGGTACCGTCATCACTGCGGTGGAACGGGGAAGGTGTGGGTACACAACCTAGTGGTGGGCACACGTAAACACAAAAGCTCGCGCCAGAGCCCCACACGCCCATATATGATACTCCCCAGGCTCACTAAAATGTGCACTTCGACATGCAGACACAGCCTGCAAAAATAACTACACAGGCCTTGTACACACGCTGTGCAGATACACCAGACTCCCTGTTACGTGCACACACCAGCACACGTGTATATGGCGATCACTCTACTGGAAATGTCTACATTACACATCTATCTATCTATCCATCCATCTATATGTCCTGCACTAACAAGACAAATCATCTATGCAAGACACCCATTTGCTGTGTGTATATATACATATATATGGATATACACACCCTTCCTTCTCACTCCTCAAACCACACCTCCCCAACCTTTTGTTCCACTGCTTCTGAATAAGACAAATACTAACTACTCTCACCCTTGCCCCTGGGAGGGGAAGAAAATATTCTCAACCCCAGTGTAGGGAAATATCCGAAGTCATCAGTTCTTTGGGTCCGTGCTGGAGGAAGGATGTGGGCTTTGTGAGAGGCTTGGGAAGGGAGATACGGGAGGAGGAGCCTCGTGGGAGAACAGTCTGGTGGGGGAACAGCTTGCCAACCTCCCCCAGCCGGTCAGGGTACCAGAGCTAGCAGCATGGCATGCTAGTGAAGAGGTTGGGCCACCTCTGAGAAAACTCGGAGGTCCTTCTCAGCTGAGGCCCCAGAGGAGGGAAGGAAGCAAGGATGCCTGCTCTTCGGGTGTGTGGACTGGAGCCAAGAGGAGGAAGGGGAAAATGCCCTGTGGCTCTGGCTGGAACAGGGGATGCTGAAACAGCACTGATGTGACTCCTTAGCCACTTGCCCGTCCTGGCACGGCTGTCACACGCTTCCTTCCTACCTGAACATTTGGGCTTTGCTTGCCAAAGGGAAAATGAGTGGGAAGGAAATTCTGGAGGCCACTCAGGTTGGGGACAGAGTTAGCCAGCTTATCCCCCAAGCTGAGCTGGATGCCGGCTGGGATTCCAGGCCCTGAGGTGTAGGGGTATCTCTCTCAGCAGGTTTGGGACCCACCCACCTTTGTAATTGAAAATCTGTTCCCCAGTCTGTCTCTGGCACATCCTTCATCCCCCACCCCCCAACCTCCACCAAATGGCAGAAAGTCCAGGGAACTTGGGCCCTTGCCTACACGCAGGCCTCAGTGTGTGCCAGCTCCTGTTAGTTTTCAACTCTGGGTTCCAGAGGAGACAGGGAAGGAGGACCTGGGGGCACACTGGATATCAGGCCTGGACTCCATGCTTTTCTCTTCCCAAATTAGAGCTGAGGAATTCGGGATTGAGTGAGTTTGCAGTAAAGTCTCCTAAGTTGCTAGGCAACATCACTCTGCAGGCTGCATTGCCTCTGGGCCCTTCTTCCTGCTGGTCAGAGCTGAAGAGGGGGTATCTTATTAACGTACCCCCCTTCAGACCCCCCTACAGTCAGCACAACCCTTTCCTCCTCCTGAATGACACCTTTGTGTGGAGGTGAGGGTGTCTCTGAACACCCGTAGGCCCAAGGGGCAATGGATACGCGACTGTGGTTCCACCCAGAAAACAACCATTTCAGCAACAGCCCACTTGAGGCGCCTACACAGAACTGGCCACAGCGCTTGTCAGGGGGATGGGCAGGCTCCGAGGTGAGGAAAAGGTAGACAGACAGGAAGGCAGAGACAGGAAGAGGAAGGCAGACACCCACGGACTCAAGTATCCAGAGGGGAGCAGCACCACGGATGTCCCCATGTAATGAGACCTACACGCACACACACACACACACTGGTCACACATCTGCAGAGACACATACTGTGGGCTCCTCGCCATAGTCACATCCAAAGACACACACAGAAGTGGACCCCTCCACCAGCACACATCGAGGGCACGCACATCCTCTGGTGAGGGGTTGCTCTTCTGGACTAGGTGACTAAGGTTGTCGGCAAGTCTGGCTGGGTGGATCTGTGATTCTTGAACCAGTGAGAAGGAAAGGAGATGGGAGCAGTGAGGACTGAGGGGTCCTGCGACTTTGAGGAAATGGCGAGACCAGATGCCACTCCCTGCAGAGAACTGCCTAGCCTGGGGCCTTGGGCCAAGGTCAGCCTTTAGGGTGTTAACCTGCTGGGCTTGGGCCCTGCGTTTACCGTCCTTGACTCTTCACATTTCAAAAACTCCCCTGTCTTCACCAACTCCCACTGCTGTTGAAGGAGAAGGACTGCAGGCCTAGACAGGAGGGGAACTCTGGAAGGGCTGAGTTTGAGGGTGAGCTGGGGCCCGTGGGTGCAGAGGGGAGGCTGCACTCAGCAGGGAGTAGGGAGGTGGAGGGCACAGAATAGAAGGCAAAGCTGGCAGAGGAGGAGATGGTTCGACACAAGAGAGGATAAAAGATGGATTAGTGGGAAGCTTCTAGGGTCCAGTACAGATCCTTCTTGGGACAGATGGAGGGGGATTTGGAGAGAGCTGGTCCTCATAAGTGGAGACAAACGCCAAGGCACATGGCAAGCTATTTGCCAAGACTTGAGGCTTCCCCGCCTTGGAGTGGGCACTTTCTGAACATAACATCCTAGCTCTAACCCACAGTGGGACTCCATGATAAAACAAGGGTGGGACATGGGAGGCTGCGCCTTTGGTGGAGCTGAGCTGGGGGCTTCTTAGGTCAGGATTTTGAGTGGAAGGGGTGAGGGTAGCAGGAAATTCAGTTTTCTCTGCAAATATTTCAGCTTTTGCTGTGGTAGTATTTTTAGCAACTTGGTTGGCAGAGGAGGAGCCCGGGACATTTTTAAAGGGGCCTCTACCAGGCTGGAGGTCTCCTCCCAACCTGCGCCACATGTCGTAAAGGCAAGGGGGAGAAAGCACAAGGCATTCGGTTTTGGTAGGTGTTAGGTCTCCGTGAAGTCATCTTTGCGGGCAGTCATCTGTTTATATCAACATCATTCTCATTAGCATCCTTATCAAGAGTAGATATTTCTCGAACTTCTGCCCTGTGCAGGGTGCTGCTCCAGACAGGATAGAGCTTAACAGGACATACTTGGTTAGACAGGGAGGGGAGCAAGACTTCCAAGTGGCTGGCAGCTGTGTGTTGTGATAGCCACGTTGTAAATGTAATTTCATTTAATTCTGATAACAACCCCGCAAGTTAGGCCTTATCTTTCCTATTTTACAGATGAGGATACGAAGACTTTCAGGGGTTGAAGAATTTACCCAAGCTTACACCGTCATGAAATGCAAGAGCCCAGATTTAAAACCCAGAAGAGAACGATGATATTAACCTAAATCTGAATAATGATTTACAAGGTGTTTCCACAGTCATGATTTAATTTGGTGCTTTTGAGAACTGTGTGAGGAGGTATTAGTCTTTTTAATCCATCTGAGGAGGAAGTGAGGCCTGGAGAGATTTAGGGACTCGTGTTTTGTTGATATGAATCTGGTGCACTGCAGAACTAAGACTAAAAGGCAGGAATTCTATTACAGCTTTGAATTCTGTGAGTTTTCACCTCTATAACTCCCAGTGCTTACTGGGCTCGAAAGAATGATTTACAGTGGTTAGCAAATCGTGAACTGTCTCTCTTCTCTTGGCTCTGACAGTCTTACAGATAAAAGTACATATGTATGTGTGTGTATATATATCTATGTGCATATATAGCTTATGTATATATAGATATAAATGTATATTAATTTGTATCTACATGTACATGTATGAGATATATTTATATTTCCTAAAGTAATAAATGATAGATGCCAAATGAATGATATGGACAGTAAGTGTTACGAGAATTGAGATGGGGGAGAAATAACTGAAGATTTGGATGATCCCTGCAGGAAGACTTCCTGGAGGAGGATGGTTTGGAGGAAGAAATACATGTGGGGGGACTTCCCTGGTGGTCTAGTGGTTAAGACTTCACCTTCCAGTGCAGGGGTGTGGGTTCAATCCCTGGTCAGGGAGCTAAGATCCTGCATGTCTGGAGGCCAAAAAAGCTAAAACAGAAACAATGTTATAACAAATTCAGTAAAGATGTTTTCAAAAGAGAAGTGAATAGGGCTGGAAGTAGGCAGAAGGACATTTCAGGCAAGCACTGCGTTTAGCGTCACTGTTAGCTTAATGCAGTCTCCCTGTCTAGAAAGACTGTGAGGACAGCAGTTCCATCTCCTGCCCCTCACGCAGGGTTTATGTCTAAATCAGCACCCTGATGACACACTGGGGCACTGCCAGACTTCAAGGTCACGTCAGCTGTGTGCTTTTGCCTGGTCAGCTGCCCCACTGCTCCTCAGAGCTCTAACACACACCTGCCCCCTTGCCGCTGTGCCAGGGGCCTGACTCCTCCCCATCCGTGCCCTGTTACTCTGGGTCCTAGTGTAGTTCTGAGTACTGGATGTAGTTTACTCCTTGTTCCTATATTGCCCCCCCAAACATTTACTTATTTTCTAGCCCTCCATTTCCCTTTCCTCAGTTTGCTTCTCCGCATTTCCTGATGAATAAAAGCCAGCGATGGCCTAGCAACATGTCTACCTGCTGAGCCTCACCTCCCACCTGCAAACATTGGACCAACAAAATTACTCTTATAACAAGCAAACAACCATTCTGATAATATTTTAAACACAAACCTAAGAACCACTTCAGTTTTGGTCCAGATAATGCCTGTTTTAATTGTTTGTTTGTTTTTATAAAAAGACTTACATGAGGTATGGTTTTTAACCTTAGTCTGTTTGAAGACCCTTTCTCCTTTTGTGGTTCAAGTGGACAATGGATAAAAGAGATTCCTGGGACTTCCCTGGTAGTCCAGGGTGAAGACTCTGAGCTTCCAAGGCAGGGGGTGTAGGTTAGATCCCTGATCAGGGAACTAAGATCCTGCATGCCTCATGGCATGGCCAAAAACTTAAAAAAAATTTTTTAAGTAAAAGAGATTAGAGATTCCTTGTTCTTTTAGTAATGTGCATCAGGTGAGGTGCAGGCCATTCTCCCTGCCATTGTCTACCTTAGGAATGAAGGGAAAACATCCAGGAGATAGAGACTCTTGAAGCCATCCAGAATGGACATCTCTTGGAATGTATGTGTGGCCAGCATTCCACGTTTAAGCTGCTCCATGCTACACTCTCTAGTCTGAGAGCTTGGGTGGAGTGGTGATTTTCATCTGGATCCAGAGGCCATGGATGTCATCCATTTGACATCTAGCCACTATTGCTTTGTATTAATACTTAAAAAAAAATAACCTTTTGTTTTACTTTAGAAAAAATACATGCAAAAGTAAATAGAGTAATATATAAAGGAACTCCAAGTACCCATCATCCACTTTCAATAATTCTCAACTCATCAGCAACTTTATCAATATTCCTTATGATCCCCCCATTATCATTTTATTTATAAATATTCAAGTATATGGGCTTACCTGGTGGCTCAGATGGAAAGAAGCCTCCTGCAATGTGGGATATCTGGATTCGATCCCTGAGTTGGAAAGATCCCCTGGAGGAGGGCATTGCAAACCAATCCAGTATTCTCGCCTGGAGAATTCCATAGAGAAACCTGGTGGGCTACGGTCCATGGGGTCACAAAGAGTTGGACACGACTGAGCGACTAAGAACATATGTCCCTGAAATATCAGTTCAGTCAGTTCAGTCACTCAGTCATGTCTGACTCTTTTCAATCCCATGGACTGCAGCATGCCAGGCTTCCTTGTCCATCACCAACTCCCAGAGCTTGCTCAAACTCATGTCCATTGAGTCGGTGACCATCCAACCATCTCATCCTCTGTCATCCCCTTCTTCCCCTCCCTTCAATATTTCCCAGCATCAGGGTCTTTTCCAGTGAGTTAGTTCTTCACATCAGGTGGCCAAAGTATTGGAGTTTCAGCTTCAACATCAGTCCTTTCAATGAATACTCAGGGCTGATTTCCTTTAGGATTTACTGGTTGGATCTCCTTGCAGTCCAGGGGACTCTTAAGAGTCTTCTCCAACACCACAGTTCAAAAGCATCAGTTCTTTGGCACTCAGCTTTCTTTATGGTCCAACTCTCACATCCATACATGACTAATGGAAAAACCATAGCTTTCACTGGAAGGACTTTTGCTGGTGAAGTAAAGCCTCTGCTTTTTAATATGCTGTCTAGGTTGGTCATAACTTTTCTTCCAAGGAGCAAGCATCTTTTAATTTCATGGCTGCAGTAACCATCTGCAGTGATTTTGGAGCCCCCCAAAATAAACTGTCACTGTTTCCATTGTTCCCCCATCTATTTGTCAAGAAGTGATGGGATCAGATGCCATGATCTTTGATTTCTGAATGTTGAATTTTAAAACAGCTTTTTCACTCTCTTCTTTGACTTTCATTAGAAAGCTTTTTAATTCTTCGATTTCTGCCATAAAGATGGTGTCACCTGCGTATCTGAGGTGACTGATATTTCTCCTGACAATCTTGATTCCAGCTTGTGGTTCATCCAATCCGGCATTTTGCATGATGTACTCTGCATATAAGTTAAATCAGCAGGGTGATAATATACAGCCTTGGCCTACTCCTTTGTTGATTTGGAACCAGTCTGTTGTTTCTTATCTAGTTCTAACTCTTTACCTGCATACAGCTTTCTCGGGAGGCAGGTAAGGAAGTCTGGTATTTCCATCTCTTTTAAAGAACTTTCCATAGTTTGTTGTGATCCACACAGTCAAAGGCTTTGGCATAGTCAATAAAGCAGATGTTTTTCTGGAACTCTCTTGCTTTTTCAATGATCCAGTGGATGTTGGCAATTTGATCTCTGGTTCCTCTGCCTTTTCTAAATCCAACTTGAACATCTGGAAGTTCTCAGTTCAGGTACTGTTGAAGCCTCACTTGGAGAATTTTGAGCATTACTTTACTAGTGTGTGAGATGAGTGCAATTGTGTGGTAGTTTGAACATTCTTTGGCATTGCCTTTCTTTGGGATTGGAAAGAAAACTGACCTTTGCCAGTCTTGTGGCCACTGCTGAGTTTTCCAAATTTTCTGGCATATTGAGTGCAGCACTTTCACAACATCATCTTCTAGGATTTGAAATAGCTCAACTGGAATCCATCACCTCCACTAGCATTGTTCACAGTAACGCTTCCTAAGGCCCACTTGACTTTGCATTTCAGGATGTCTGGCTCAGTGTGAGTGATCACACCATTGTGATTATCTGGGTTGTGAAGATCTTTTTTATATAGTTCTTCTGTGTATTCTTGTCACCTCATCTCAATACCTTCTGTTTCTGTTAGGTCCCTACCATTTCTGTCCTTTATTGAGCCCATCTTTGCATGAAATGTTCCCTTGGTATCTCTAATCTGCCCTTTATTGTGCCCATATTTGCATGAAATGTTCTCTTGGTATCTAATTTTCTTGAAGAGATCTCTACTCTTTTCCATTCTGTTGTTTTCCTCTACTTCTTTGCATTGATCACTGAGGAAGGCTTTCTTATCTCTCCTTTCTGTTCTTTGGAACTCTGCATTCAAATGGGTATATCTTTCCTTTTCTCCTTTGCATTTAGTTTCTCTGAAAATTAGGGACTCTTTAATCCTTATTTTTAAAGAGCATGTTCATTAGACTGGAAGCTCCATAAAGAAATAAAATAGCATTTTTAACCACTCTAACCTTATCATGATGTCTGGGACACAGTGGATATTTCATAAATTCTCTTTTTGAATGATTTAAGAAGGTGTGAAAGAATAATATTATCTACATGAAGTAAGGGGTAAAGGAGAGTGCATATTTCTGTGGTCAGGCATGACCGCAGAATTTACAGTGGGCTTAGATTCTGTTGGGAGCTTCCCAGGTGGCTCATGGGTAACAAATCTGCCTGCCAATGCAGGAGATGAAGTTTCCATCCCTGGGTCGGGAAGATCCCCTGGAGAGATTCAGCACACACACACACACACACACACACACACACACGATTTTGGTGGCAGCCCAAATTTGTCTTCAGCAGGAATGTAGTAGGTGGGCCTTAAATTGGGAGGCAACTCTTCCACTCTCTGAGATTCAGCCCCAGGGCTTCCATTCTGAGGAGCTGAGACGTTTGGATCTGCGTTCCATGGAAATCCTTGCTGAGATCCCCCTTTTCCCCCCACTTCATGGGAGGAGCAGGGGAGACAGAACATGTCATGGCCTGAGAGCCTGAGAAAGAACTTTGCCTACAACCAGTTTATCTAGTTTCATGTTTCTCATGCTGTTTTATGGTTTCTTTCCTTTAGCTTGGTCGAGCATTTCAGCTTTGTCCTAGCTATGCAAAAGGACATGGAAGGAAGGATGACACACCCTAGGGCTCGAGGTCCAAAGGCCAGCTGGGTGGCAGCATCCCTTAGTGAGAGAGCTTAAGAGGAAATTGGCTGTCAAGGGATCAGAGCCTGACTTTGTGGCCTTGCTGTCCTTTTTTATTTTTATTTTTTTAAAACTTTTTGGCCACACCTCTCCACCTGTGGGATCTTAGTTCATTGACCAGGAACTGAAAACACATCACCTGCATTGAAAGGCAAAGTTTTAACCACGGGAACGTGAGGGAAGTCTGCTTTCCTTTTTTAATTTGGAGATTTTCTTTCCATTGATAAGTTTAGAGGGTTTTCTTTTCATTTTAAAAAGTGGGATGTTTCTTTCATCTGGTGGTCTGAGGCAGTTGATCTTTATTCCCCTGAATAATCTTCTATGTTAATGATTTCTGCCTACCAAGCCAAACCAAAGGCCGGTTGGATGGATGAAGATCAGCCTACCCCTGCCATTTATAGGAAAGCAAGGATCTACCTGGTGGCTTTACCTCGTGGCTCAGATGGTAAAGAATCTGCCTGTTAATACAGGAGACCTGGGTTCGATCATTGGGTTGGGAAGATCCCTTGGAGAAGGAAATGACAACCCATTCTAGTATTCTTGCCTGGAGAATTCCATGGACAGAGGAGCCTGGTGGGCCACAGTCCATGCGGTTGCAAAGACTCGGACATGACTTAGCGACTAACACTTTCACTTTTCAAAGGCCTACCGCTGCCACTTTTGTTGAACCAATACAGATCAGCCATCTGGCTGGAGATGGTGTTATCAACAACCATCTACTGAATTTTCATACAAACTTGTACAAGGACAGCTAGTGTTGGTATGGAAAGATCTCTTGCCTAGACTTCCCAAGGAAGGGGACTCAGACAGAGCTGTCCTCACAGACTGCCATCCTGTTGGATGGCTTATTTGGCCCAGACACAGGAGAACAGATAGTAGAATTCAGCCACTGTAGGGTCTAGATGGCAGGCCTTCTACAAGAAAAAGCTTCCTCAAGGGCTTCCCTGGGGGCTCAGTGGTAAAGAGATCTCCTCCCAATGCAGGAGACATGGGTTCGATCCCTAGTCTGAGAAGATCCCACATGCCATGGAGCAACTAAGCCCATGCATCACAACTATTGAGCCTGTGCTGTAGAGCTGGGGAGCCGCAAATACTGAGCCCACGCACTGCATCCACTGAAGCCCGTGCACCCTAGAGCTGAGCTCTGCAACAAGAGAAGCCACCTCAATGAGAAACGCACCACAAGTAGAGGGCAGCCCTCGCTTGTCTCACCTAAATAAAAAGACCTGTGCAGCAGCACAGCCAAAAATTAAGAAATTTTTAAAATTACTAAAACGAAAAGAAAAACTTCCTCAAGTGCACCACCCAACATGAAAGGCATGTCACACACCCCTCAGATTAGATCATGACACAGGAATTTGATCATTTGGTCAAACGCCTTTCCTTATGTAAAGATGACAGAAGTTCTACCCAGAGTAACCCTAACTCTGACTTTGCTGATGTTTCTTTGGTTTGACTTTTTTCTTTTTTCCTCTTTTTGGTCAGACCAAAGCACTGGAAAGTAAAGGATTATTAACTACAAGCTTTTGTTATTCTGCAGTTGGGGTGGAGTGTTTGCATTTAAGGAGGCAAGCACTTATCGTTATTTGGGTTGATATACTTTTGTTATTTTTGCTTTGCCTGCTGTGGGATTGTGTGTCGGAGTGGTATGAGGGTGGAGAGTGCTGGAACATGAGGTGTTTTGGGGTTGGGTTGTCAGTGAAAATGTTCCTACTGCTTAGCGGAGAAGGCACGTTAGGTAAAACCACTCTGTCCCTTCGACCCTGAAATCTTAGGTATTTAAATAACCTTTCCATAGGTGTTCAGTGTTCACACATGCCTGGGAGACCGATTCAACAATCTACAATAGACACAATCCTGTAACAGATGTTCCTTGTGAGACTATAAAGCTTGGTTCTTTTTTTAAAAAAATTATTTATTGTAGTTGATTTACAATTTTGTGTCAGCTTCCAGTGTACAGCAAACTGATTTAGTTATATGTATACATATATACATACATATAGATATACACACACATACATATGTATATATGTATGTGATGAGTTGCTCAGTCATGTCCGATTCAATCTTTTTCATATTTTTTCCAATATAGTTTATTACAGGATATTGAATATAGTTCCCTGTGCTATGCAGTAGGACCTTATTGTTTATCCAACCTATATATACTACTTTGCATTTGTTAATCCCAAACTCCTAACCCATCTCTCCCCTGCCAACCTCTCCCTTGGCAACCACAAGTCTATTCTCTGTCTGTGAGTCTGCTTCTGTTTTGTAGATAAGTTTGTTTGTGTCAGTTTTAAATTCCACATGTATGTGATATTGTATGATATTTATCTTTCTCTTTCTGCCTCACCTCACTTAGTATGATAATCTCTAGGTCCATCCATGTTGCTACAAATGGCATTATTTCATTCTTTTTTATAGCTGAGTAGTACTCCATGGCATATGTATGTGTATATATTTATATCACATCTTCTTTATTCATTCATTTGTTGATGGACATTTAGGCTGCTCTCTTATCTTGGCTATTGTGAATTGTGTTGCTGTGAACATAGGGTGCATGTATTTTTTTGAATTATAGTTTTGTCCAGATATAGTCTTAGGAGTAGGATTGCTGGATCATAATGATAACTCTGTTTTTAGTTTTTTTAAAATAATTTTTTAAAAAGTCTTTATTGAATTTGTTACAATACCATTTCTGCTTTACATATTTTTTTGCTTGCTTGTTTGTTTGTTTCTTTGGCTCTGAGGCAAGTGGTATCCCCCTGCATTGGAGATGAAGCTTAACCATTGGACCACCAGGGAAGTTTCCTACTGTTACCTTTTTGAGGAAATTCCATACTGTTATCCATAGTGGCTGCACCAATTTGCCTTCCTCCCAAAAGTGTACAAAGGTTTCCTTTTCTCCACACCTTCTCCAGCATTTATTGTTTGTGGGCTTTTTAATGATGGGCATTCTGACTGATGTGAGGAGATACCTCATGGTGGTTTTGATTGCATTTCTCTAATAATTTAATGTGCTTAGTCATTCAATCGTGTCCAACTCTTTGTGACCCCATGGACTGTAACCCACCAGGCTCCTCTGCCCATGGAATTCTCCAGGCAAGAATACTGGAGTGGATTGCCATGCCCTTCTCCAGGGGATCTTCCTGACCCAGGGGGCGAAACTGGGTCTCCTGCATTGCAGGCAGATTCTTTACCAACGAGCCACAAAGCCCAGTACTTAAAAGCCTGGTTCTTAGAGAAAAGAGAGCACCGTCTGTCCTACTGGGAACAGAACAGCAGAATTGAGCTATGTAATGATATGCTAAACATATGCCAGATCATCACAACAGGAAATGGACCCCAGCCCCCCAGTGGCCCAGTGGCTGGGACTTCACTTTCCAATGTAGGGTGCAGGTTTGAACCCTGGTTGGGGAGCTAGTATCCCACATACCTTGTGGCCCCAAAACTGAAATATAAAACAGAAGCAATGTTGTAACACATTCAATAAAGACTTTAAAAATGGTTCACATCAAAAATATCTTAAGAAAAAAATAACAAGAGGAAAGTTCCACATTTGGGATATTATGTGAGGATGTGTAGATCTTAATCAAACCATCATGGCAGAAGCTATTGGTTACCTAGCCAACAAACATGCATTTCCCCCTACTTGCTTCCTAACAGAACGGCAGTTTTGTTGGAGCCTGCCATGGGTCCGGACCTGACAATGCGTCA
Organism: Antilocapra americana; assembly: GCA_007570785.1. NCBI lineage: Eukaryota > Metazoa > Chordata > Mammalia > Artiodactyla > Antilocapridae > Antilocapra > Antilocapra americana. Next base: position 8,742,500 of record ML661322.1, read on the forward strand.
TAATCAGTCTAAGCCTATTTCCACTTTCACAGCTTTTATGACAGCTAAGGCTGATCACACAGCCCAGATATGGCCAATGAGATATGAGCAGATTTCTGCTGAGAAATCTTCTGGGAAATCTTGCTCTCCAGCTAGGAGGAGGCAGAGGCAGCTGGCACCACCAGTTTCTCTTCTTCCTGCCTTGAATACAGACCTGAAGTTCAGAGCTGCGTCAGCTGTCTTTTGACCATAAAGCAACATGCTAAAATCATGAGGAAACAACCTCTTATATAGCTAAGCCACCACCAATTCAGGCTTTCTATAAGATATACACAAATGAATCTCTAATATGCTGTACTAATACAAGAGATGTTTGAGTGCCTCATATTAATGTACCCAGCATTCTGACAAAACGGGGGCAGCAAGTGTGAGTTATTTCCAGGGATTCTTTGATGACAGACCCTGAAGATTCTAAGTCGGAACAGCTAACATTTCAGACATGAGTTTACTCGATCTTGTGCAGCTGGGCTTTCTCATGTGTTGTCCCAGATTGGCTCTGCTTGGTTGAGGAACCATTGTAGGATTCTGGGTGACCATTTATAGTTCCTCTAGTCACGCTCAAAGCCTTTGTCCCCTGGTCTGTCGCAGCACCTCTTTCCCTTGTCCCAAGTCTGGTGTGTGGGCTTGCTATACTTAGACTTACTGGAGAGTCGGGAAAATTCCTTTAAGACAGAGACAAGAACCCAGAGATGGAAGAGGACTGGATGGGTTCAGGCATTTTTTTCTCTAGTCAGATGGCTGATCTTTATTGGTCTCTAAAAGTTTGCAGGTCAGAGACCCTTTGTGTGCATATGTATGCTCAATCATATCCAATTCTTTGTGACTCTATGGCCTGTAGCAAGCCAGTCTTCCCTGTCCTTCACTGCCTTCCAGAGTTTGCTCAGATTCATGTCCATTGAGTTGATGATGCCATCCAACCATCTCATCCTCTGTTGTCCCCTTCTCCTCCTTCCCTCAATCTTTCCCAGGATCAGGATTTTTGCCAATGAGTTGGCTTTTCACATCAGGTAGGCAATGTATTGGAGTTTCAGCTTCAGCTTCTGTCCTTTCAATGACTATTCAGCGTTGATTTCCTTTAGGATGGACTGGTTTGATCTCTCTGTCCAAGGGACTCTCAAGAGTCTTCTCCAGTGCTACAATTTGAAAGCATCAATTCTTCAGTGCTCAGCCTTCTTTATGGCCCGGCTCTCACATCTGTACATGACTATAGTGCAATGAAGCAAATACTGTTATCCATGTTTTACCAGCAAGGAACTTGTGGGGAAAAAGAGAGGTTAGGTAACTTGAATAAATCACACAAGCTGTAGGCAGCAGAACTGGGATTCCACTCCAATCTGTCTCACCGAAAAGCTCTTCCATTATGGTGCCACCTCTCCTGTCTTGGGGGTTTCTCTGGTAGCTCAGCTGGTAAAGAATCCACTTGCAATGCAGGAGACATGAGTTCAATCCCTGGGTTGGGAGGATCCCCTGGAGAAGGGAATGGCTACCCACTCCAGTATCCTGGCTGGATAGCAGTTTATTAGGAGTTACCACCCTACCTAGAAGCCTTGGGGGTTCCCAGGTGGTACAATGGTAAAGAATCTGCCTACCAAGGAAGGAGACTCAAGAGACTTGTGTTCCATCCCAGGATTGGGAAGACCCTCTGGAGGAGGGAATGGCGACCCTCTCCAGTATTCTTGCCTGGAGACTCCCATGGACAGAGGAACCTGGTGGGCTACAGTCCACTAGGATTCCATCTTTCATTTTGACATCTCAGGAATTAGCATATTGCCTGAGATAGAGGAACTCACAACAGATTTACCAAACAAATGCTTATAATACAGAATAATGCTATGGTTTGCAATCCTGTGGTTAAGAAACATTCTCCAGAGGTCTGGCAGGCACCCACAAGAATAAAACCCACTCCTTAGAGGCCTCTATATAATTTACAAAGTAAATGATAGCTACTTTCCTGAAAACTTTTTATATATGCATCTCATTTAAGCCTGAATACAATGAGAATGCATTTACCAGTACTTAGAAGCCTTGCACTTAGTGGGTGTAAAGGAGGGTGAGGGAGGTGATAGAGGTGGAGGATATGATCTGTAAGGAGACTATGGTCCTGAGGATAACTAGGCAATGAGAAAATCACTCCAAGACAGTGGGGGACTAATTCCTTTATTCAAATGGATGCTCAGGTGCTCCCTGGCGAAGGCCCAGTGTCAGCTCAGGTTCCAAGGAAGAAGCTGGGGATCTATTCAGAGCAGAGCTAGAAGAGTGTCAAGAAGATGAGCTAAAAAACATGACATGTGTGGAAAGGTTAAAGGAGCTGGGATGACTCAGGTTGGAGAGAAGAAGGCCAAGAGGAAACTGAGTCATTTTCTCCAAGACAAAGAAGGGATCTCTTGCTGGGGGCTGGTGACCAGCTGTCCTCTGTTGCCTCTGCATGTGGAGCAAGGGGAAACGGGCTTAGACCGAAGGCAGGGCTAAGATTAGAGACAAGGAAGAACTTGGCAGTGAGAGGGATGTTGTATAACCCACTTTACAGACACTTGGGGACTGAGGAGACTCCCACATTCCTGGTCCCGGCCCAGTGGACTGGATGCGGGGATGGTCTGGCAGGCTGGCGGTGAACGGAGGAGGAAGGGATCCTGGGGGCCCTCCGTCCATGGCTTGATCTTCCTCGGTGTCCTCAATTTCCCGTTGGAAAATTCAGTTCCCCACTTTTGGAGCTGGCAAGGCAGCACCTCCCCCACCCACCACGCACTGCACCAGTGTTCTGGGCTGGGTAATAATGCCTGTCATTTCCTCTCCCGGGGGAGTGGGGCTGCAACCGCCCTGACAGCCCCGAGGGATTGAAGGCAACTAAAAATAGTGCATTAAATATAATCTGTTGAGGGGCACGTTTGCATTGCTTTTCTTTCCCTCTCTGGTCTTTTTATCCTGCTGGGCAGGCCAGGCCCGGGGCCAGCTCGGGGGCCCTGGGAATCAGGTTTTGAGCTCCAGCTGCTCTCATTTTGCTGCAGAAAGATTCTCTTGACAAGAGATTTGAGGGAGCAAACCCACAAAGTACAACCGGGGATCCTCAGGAGCCACCCCTTCTCAATTCCCAGTGGGCCTCCTGGGTCCTTCAGGGCTCGAAGGTCCAGGGAGAGAAGCTGGAAGTGGGGGAGGCAGTGTTCAAAGAGAGAGCCAGCTCCGGCTTTGTTCTCCCATCAGCCGCTTCCGTCTGCTGCACAATCTCTCTGAGGTTAAATATTAATTAAGAGCAGAGTGACGGTGAGCGCTGAGCAGTGTCACTGTCTGTCCCAACACAAATGCTAATTTCCTTCCCCGTATGAAGTGACTTTGGAGTGGGATTGGCAGCAAGGAGAAGAGCTGGTGGAGGTGGGGAGGAGGAGAGGGCAGAAGAGATGGGTAGCCCAGCTTTAGGGAGCTAAGAGGAATGGTGTGAGGGAGGGGGAAGAAGAGGGCTGTCATGATGCCAGCAGGGCCCTGTGGGACTCCTGGGCAGGATGCCTTCGGTCCCCCATCCCCTGTAGGCAAGATTCTAGCCCCCACCACCTTCTCTGAGTTCCAGAAGGGAGAACAGTTGCTAATCAAAGGAGAAAAGCAACGATGAAACCACCTGAGGAAGAGGCTCATCCAGAGTAGGAGATGGACCACTGGGTACCCTGCACACACCCTAATCTGTCAGCAACCCCGCCCTTCTGAAACTGCAGAAGAAAGAAGAATGCAAGACTGTTACTGCCTTGATCCTTATCCCATCCTCCTACCTGACTATATAACTTTTCCCTACTCACCAGGGAAAGGAGCACAGTTCTTGAGGCGCTAGCCTTTTCCCTCTGTTCCCCCTTTGCCTGGCAAAGTAATAAAGCCACTTTTTCTTTCTCCTCCATAACTCTGTCTCTGTTATTTCTGCCTGGCACTGCTGCACAGAGAACCAAGATTTTGGCAACAGTCTCACCACAATACTAGACTTTCTCCACTTTGTTTTTTTTTTTTATAAAACTTTAAATTTTATATTGGAGTACAGCGGATCAACAATGTTGTGATAGCTTCAGGTGGACAGTGAAGGGACTCAGCCATACATATCCATATATCTATTCTCCCCCAAACTCCCCCCACCATCCAGTCTACCACATAACATTGAGCTGAGTTCCCTGTACTCTACAGTAGATCCGTGATGGTTATCCATTTTAAATATAGAAGTTGTCCATGTCTATCCCAAACTCCCTAACTATCTTTCCCCCCATCATTCCCCACTGGCAATGGTAAGTTCGTTCTCTTAAGTCTGTGAGTTTGTTTCTGTTTTCTAAATAAGTTCATTTGTATCATTTCTTTTTAGATTCTGCATATAAAGGATGTCATATGATATTTCTCCTTTCCTGTCTGATTTACTTCACTCAGTATGATCACTTTAACCTGATGGTCTAAGAAGCTGGGCTAGAGTGCATGTCCTCACATCTGTAAGGCAGGGTTCTTGACCTGGGTCCATGTATTGGTTTCAAGGCTCATGAAACTGGAAGTTGTTTGCAAAATTGTGTGTGTGCACATAAGCAGCTTTTTGAGATTTCTGAATGTCCGTCGCAGCTGGTATGATGTTCCACAGGGTCAGCCCCAGGATGTGGTGCCAATCTCACAGCTTAGGATGGCTGCTAGAACCTTAGCTGAACATCTGTCTTCTAGGCAGGAAGAAGGAGAAAGGTGGGATGGAGGGGGAGGGCAAAAAAGTTCCACTCCAGTTTTCTGTCTCCCTATTAATGAGCTGTCTTAGGAATCCCTGGTGGCTCAGACAGTAAAGAACTGACCTGCAATGCAGGAGACCTAGGTTCAATCCCTGGGTCAGGAAGATCTGCTGGAGAAGGAAATGGTTACCCACTCTAGCCTTCTTTGCTTGGAGAATCCCATGGACAGAGGAGCCTGGCAGGCTGCAGTCCAGAGAGTTGCAAATAGTTGGATGGACTGAAGCAAATGAGCATGGGAGCACCGGGAGAGGTTAGTAGAAGAGAGAGGGATCTAGGGAGGAATACTGATTTGTGTGAGGCCTTAAGCCCCCATTTTTAGGGCAGCACCTGGCGGGGAAGGGACAGGAGGAAGAGAAAATTAAATCTTTGGAGATCAGGTGTTTTAGCAGGGCCGGAGAATTCCTTTGGGAATCTAGAAGTGTTTCTATTTGTTTTAACACAGGGAAAATATGCTCTCTGTGTTGGGTTGAGTACCTGGCCTGACTTTTTTTTTCTGTAAGGAGCCTGTGATGTTCTTTTTTATTTTATTTTGTAAAATACTTTTTGCATTTGCTTATTTGGCTGCCTCTGGTCTTAGTTTCGGCATGTGGCATCTTAGTTTCCAGACCAGGGATTGAACCTGCAGCCCCTGCATTGCAAGGCAGAGTCTTAAGCACTGAATCATGAGGGAAGTCCCTCTTGTTCTTGTATAGCTTGAAAGTGCTGGTCAAGGTGTTCAGGGAGAGGAGGCGAGAGGCCAGGGTGAGGGCTGGGATGGGGGCCACCTTGGTCCAAGTGTTTTGCAGGACTTTGGGAAGGAGATCCCATGCTAGGTCCTTCCCTTGCCCTTCCTTTTTCTCTCTTTCTTAAAATACCCTGTGTTTCTGCAGCAGTGCGGCTGCTAATCTAAAATAAAAACAGCAGGAAATGCAAATGGTCAGGTTCTCCTAGCAACAGGAGCCAACCCACGCAGGGCGTGTGGAGCAGAGAAAACTGTCCTGAGGCTGAGATGTGGGTGGCTGGGCTGAGGAGCAAGTCTCCTCTGACAGTCTCGTCCCTCTCACCGCGGACAGGGGCTGTCTGGTGGGCAGCCACTTGTTGTGCAGAGAAGCCCTCTATGAACTGGACTGGGGCAAAGGATCATGTGCTGGGGAGATGGTGTGAGGGTAGGGAGATAGCAGCAGCCTTGGTCTATTTAAGACATCTCCTAAGCAACACAACATAAAATGTAAAGCCATTTTCCTCTGATTAAAAAAAAAATAGACATCTGTTGATGGCAGTGGTTGGAGTGGCCCCTTAGAACCTGACAGAGGGGGTCTAACTAGGTGTGTGATTGGGAAGGGCCTTGATTTATGAACATGTTCCTATATGTTCATTGAAGTCAACCCTTGGAGCCTTGCCGTTCCTACGGTTATGAAATAAGAGGAAGGAGAAAATGGCTCAGATGCTTAGGTAAGGGGACCAAAACCAGGAGACTGCAAAGACTCTTAGAGACACCAGGTTTAGGGACTTAACTTGGTTACGAGTCAGCCTGCAATGCAGCAGACATGTGTTTGATCCCCGCTCCAGGATGATCCCGCGTGTGGTGGAGCAACTGAGCCCGAGAGCCACAGTTACTGAGCCCGCACTCCAGAGCCCATGCTCCACAACGGGCTTAGGCAGCTTACTTAGGTTCTGAGCATTGGATTCTTTATCTGTGAAGCAAGAGCAATTGTGTCTGTTTCACAGAGTCACATCTCACAGAGGTATGTGAAGTGCTAGCACAGCCAGGCATACAGTAGGCCCTCAACAGATACTGGTTTTTGCACCTCTCACTTGTGGTTGCGGTTGCTCAAGGGACCAGGTGGGAGTTTCGACTGCCATTGCCAAGGCAGGGAATGCTATTTTCCAGGTAGCCCGAGATGGAGCTGAAGATGTAATTCTCCCATACACACACAAAGGAGCTTGCCTTTACTATTGATTAAATGGCTTTTTAATAGATAGATCTGAGGCCATAATGCCTATGTCTGTTTTTCATCATTGTGTCCTCAGCATCTGGTACTCAATAAACAATTGTTGAGTGAATGAACCAATGTGTTGGTTCCGTGAGGAAAGGCATGTTAAATACAAGATAGCCAGCTTACAAAAGAATATTGAAGCATACGGACTTCCTGAGTTGGATCTGCTTAGGGAACCTCTTTGAGGCCAGGTCCAGAGAAGACTGGTCATGGTCCAGGGTAGGGACCTGACCTGCTAGTGGGTTTACCAAGCCATGACCTTCAACCCTGCTCTCTGCAGTACTGATTCATATAAATGGCTGGTGAGGGGGCGGGTCTTTTCAGGAGACCTCTGATGGGCTGTTGGGGTCAGAAAAGTGGGTCATCACCCTTGGCCTTGGCAACTCCTTCCTCCACCCCACTCTTCTAGCAGATGAGGGGCATATGAGGCTGAGGTCACCTCCAAGAAGAGGTTTGCTCTTCCGTCTTATTTGTAAACATCTCTCTGACCCTACACCACTGTCTCAGTCCCTCTCAGTGGTTTTTTTTTTTTTAATTAATTAATTTGTTTGGTTGTGCTGAGTCTTAGTTACGGCAGGCCCGAACTTTGATCCTTGTTGTGCCATGTAAATCTTCAGTTGCTGCCTGTGAGATCTTAGTTCTCTGACCAGGGATCAAACCCAGGCCTCTTGCTTTGGGAGCAGGAGTCTTGGCCACTGGACCACCAGGCACATCCCCTTTTCACTTTCTTTTCTATCGCACCCTTCTCTTTCTCTCTCTCTCCCACACATGCACACACATATAGACACGCACATATGAATTTGGATATTGATTTTTACTATTTTAACTCCAGGTTCTGTTTTTCAAATGTGGATAGTTCCAGCTTATTCATTATTCCCTTGTTGCTGGGGCTGTCATAAATTGAGTTTCCCGTTGCTGAGACAGTAGCCCCCTGTGTGTCTCAAGGAGATCAGCAAGGGCAAAGACCTTCCCATCAGACCCCTGGGAAATCGCAGAGGCTGGTGGAGTGTGGGCTCAGCATGTGAGGTCCCCAGGGAATTATGGCCCGCTTCTCCTGGGAATTGTGGACCTGCTGAGCTGATTTGCAATCTCCTTGAATTCCAGAACTACAGGAGTATTCAGAGCCTCTTCTTTTTTGCTTCCTCCACTGAACACATTAAAGACCTAGAAGAGGACAGAGTATCTAAGGAAGAGACCAAGTCTTTGGCCTTAGTTTTTTTCTTTATAATATAAAGGTCTTAGTTAGCTCCCTAGAATCCAGCTCCCTGATATCATTATCCATGAAACAGGTGGAGAATAAGAACTGTCTTTGTCTTCATGGGTAGGAAATCAGGTCATCCTCTCCAAAGGTATAGAATACTCCCCCAGGCTGTGGAGAGCAGGTTCTGGTTTCTACCCAGAAAAGCTAGAGAGGAAAACTGCGGCTGCCTACTAGAGTATCAGGGGAAAAAGCAGAGATATTTTTAACATACGGAATATCAGTGAACAGAATGCTAAGGAACTAGAAAACTTATTCCAATAAATATGAAGCATATGCTCTGCTTAAAGCAAACCCAGCTTCTGCTATATACAAATTTCATGAAGGAAAAAAATGTCGGAAACTGCAGAAATATCTGGCCTGAAGTGGGCTACAACCAGTTACTTCAGGAGACCTGGAAGGCTGCACAAATGGCCTGGGAACAGTGACCGGGGGGGTCAGGGGTTCTTGGCCATCTTGTCGTGCGGGTTCGGGATTGTCCAGAGCCCTCTGGAGTCCGGGGAGCCCAGCTCAAGATGGACAGTCCGACACACAACCTCAGCTTGTAATGTCAGAGCATGCGTCACCAACAATCAGAACTTCCTCTCCAGCTCCGCTACCCAGAATCCCAAAACAGAGAAAATGCCTTTCTGAGTGGCAGAGAGTCCTGCCATCAAATGGCCTTTTGGATTCTCTTCAATCTGTTTTTCCTCTTGCAAGCAGGAAAGGCGATTTGTATTCATCTCATTAGTAGGGTTTTGGTAACTGGGGCTATTATTAATAATTTCATTGCGAAACCTGACAAATATTTTACTCTCTCCTGTAGTGGGTAATTGCATCACCAACAGCCTCTCTGTGCCGCCAGATGGAGAGGATATGTGTTTGCCATTCTCATCAATACAGTTGGTACCTTAGCATCCCCCCTGTCCCCTCCCTTGCCGCACGTTCTCCCGGCTCGGGGTCGGGAGGGGAGATCGAGCAGGAGGTCTATGGGGATGGGGTGGGGGGCGCCTGGGGCCCTGGGAGGAGGTGGGGAAAGCTGTGGGGAGTGCTGGCGGGAGAACCCTGAGAGAGGCGAGGCAGTGCCGAGTGCTAAACCACAATAAAAACACCGCCGGTAACAACAGGGGGATGGAGGAGAAACAGATCATGATGCTGCCTAAAACTCCCACTGCAGCATCTCAACCCCAGAACAACTCCCCCGACCCAGGGCGCCGACGGCCACCCGCGACCCCCCAGCGCCACCCCCGCAGCCAGACTGCAGACACGGTGCAGCCACTCGCGCCCCCGGCTGTCCCCGTGCCCAGCACTTCGTTCCTCCCCGCCGGGAGGTGCTGGGAGCTCCGTCGGGGAAGGGGGAGCGCTGACTTTCTGCAGGCTGGTATCCGAAAGCCTGTTCCTCTTCCCTGGGAGGAGGAGGAGCAAGGATCGCGCTCTGGTTGCCTGGGCCGCCACGTCTTTCTCTCCATCCCCCATCCGAAGGCTGCTAACCTGGCCAAAGCCTCAGGACCTTCCCGGCCCCGCCTCCTCAGCCCCAGCGGGCCCCTGACTACAGACGCTGGCCTGATACAGTTTCTCTCCTGGACGGATGGGGACAAGAGCAGACGCCTGTGAGGGATGTAGTCCAGTCCGCATCTCAGGGTTCCTTTCTGCGGGGTTCACAAATGAGACCCATGACACACTGGCTGGAGTCCCCTGGCTCCTGCCTTTTCCCAGTTGGGGAAATGGGTGAGGGTTACCCCTTATCTCCTACTCCAGATGGAAGGCAAAATTAGGCAGGGTATCCTTTCTCTGGCATCTGAGTGTGGATTTGGGGACCTTGAGGAAAGAGGCCCAAAGAGAAACCATCTCGAGGCCAGCCATAGTCTACTCCTAAGAAGGAGTCTGTCCTTCAGGAGACCTAGGTTGTGATAGAATGAAAACAACTTTAAATTTTGGGTACAGCAGCTAAGAGGCCATAATGCTGCGCCATCCAGGTTTGCCTGGGGGCATCACTTTCTTTTCCCTCATTTTGGGTCACCTCCTGATATCATTTGAGCCAGATATGGCATTGGTGGCAAAGACTGTTACAGTGGGGTTTGGATTTGAAGAACTTGGGTAGAAGCAAGCCTATGGTGTCTAATCTTGTTAATGTCACCATAGGGCAGGAAGCTCTGAGCTTTGTGTGACCGCCCTAATTTAAGATGGATACTTCTTCCTGAGCCTGAGGGTTTAAAATATTTTTTGTATTGAAAATAAATAAAATAAAATTTTTATTGGAATAAATAGTTGCTTTATAATGTGTTATTTTCTGCTGTTTAGCAAAGCGAATCAGCCATACATATACATATATCTCATACATTGATTTTTTTTGGGATTTCCTTCCCATTTAGGTCACCAGAGTTCCCTGTATTATACAGTAGGTTCTCATTAGTTATCTATTTCATATATAGTATCAATAGTGTGTCTCCTTCATGGACCATAGCCTTGTTGTGGAGAAGCATCACTGACTCAATGGACATGAAACTGAGCAAACTCTGGGAGATAGTGCAGGACATAGGAGCCTGGCGTGCTGCAGTCCTTGGGATCGAAAATAGTTGGACATGACTAATTGACAACAATCAATCTTGTGTATATGTCAATCCCAATCTCCCAATTCATCCCACCCCTTTCCCTTCTTGGTGTCCATATTTTTGTTCTCTACATCCATGTCTCTATTTCTGCTTTGCAAATAGGTTCATCTGTACCTTTTTCTAGATTCCACATATATCATTAATGTACAATATTTGTTTGGAGGTTTTTGAAACAAAACTGAATGAAAATACATGAGTATTTTAGTGGTTTCCCCTGACTTGGATGGACTCATCTTTCCTTTCCAACATATGATCCCATACCTCTTCCCCCAAGAAACTTTCCTTGACCTGTTCTTTTCCTATGTGAAGTCATCCTCATGGAGAAGGCTCTTCCTGTCTCACTCATCATTGATCTGACAGCCTTATGATGAGTTTCCTGATATGTGGGTAGGAGAAACATGATCATATATGGTATATGTTGCCTTTAAAATTCAAAGAGGCAAGTATTGTGCCTGTCAGAGTATATCAAGACATGATCTAGACCTCTAGATCCTTAGGAATGTTGCTGATGTGGCAAGTCCTTGAACTTTTTATCATGACACCAATGTGACAGACTAGTATGATGTTCTTAGGGTACCAAGACAATCAAGGTCTCCCCAAACTGTCAAGACAGAGCAGGTGCCTTTAGAATGAAATATATTGTTGTCTCTGCCACCTGGAGTCAAATTGCTTCTGATTAACTTTGGTCATCGAAATGGGGAGTAGGGGAGAATTTGTTAGGCTACTATCTGCATACCGGCCTCCAAGGGCTCTGTTGCTTTGCTCCAGCAAAGATATCACATCCAGAATCAGCTGCAAATGGCATCACTGATTAAGTGTGTGATAATCTACAGCCATTCTCCAAGACCATCTGTTTTTTGAAAGAGCCAGAAAAGGAAGTTAAATGGGGATGTGGTTGGAATCACACCTCTGCCTCTTTCAAGTCTTTAATGGTGACACTAACTCTGTGATTCCTCTGGCATAGTTTCTAGCTTGTTTTTGGGTTACTAGCTCAGCAGAGGAGAATGGGTTGTGGCAAGGCAGTTTGAGGACCTTCTATTTGGCCCTCCTTTCTGAATAATAGACCACACTCTATAGGTCACAGAACCACTATGTTATTATGTGTGCTTTCTGAGTGTATTTTCCAAGTGTATTTTCTGAGACTAGGAACCATGAAAATAGATCCATGATCCCGTTGAGTTTCCAAGGAAGGTTGATCTTTTATCTGACTTTCATAAGCACACTCTGACTAATGGACCAAGGTGGTGGGCTTCAGATTTTAGGATTTGTGTGTGTATTTTCCAGGCAAGAATACTGGAGTAGGTTGCCATTTCCTACTCCAGGGGATCTTCCTGACTCAGGGATCAAACCCGTGGCTTCTATGTCTCCAAAGAGTCCTGCCAAGCATTGGGCCTGAGCCACCTGGATTAGGTTACATTTACCACTGAGCCACCTGGATTAGGGTCAGGTAAATTTATTTCTTAATTCCTTGAAGAATGGAATACCTTCCAGGAACTCCTGAGGAAATATGGCTGCCAAGTGGTTGAGTAGGTTGCATATAATAGATCCTATTTAGCATTCTCACGTTCTTTAGCATTTAGACCTCTATCTATAGAATGTCTGATATTTCAGTCTTACTGGCTATAGCTTACTGTCAAGATTGGCCAACTTAGTTGAATATTAATACCTCTTCCCAAGTGCTCAAACAATGGTATTACATCCTATTTTCCAGTTGAGCACCCATTTCGAAAGATTTTAGGTAATCAGGCCTTCGATTATGTTCTTGTTTGTCTAGCAACCTTAGAATCGAGTTAAATGCATGTTCCCCAGAACTCCTTCCAGGAGCTGATGTAAGTTAATGAAATCCTGCACTTCTTTTGGCAGATAGTCTGTCCCCTCCAGGCACGTGTCTTGTACTTTATGATCTGAACTATGCTGCCATTTAACCCTCCTTGAGCATAGTGGAGGTGGATTCTGAAGAAAATCATGTTTTCTTGATGTGGTCATGGAAAGGTTTTCATCTGGGGAGGGTTAGGAGGATTTGGGTATTCAAGGTCTCAGTTTCATATGTCTGCACCAATGTCTCCATTCCATACCTTGGGATCTTCCTCCTTTCTCATCGGTGTGTACACGCTCAGTCACTTCAGTCATGTCCAACTGTAGCCCACGAGGCTCCTCTGTGCATGGGATTCTCTAGGCAAGAACACTGGAGTGGGTTGCCATTTCCTTCTCCAGGGGATCTTCCTGACTTGGAGATTGAACCTGAGTCTCCTGCATTGCAGGCTAATTCTTTACCCACTGAGCCACCAGGGAGGCCTTTCCCATCAATACCCTCTGCTTATTGTAAGGGACTTAAACCAAAGGGTTTGAGTATTTAAGTGGGTTTGCAACTCTGTGACATTCAAATCATTTTCTAGACTTGATCCTCACCCACATCAATCCAGAGGCTATAGGAGGAAAAGTCTTTTTTTAGAGCAAACATTGAGGCTTCCCGACTTTCCCCCTGGTTCCGAGTTGAGCATTAAAAGTTTTCAACAGGCCCTTCTCCATTCTTACTCTCTTCGGAGCCATCAGAAGCAGCCAGCTGACTCTACAATCTTTATAATAACTATTATCACCGTGGTGACTAAGTACCACAGTCACTTCGCCTGAACTTCACCCCTGGCAACACCGATGGTAAACTGAGTCACTGTGATGCTGCGGAATGCCTTGCATTACCAGTGTCCCATTTTCTCCTGATAAAGAAGTTAGTTGTGTGCTTCTTAAGTATGAGAGTAATAGGGACTTCTCTGGTGGTCCAGAGAGTGGCTAAGACTCTGCACTCCCAATTCTGGGGGCCCAGGTTGGATCCCTGGTCAGAGAACTAGATCTCACATGCTGCAACTTAAAAAAAAAAAATTCTTCATGCCCCAATGAAGGTCAAAGATCCTGCCTGCCTCAACTAAGACCCAGCACAGTCAAAGAAATAAGTATTTTTTAAAAATGAGAGCTTTAGAATATTAGAATCCCATGTTTAGGGACAGTTTTCTTGGGTCCTTTTTTGATAACTATTCTTACCTTAGTCTAGAGCCTGGAAGGCAACATATGGCACACTCAAATAATGTAATTGAGGTGGATTTAATAAAAGGGGTTATTTACAATGACGAAGATGGGACCAGCAGATTGAATAACTGACTTCAATTCTTCATCCTTATCTTTATCCATATTCATGCATAGTATTGTTATGGGTAGAGTGTAATTCCTTGTCTCACTTCTTTGAGCTTAGAGGACTTTTTGGCCAATAGCATGTGGGTGAAAGTGAGACCACACCAGTCCCAAGCTTAGGCCTTAACAGGAATCCTATGTTTCGTTTGCTCTTTTGAGGCTCTGGCACTCTCATGAGAGAGACATACCTACTGATCCAAGGAGGGTAAGAGGCTTGTGGAGCAGAGTGGCTACCATCTCATAGACCTCCAGTGAGAAAAGTAGCTGCCCCAGCTACCAAAGCATGAAGTAAAGAAGTCCAGCTGAGCCCATCCTAAGTCACCCCAGTTCTAGCTGACCTGGAGATCTGTCAGAACAAGTGGCTGCTTTAAGACATGGACTCCAGAGTGGTGGAGAAGCAGCACTGGTATATGCAGCAGGTACACAAGAATAAGTAAAACAAACAGTAAGAAATGGGGCAGAGCCTCAGAGATGCTGAAGGGAGGCTTAAAGGACCAAGGGGAGGGAGAATGTACTAGAACTTGGACAGTAACTGTAGGAGAAGGTGTTTGATGAGAGCTGTGGCCTTTGATAGAGGGATGCAGACAATCCACAAAAGCCAAATGAAGGGAACAAATTTCATCCCTTTGCTCTTGCTGCATCTTCTGACCTCCTGGTGTCTTTTGTTATCAAAACTAGAAGGCAAGGGAGCCCACTGGTGCAGGCCATGAAAAAAATTCTCTGAGCACACAGAGCAGGATGAAGGTCTGGAAGGGACAATGGAAAATATCTAACACATTTTTCATGTCTGAGAACATCTTTGTTTACCCTCATACTTGTATGATAGCTTGGTGGAGTATAGAATTCTGGGCTTGAAATGATTTCCTTTAGAAGTTTGAAGAAATTTCCAATACAGTGTAGCTACTGAGAAGCTTGAAATTCTTCTGATCTCTTACCTTGTATGTGGGACCTATATGTGTCTTGAAATAAGTAGAATCTTCTTGTCCCCAGTAGTCACAAATTTTCTCCTTGCAGTGGATTTACTTTCAGTCATTGTTCTAGACACCTGTAGGGTCCTCAATCTGAAAACCTATGTCCTTCAGTCGTTTCTAGAATTATTTCATGGATAATTTCGCCTATTCTGCCTTCCTGCTCTCTCTAAATTTCTAATTTTCTCTCTTCTATTTTCCATCTTTTTCTTTTGACTCTCCTTTCTGGAAACTTTCCTCAACTTTTCCCTTCAATTCTATTGGTTTTATTTTAATAGCATTTTAAAATTTAAATACATCATATAGCCTATTTACAACTTTAAAGTGTACACTTCAGTGGTTTTGAGTCTACCCACTATTTTGTGCAACCATCACTGCTATTAAATTCCAGAACATTCCCTAACATCCCTGAAAGAAGCTGTGTGCCTATTAGCAGTTAATCCTGATTGCCTCCTGCTTCCATCCCCTGGAAAACAGTGATCTAGTTTCTGTCTCTTATGGGTTCACCAATCCTGGACATTTCATATAAATGGAATCATATAGTATGTGGACTTTTGTGTCTGACTTCTTTCACCTGGTTCACCCGTGTTCTAGCATTGAACAATATTTCATTCCTTTTTAGGGCAGAATAATATTTCTTTGTACAGTGGTCCCTCTATCCATGGGGACTGGTTCTAGAACTCCCCATGTATACACAAATCCATGGCTGCTCAAGTCCTTTGTATAAAATGGCATAGAATACAGTCAACCTTCCATATCCGAGGGTATGAAATCCACAAATAGAAAGGGTTGACTACATTGAAAAAAAAATCCAGGTATAAGTGGACCCCAGAAATTCAAACCTGTTTGTCAAAGGTCAAACCTGTAGATCTACCACATCTCATTTACTCAGTCATCATTTGATGAACAGTTGGTTTATTTCCACTTTTTGGTTATTATGAATAATGCTGCTGTGAACATTCATGTACAAATTTTGTATAAACATATGTTTTCAGTTCTCTTGGGTATACACCTGGAAGTGGAATTGCTGGGTCATATGGCAAATCTATGTTTAACTTTTTGAGGAACTGCCAACTTCATTGAGTTTTAAAATTCCGTTACCAAGTTTGACATTTCTGAGAGCTTTTCTTTTCATTTCCTGAGTGTTTATCCTTTGAAAAAAATTGATTGTAATGTCTCTCCTCTCTGAGGATATCAATGGAATTAAAAAAAAAAGATTTCTTCTCCCTGAATAGCCTGTCTTGTAAAGCTAGTTTAATTTTTAAAAATCTCTGCTTTCTAGGGCTTCCCTGGTGGTCCGGTGGTTAAGAATCTGCCTGCCAGTGCAGGGGACGTGGGTTCCACCCCAGTCCGAGAAGATCCCATGTTCTGCGAGGCAACTAAACCCGGGTGTTGCAACTACTGAGTCCACGAGCCACAACTCCCGAGCCCGAGTGCCCCAGAGCCTGTGCTCTGCCACAAGGAGGCGGCCGCAGCGACAAGCCCTCACACCTGCTCAGCACAGCGAGGAAAGCCCGCAGGCAGCAAGGAAGACCCAGCCCAGCCAAAAAGAAATAAAACTAAAAAAAAAAAAATCTCTGTTTTCTGTGTTAGTAGCTTTCACCAACTGTCGATATATCTCAGAATCCTTGGCCAATCAAGAGTGATTTTATTCAAGAACAAAGAATCAGAAAACTGACTGGATCACCTTTGCTAGCACATGGGTCATCTTGTTGACTTTGAGTTTCAAAGTGATTTGATGGGCTGTTTGTGGAGAACCCCTAATGTCAGTTATTTCCATGAAATTCTTCAGAGAAGGACCTTCCAGTGTCTCATCTGGAAGGCTAGGATTCTCCGTGTGCTGTGGGGGAGGAGTGGGAACGAGGCTTGGATGTCTCTGGACTCGTGAGTCAGTGCGCTCGTGGTCACGCCATGCTCTTCTTTGTACAAGGTGGTTCTGCCCTCAAGGGGGCCTGTATCTCCCAGTCTGGGAACTATTCTATTTTCTCTGGATTGCAAACCTCCAGATTTCTGCTAGTGTGTTGGGGCAGGTTCCCAGTGGCATGAAATGGAGAAAGAAATCTAAGGATCTGACTGCTGCTCAAGCAGCTTTTAAGCCATTTTCTTTTACTTTGCCTCCCACCTCCCCCCTTTAACTAATGAGTCCCGAATATTCCTGCCAATGTGGTGGTGCGAATTGTGTTGATGCTCAGCCTTCCTCGCATTAGGCTTGGGATTTGGAGCTCTCAGTTCAGCTGAATCTAGTTTCCAGCTTCTAAAATTTGTTGATTTTTGCCTCATTTCCTTCTGCACTAACCATGCTTGAATGTAAAAAAAAAAAAAAAAAAAAATCCACTTGCTGTTGTTTTGTGGGGTTACTGGAGGATACAGAATTAGATGCACGTGTTCAGTCTTCCAACTTTATCCAGAAGTCTGCGTCCCACTCTTAATGAAAAAAAAAAACCCAACAAACTGATATTTTGATTCCCATCTGAATTAGACACCATGTAATCACAGAACAAAACCCGCTATAGTTATCTTAATGGATAGAATGTAACATAAAGAACTGTTAATCAGGTGTAAAGAATTGTTAACACGGTGACTGAAAAAGTTAACAGAGGAACCTCAGCTATTAAGGAGATAGAAATTGCAGGAAGCAGCTACTAACTGTTGGGCCTGGAGGAGCAAAGAGAAGAAGCTGGAGTTTTTAAAACATAGAAGAGACTCACAGACTTAAAGAAAAAACTTATGGTGGCCGGGGGAAGGAGAAGGGGAAGGGATAGTTAGGGAGTTCAGGATGGACATGTACACACTACTATATTTAAAATGGAAAACCAACAAGGATCTGCTGTAGAGCACAGGGAACTCTGCTCGATGTTCTGTGGCAGTCGGGATGGGAAGGGAGTTTGGGGAGAATGGATACATGTCTATGTATAGCTGAGTCCCTTCACTGTGCCACCTGAAACTACCACAACACTGTCCATGGCTTTACTACAATATAAAAGTTAAAAAACAAACAACCAAACTTAGAAACAGTGAAGGGGCCTCACGGAGCTACAAGTCAGACCTCTGAGGAGGAACACATCTCAGCTGGGGCTGGTGCCTCCGAGGGGGCACGCTGAGGCCGGCCGTGACTGTTGGAAAGCTGGGCTCAGCTGCTTCAGGACTGGACGCTGCCCTGGGGTGAGAAGGAGCACAGCGAAACTGACGGGCAGAGGAAGCCAACAGGAAGCGGACAGAAATGAGCACACATCACCCTCTCCTTCAGCCTTGCAGTCTCCCTCATGGCCTTACTGTAGGAGCCTATTAGAGGTCCAGGGCTTCCCTGGTGGCTCAGTGGTTATAGAATCCAATGAAGGAGACGTGGGTTTGATCCTTGGGTTGGAAAGGGCATGGCAACCTACTCCAGTATTCTTGCCTTGAAAATCCCGTGGAGAGGAGCCTAGTGGGCTACAGTCCATGGGGTCGCAAAAGAGTCAGACACGACTTAGCAACCAAACAACAAGAAAGGAGTCCAGCTTGCAAAGGACAGGTGTAAGGTGTGGCGTGCGGCACCCAGTCCCAGCATCACGGAGCCCGCCGGAAGGCGTGCTTGCGGCTGAGGGACAGTCGCTTAGTAACTAGTATAGTCTATTCTTTCGGGCACTTGAATGCCTGGGTATCCTGCTGAGCCTATTGTGAGCTTTCATTACAACAACAAAATCCACACTGTGTCTCCATCTTCTCATAAAACCATTCTCACTCTCTCCCCAAATGAGAAGACGCTAAGTCCAAACAGCAGTTGTATTGATACTGGGAGATGGTTTCACTATCTATTCTGAGCTATATTAATTTCTGATCAAATTCAGTCACAGGCCCACTCAAATATTGTTTCTATACAATATCTTTTGATCCCGGTGTTCTTCCTTTTTCTCCGTTGGTTCAGAATCTGGGGTGGGAAGAGAGAGGTATTATATACTGACCTTCTTCCACACTAACGGGTGTGCTTATTGTCAACACATTTACCAGCTTCTGTGCCAATTACATTCATTCCCAAGAGCAACGTAAGTGAGTTTCAACTGTTCCACAGCATCCACTCATTACTGTCAGACTTATATTTTGCCAAGTTATGAATGAGAAATTGTATCCCATTATTGTTTAATTTACATTTTCCTTAATGGGGAGGCTGAACATGTTTTTGGCGTTTGCTTTTTGGACTCAGGTTTCTGCTCATATTTTTTGCCCAATTGTCTAGTTTTTTCTTCTTAATGAATTGCAAGAATTCATAAAATATTTTTGGTAAAATGTATATGAAACATGTATACATATGGCTGATCCATGTTGACTGTGAGGAGATACCCTACGTCCAAGGGCAGAGAAGCCCCAGCAAGATGGCAGGCGCCAGAGCGGTGGCTGCGCAGTGCTGGAGCGACTTTGAGGAGATACCTCACATCCAAGGGTAAAGGAGAAGCCCCAGGAAGATGGTAGGAGGGGTGAAATCATGTTTGGAATCAAACCCCATACCCACCAGAGATGCTCAGAGGGCTCAAACATACTTTGTGGCACCAGGACCCGGAGACCCCACAGAGAGTGAGATAGAATTGTGTGTGAGTGTCTCCTGAGGAGGGGTGGGTCATCAGTGGCCTGCCGCAGGGGCAGGGGCTCTGGGTGCAGCAGACCTGGTATGGCACAAGCCCTTTTCGAGAGGGTCACCATTATCCCCGCCATAGAGCCACCAGAACTTACACAGGACTGGGGAAACAGACTCTTGGAGGGCACAAACAGAACCTCGCGCACACCATGACTCAGGAGAAAGGAGCAGTGACCCAAGAGACTGACCCAGACTTGCCCATGCATGTCCAGGAGTCTCTGACAGAGGCGTGGGTTGGCAGGGCCTGCTGCAGGGTCGGGAGCATTGAGTGTAGCAGTGCATGCCTGGGACCTTTTGAAGGAGGGCGCCATTTTCTTCATTACCTCCACCATAGTTTGGCCTCAGGTCAAACAACAGGGAGGGAACACAGCCCCACCCTTCAACAGAAAATTGGATTAAAGATTTACTGAGCATGGCCTTGCCCATCAGAACAAGACCCAGTATCCCTCCTCAGTCAGTCTCTCCCATCAGGAAGCTTTCATAAGCCTCTTATTCTTCTCCATCAGAGGGCACACAGACTGAAAACCACAATCACAGAAAACAAACCAGTCTGATTACATGGACCACAGCCTTGTCTAACTCAAAGAAACTATGAGCCAATCTTTAGCCCCACCCAAGATGGACAGGTCATGGTGGAGAGTTCTGACAAAACCTGGTCCACTTCAGTATTCTTGCCTTGAGAACCCCATGAACAGTAGGAAAAGGCAAAAAGATAGGACATTGAAAGATGAACTCCCCAGGTTAGTAGGTGCCCAGTATGCTACTGGAGATCAGTGGAGAAATAACTCCAGAAAGAATGAAGGGCTGGAGCCAAAGCAAAAACAGGAGTTGGTAAGAGTAAACATTGACATTTTAGGAATCAGTGAACTAAGGTGGACTGGAATGGGTGAATTTAACTCAGATGACCATTATACCTAGTACTGTGGGCAGGAATCCCTTAGAAGAAATGGAGTAGCCATCACAGTCAACAAAAGAGTCCAAAATGCAGTACTTGAATGCAATCTCAAAAACAACAGAGTGATCTTTGCTCGTTTCCAAGGCAAACCATTCAATATCACAGTAATTCAAGTCTGTGCTCCATCAGTAATGCTGAAGAAGCTGAAACTGAATGGTTCTATGAAGACCTATAAGACTTTCTAGAACTAACACCCAAAAAAGATGTTCTTTTCATTATAAGGGATTGGAATGCAAAAGTAGGAAGCCAAGAAATACCTGGAGTAACAGGCAAATTTGGCCTTGGAGTACAGAATGAAGCAGGGCAAAGGCTATAGAGTTTTGCCAAGAGAACACACTGGTCATAGCAAACATCCTCTTCCAATAACACACAAGAGAAGACTCTACACATAGACATCAACAGATAGTCAATACTTAAATCAGACTGGCTATATTCTTTGCAATCAAAGATGGAGAAGCTCTATACAGTCAGCAAAAACAAGACTGGGAGCTGACTGCGGCTCAGATCATGAACTCCTTATTGCCAAATTCAGACTTAAATTGAAAGTAGGGAAAACCACTAGACCATTCAGGTATGACCTAAATCAAATCCCTTATGATTATACAGTGGAAGGGACAAATAGATTCAAAGGATTAAATCTGATAGAGCACCTGAAGAACTATGGACGGAGGTTTGTGACATTGTACAAGAGGCAGTGATCAAGACCATCTCCAAGAAAAAGAAATGCAAAAAGGCAAAATGGCTGTCTGAGGAGGTCTTATAAATAGCTATGAAAACAAGAGAAGTGAAAGGCAAAGGCAAAAAGGAAAGATATACCCATCTGAATGCAGAGTTCCAAAGAATAGCAAAAGAGATAAGAAAGCCTTCCTCAATGATCAATGCAAAGAAATAGAGGAAAACAATAGACCAGGAAACACTAGAGATCTCTTCAAGAAAATTAGAGATACCAAGGGAACATTTCATGCAAAGATGGGCTCAATAAAGGATAGAAATGGTAGGGACCTAACAGAAGCAGAAGATATTAAGAAGAGGTGGAAAGAATACACAGAAGAACTGTACAAAAAAGATCTTCACAACTCAGATAATCATGGTGGTGTGATCACTCACCTAGAGCCAGACATCCTAGAATGTGAAGTCAAGTGGGCCTTAGAAAGCATCACTACAAACAAAGCTAGTGGAGGTGATGGAATTCCAGTTGAGCTATTTAAAATCCTGAAAGATGATGCTGTGAAAGCGCTGCACTCAATATGCCAGCAAATTTTGAAAACTCAGCAGTGGCCACAGGAGTGGAAAAGATCAGTTTTCATTCCTATCCCAAAGAAAGGCAATGCCAAAGAATGATCAAACTACCACACAATTGCACTCTTCTCACACACTAGCCAAGGAATGCTCAAAATTCTCCAAGCCAGGCTTCAGCAATACATGAACCATGAACTTCCAGATGTCCAATCTGGTTTTAGGAAAGGCAGAGAAATTAGAGATCAAATTGCCAACATCTGCTGGATCATTGAAAAAGGAAGAGAGTTCCAGAAAAACATCTATTTCTGCTTTATTGACTATGCCAAAGCCTTTGACTGCGTGTATCAAATAAACTGTGGAAAATTCTTAAAGAGATGGGAATACCAGACCACGTGACCTGCCTCTTGAGAAACCTGTATGCAGGTCAGGAAGCAACAGTTAGAACTGGACATGGAACAACAGACTGGTTCCAAATCGGGAAAGGAGTACGGAAAGGCTGTATATTGTCACCCTGCTGATTTAACTTATATATAGAGTACATCATGAGAAACGCTGGGCTGGATGAAGCACAAGCTGGAAACAAGATTGCTGGGAGAAGTATCAGTCACCTCAGATATGCAGATGACACCACCCTTATGGCAGAAAGTGAAGAACTAAAGAGCCTCTAGATGAAAGTGAAAGAGGAGAGTGAAAAAGTTGGCTTAAAGCTCAACATTCAGAAAACAAAGATCATGGCATCTGGTCCCATCACTTCATGGCAAATAGATGGGGAAACAGTGGAAACAGTGGCAGATTTTATTTTGGGGGGCTCCAAAATCACTGTAGATGGTGACTGCAGCCATGAAATTAAAAGACGCTTACTCCTTGCAAGAAAAGTTATGACCAACCTAGACAGCATATTAAAAAACAGAGACATTACTTTGTCAACAAAGGTCTGTCTAGTCAAGGCTATGGTTTTTCCAGTAGTCATATATGGGTGTGAGAGTTGGACTATAAAGAAAACTGAGCACCAAAGAATTGATGCTTTTGAACTGTGGTGTTGGAGGAGACTCTTGAGATTCCCTTGGACTGCAAGGAGATCCAACCAGTCCATCCTAAAGGAGATCAGTCCTGGGTGTTCATTGGGAGGACTGATGTTGAAGTTGAAACTTCAATCCTTTGGCCACGTGATGAAAAGAGCTGACTCATTTGAAAAGACCCTGATGCTGGGAAAGATTGAGGGCAGGAGGAGAAGGGGATGACAAAGGAAGAGATGGCTGGATGGCATCACTGACTCAATGGACATGAGTTTGGGTAAGCTCCGGGAGTTGGTGACGGACAGGGAGGTCTGTTGTACTGCAGTCCGTGGGTTTGCAACGAGTCAGACACGACTGAGTGACTGAACTGACTGATATGTAACGGATCTGCTGCTGTTTTTCAGTTGCTAGGTCATGTCTAACTCTGTGACTTCTGTAGCACACCAGGCTTCCCTGTCCTTTGCCATCTCCTGGAGTTTGCTCAAACTCAGGTCCATTGTGTTGGTGATGCTATCCAACCATCTCATTCTCTGTCACCCTCTTCTCTTCCTGCCCTCAGTCCTTCCCAGCATTAGAGTCTTTTCCAATGAGTTGGCTTTTTGCATCAGAGGCCAAAGGATGGAGCTTCAGCGTCAGCATCCTTTCTTCCAATACATACCCAGGGGTCATTTCCTTTAGGATTGACTGGTGTGATCTCCTTGCTGTCCAAGGGACTCTCATGCATCTTCTCCACCACCACAATTCAAAAGCATCAATTATTCCATGCTTAGCCTTCGTTATGGTCCAATTCTCACATCTGTACATGAC
This sequence comes from Antilocapra americana, assembly GCA_007570785.1. Lineage (NCBI taxonomy): Eukaryota > Metazoa > Chordata > Mammalia > Artiodactyla > Antilocapridae > Antilocapra > Antilocapra americana. The sequence continues at coordinate 8,765,868 of ML661322.1, forward strand.
TATTGGAAAAACCACAGCTTTGAATAGAAGCTAATATTAAAAAATACTCTCATGTTTCCCTCACCTAGCTTCATTAAGTTGTTGTATTGGTTTTCATTCATTGTCTTGATTTGCTTCAGGTTAAAGAAAGCAGAGAAACACAGGGGACACTCTATATCCATGGAAGGTGCTGCAACCAATCCCCCATGGCTCCCAAGGGATGACTGTACACTCTTGAGATCCTTTTGGTTCCCTTCTCTGTTTTTAGTCTTCTCTGATCCTTCCACAGTTATCTCTATCATGGATTTAGTGTTTACCATTCTCATGCACAGCTTTTATACTGAGTAGGAGTTATATTCTGGATACTAATCTTTTGTTAATTTTATGCAGTTTGAATTGCAAATATCTCCTCTCGTTCTGCGCTGTTTTTCACTTTGCTTATGGTGGGGTTTTTTTTGATATTTGAAAGTTTTAAATTTTAATGTGATCATATTTATCAGCTGTTTCCTTTATGGTTTGTGCTTTTAGTGTCATATTTAAAAAAAAATCCTTTCTCCTATCTTTCCTGTACTCTTTTTGGTGGATGTTTTGTTTTATTTCCTTGATGAATGTCTGTGGTCCCTTGAGGAAAGACAAAATCGTGATTCTGTATGTCTTTCATCCTCTACGATGTTAATAATTGCAGTGACGCCCGAATGGTAGGTGGGGAAGACCAGAGTGGTGGAGAGGCGTTTGTTGCCTTTCTCTGCAGATCGGGCTGTAGCTGCTGTTCTCTTTAGTTGCTATCTTAGGTTCTTTCCTCTCTTTCCCTTTTTTTTTCATATCTACATTTCTCCTTCCCATTCTTTTACTCAAAAGTTCAGAAGAATATCAGGTGCAGCTGAAAACTACTAAAAATAAAGGGGATTTACCACAAACAGTAAATGCTAGAGAGGGTGTGGAGAGAAGGGAGCCTTCCTACACTGTTAAAGGGAATGTAAAGTGGTACAGCCACTATGAAGGACAGTATGGAGGTTCCTTAAAAAACTAAAAACAGAGCTGCCATATGACCCTGCAGTGCCACTCCTGGGCATGTATCTGGAGAAAAACACGGTCCCAAAGGACACATGTGGCTCAATGTTCCTTGCAGCACTGTTTACAATAGCCAAGACATGGAGGCAACTTAAACGTCTATTGACAAAGGAATGGATAAAGAAGATGTGGTACATATACACAGTTAAATATTACTCAGACATTAAAAAGAATGAAATAATGCCATTTGCAGCAACATGGATGGACCTAGAGAGTGTCATACTGAGTGAAGTGAGTCAGACAGAGAAGGAGAAATATCCTATAACATCCCTTATATGCAGATTCTAGAAAGAAATGATACAAATGAACTTATTTACAAAACAGCAACAGACTCAAAGAATGAATTTATGGTGGCCGGGGGGGCGGATAGGGGGGAAGGATAGTTAGGGATTTTGGGTGTTGGGTTGGACATGTACACACTGCATTATTCCAAATGGATAACTAACAGATTCCTAGTGTAGAGCACAGGGAGCTCTTCTCACTGTTATGCGGAAGGCTGGATGGGAGGGAAGTATGAGGCAGGATGGATACATGTAAATATGTGGCTGAGTCCCTTCGCTGTCCACCTGAAACTATCACAACACTGTTAATCAGCTATAAAGTGAAAGTTGCTAGATTGTGTCCAGCTCTTTGTGACCCTGTGGACTATACAGTCCATGGAATTCTGGACTGTATACTCGAGTGGGTAGTTGTTCCCTTCTCCAGGGGATCTTCCCAACCCAGGGATCAAACCCAGGTCTTCCGCATTCCAGGTGGATTCTTTACTAGCTGAGCCACCAAGGAAGCCCTAATCAGCTATAACTCAATATAAAACAAAAAGTTTAAAGTGGAAGAAAAAAGTAAAGGGGGTTAATTGGCTCAAACAAATAGAAAGTCCCTGGACTTCAGCTTTGATTCAGCAGGTCATTGATGTAACACCATCAGTAAAGGAACAGATACTGTGTCTTTCCACCTTTTTGCTCTACTTCCTACTGGGTCAGTTTTATTCTAAACTTGTTTTCCCTCTCAAGCGCATGACATTTTTAATGCCTAATTTAGAATTTCTTGAACTTGACACCAGTGACATTTGGGTTGTCTAATTTGGGGATGTGGGGGTCTGTCTTGAGTATTGTAGGATGGTAAGAAGTGTGTGGAGAGAAGGGCCTGGTGGGCTACAGTCCAGGGGTCACAAAGAGTCAGACACGACTGAGAGACTAACTCTAACACTAAGAAGAATTCTGGGCTCTACCCATTAGGTAGAGCAGCAGAAATCCTCCCCATCCTAAGCTGTGACAACCAAAAGTCTCCAGACATTGTCCGATGTCTCCTGGGGCAAAATCACCCCTGGTTGAGAGCTTCTCTCCTAATTAGATAGGCTTAAATCGCATCACAGGTCTGGTCTTGGAATAATGAGAGTTGCCTGAAGGGATGAAGGTGCTAATTGGCTTAATCGGATCTGGATTTATTTCTAGAGCTGGCTCAGCCTTTGGTCTGTGTTGATGACAGGTAGACACTGAAAAGAAGATCTAGGTGAGGGTAGAAAGGATGGTGGAGATGATACTAAACAGTTAACAAATGGCTCCCCACCAAAATCTGATATGAAGCCCAAAGTGACAGCTGAGCGACCTTTGCTACTCTCTCCCACTTTAATATTCAATTGTCAATTAAAGGTAAGCCTTCACCATTAGCTGTTCCATTGTAATAGAAAGAGAGGGAAGATGGATGGACAGAGAAACTGGTGTATACATAAAATGGAATATTATTCAGCCTCAGGATTTTCTGAAGGAAATTTGCAACAGCATGGGTAAATCTGAAGGACATTATGCAAAGTGAAATAAGACAATCACAGAAGGAAAAATACTACATTATTCCACTGGTATTAGGTATTAATAATAACTAAACGTACAGAGCAGAGAATGTAATAGTCATTGCCAGGGGCTGGAAGAAGGGGATAAACCAGAAGTTGTTTAATTATTATAAAATTTCCATTAAGCTAGATGCACAAGTTTGAGGGATCTGCTCTATACCACAGTGCCTACAGTTAGCAGTATAGTACTGTGCATGTCAAAATTTAAAAGGGTAAATCTCATGTTAAGTGGTATTACACAAATAAATAAGCAATAATGTTTTTTTTTTAAAGAGACATAAGAAAACTCTGGAAGGAGTTGGTTATGTCTATTACTATGGTTGTGATGATGATGCCTCAGATGTTTGCATATGTCCAAACTAATCAAATAGTACATGTTAAGTATGTACAGGTATTTATATATCAATCCGATGTCAATAAAGCTGCTTATAGCTATGTATCTGTATAAATCCATGGTTCAAGAAAGAGAGGGAGGGTTGAAAGGAGGGAGAGAGAGATATCTGGAGTTACTTTTGATAAAAGTACTAATTCCATCATGAGGTAAGCCCTTCATTACCTCATCTAAACATAATTATATCCCAAGAGCCCCAAATAAATCACATTGCCCGTTAGGGCTTCGATATATGAATTTTGGAGGGGAGACAGTTCAGTACATAGTGTTTGGAATTTCGGTACTTAGAATTCATTTAGATAATAGATAGAAACGTATACTCTTCTGTTACAGATTAGCCTCTGATCAGCAGGTGTGTGCCTATCATAGAATTTTTTAACAGTTAAAGAAGAAGTTTTATTTATTTTTAAAATTAATCTTTACTGGTGTATAGTTGACTTACAATGCTGCGTTAGTTTCCACTGTGCAGATATATCAGAGATTTTCACCTTACAGGTTAGGGGCCCTGGGAATGGTTTTTGAGACCAACTGTTTGGAGAGATAGCGTGGAGGGGATTTACAGGAGAGTACTTTCAGGACTGATATCTGTATCTGTTCAGATGGTAGGGACGCAGGACTCGACAGGACTGTGATAAAACTGCAACACAAGCTCAGTCAATACTGTGACTGAGCTGGAATGGCCCTGCAGGGTTGCCTCATTTTGAGGCAAAAGGCCAAGCCCTTGGACACTGCAGCCTTGAGGGAGGGTGTAACCTGGACTGAAGTGGCTCCTTGCTACTGAAGGCTTAAGTTAGTGAAGCAAACTAAAAGCCAGCAAGCTAAACTCACTATCAGGATTGTACTGTAGTTACTGTGTTTCTTTAACAATTGCTTGTTAGGTCTCCAGGCAAGCATGCTATTGTTTCAAAAGCAAGTTTTCTGATAGCTTCCAAAATTGGTTTCATGCCTGACTTATCAAACTGAGCCCTACTTTTTTAAAAAATAATTTTTATTTATATATTTTTGGCTGTGCTGGGTTTTCGTTGCTCTGTGGGCTTTTTTCTAGTTGCAGTGAGTGGGGGCTACTCTTTCTTGTGGTGCGGTGGCTTCTTTTATTGCAGTGCACAGGCTCTAGGGCACACGGGCTTCAGTAGTTGCGGCTCCCAGTCTCTAGAGAGTGGATTCACTAATTGTGTCTCTTTGGCTTCGTTGCTTCACTCCACGTGAGATTTTCCTGGACCAGGAATCGAACCTGTGTCTCCTGCATTTGCAGGTAGATTCTTTACCACTGAACCACCAAGGAAGCCCTGAGCCCTACTTTACAGTAATATCATTTCAATGGAATAAAATGCCTTAGTTCTTGGTCAGAATCCTCTGAGACATGAGTCTTTAGGGAGAGAATGATGGCCAGCGTCGACACCTTCTCCTATATAGGACCCCCTTCGGGTAGTGTTGATACGCTTCCTCTGGTGATCTCTTGGTTTTGGAATGCTGACCATCCTTTGCCAAGGTGTGTGGTAATGAGTATGGTGGCTGTCCAGATTTTAGTTACTATGACATCACCACCTGGCAGGTGTTTGCTTTTTTTTGCTCCACACAACAGAGACTGGTTACTCCCAAGCATGGTTCATTCATGAAAATAATTTCACATGGTGAAATACTGTATTTTTCATGTTAAGTCTTCTGAGAGCCTCACAGGCATCAATAACTGTCAATCCCAGTAGCTATATTTGTCTAAAGTACTTCAGATTTGAAATGTTTATCAACATCATAAATTGATACAAATTGGGTCATAATTATATGCTCCTTAGAGACAGATGGGAAAAACAGGATTAAAAATGAAGAGTGGAAGTGCTTGTCCTATGTTTGTAAACTGCTCTTTAGAAATATCCTCATGTCAAGAGAGCTGCATGTGGGAAATTAGTAGCTGGCTCCTGTATGGCCTCTCCTCCTTCCCATAAAATAAGATCACGGGAAATTTTCACAGGAGAAAACCACAGCTTGAAGAAAATAAAGTACCGGCTGAAATGTTTTCAAATGTTAAGAAACTCAAACTCAAGTTGTTTTGAGTTACAGAGAGGAATGATTGGGTGAATTTTATTGAGAAATTAGGGAAGTGTTTATTTTGCTTTAGAAAAATGACAAAAGTGAATGATATTATTGAGTGTGGAAAATTATTAAACATTGAAAGAAATGTTGGTTTAATTAGAAAATTTTGACATTGATGCATGTTCTAAAATATATTTTTTTAATGCAGCACTTTAAAATGAAGATTATTTTAAACTAAAGTGTTCTGGGAAATTCCCTGGAGGTCTAATGGTTAAGACTACAGGCTTCCACTACAGGGGGCATGAACTCAATCCCTGGTTTGGGAACTAAGATTCTGCATGCTATGGCAGGGCCAAAATTTTTTTTAATTTAAAAATTAAAAAAATTAAAGTATCTTGGACTAGAATAACTGCATGAAAAGGCAAAAATATTTTGTTAATAGAAAATCTAATCTGACTTAAAAAAAATGAATGATTCTTGTTTAGAGGCAGAATCATAGCAACAATCAGACTCTTAATCTGGGCCTCATTTCTTACTCCCAGAAACACTGATGGAGCTCTGTACACAGTGCAACAGAGAACTTGTCCTTCCAGATGATATTGGACTTAATTTACTGAAAAGGTCAGACTGATGATGTTGACAGAAGACTCTTATTCTTTAGATACAGTGTTCATATGAAACGTTCATATGAACGTTTTTATGAAAAATGCATGTTCACAGACTCTCACACGCAGCCTCTCACAGAGCAACATTTTGCGTGTGTTTTAAAAAACAGTTTCAGCTTTTTCTCTCTCATGTGATCTTCATCTTCTCCTAGAATCCAAAGCTCTTTCTTTTGGGAGGTTCCCCTGTCTGCATTGTACAGCTCCAAGGAACACCTGTTTAGATTGCAATTTCTGTGGCAGGCGATTTAAATCCCTGCAGGTCTGTGTTTGTTAAGCCCTCATTCACTGTTATAACTATTTCCTTTTTTTCTCAATACTTCTCCAGCCTTTGGTTGTGACAGAAGATTTAATAGGCAGTGCAGCGTAGTGAGCAGCCCTGTGGATTCAAATATTGTGAAGGGTATTTGTTGTTTGCTGCCCAGCATCCACTATTCCTTTCCCCTGACAATATTACACTGTTTCCTGTAAGGGACTTCAAACTGCCTTGACTTTCAGCCAGGTGACCCCTTACTCCAGGGAAGTGCTATGAACAAAAGCCTTGAATATTCTCCTCTGTTGGCTTTTCCTGCTTGTGCTTCTGTGACCACCAAGAGAAGAACATGCCTCAGGTAGTGTTCTCAGCCTAGGCTCTGAATAGGAGACGTGAACGGAAGGGACTGCAGATGACTCGGGCTCGTAGCCTGAAGCAGACCTTCCACAGCCAGCCCACAAAGCCTTAGCTTAGAGCAGACCTGAACTTGCTCGTGAGCCTGAAGTCCAGCCCAGCTTGCTTCCCAGGTGGCTCTAGAGGTAAAGAATCTGCTTGCCAGTGCAGGAGGTGTAAGAGACACGGGTTCCATCCCTGGGTCAGGAAGATCCGGTGGAGAAGGAAATGGTTACCCACTCTAGCCTTCTTGCTTGGAGAATCCCATGGACAGAGGAGCCTGGCAAGCCATAGTCCATGGAGTCACTAAGAGTTGGACATGACTGAGCATGAGAAAATAATGTTTGAAATCATTGAATTTGGAGTGGCTGTACAGCATTAGTGTGTCAGTGACCAAGATAGAGGAAACTGTGATGCTTCATGAGAGAGATGATGGGAACTAGAACCAGGATGGCAACAACAGAAGTGGTTAGATGCCGGGTAATTTTAGTCACAGAGTCTACAGATTTTGCTGATAGATTGTAAACGAGGACTCCATGCCACAACTAAGACCTGATGGCAGCCATAAATAAGTAAATAATATACTAAAAAAAAATAAAGCCAAGACTGGACGGGATCCACAAGTAAGTGTGATCACTTGAAAAGAGGTCCAAGGACTAAGGCTGGGGGCATTTTGTATTTGGTGGTTGAGGCGCTGAAGAATTAGTAGCAAAGAAGATTGAAAAGGAGCAGCCAGAGAGACAAGAAAATCAAACACATGCTAGTAAAGTGTTAATTCATATGCCTTGTCCTAACACCGCCATCATTTCTTTCTTCTCCTTCACCAAAAATATTACCAACCCTAGGTGTGTCTGTGTCCGCGTGTGTGTGTCTGCGTGTACACTGACTATATGGAAGACAGTTTTAATCACTTCCCATGTATAATAGAATTATTGAAAAAGTTAACTGGCATCTTATTTTGCCCTGTTATATATTCACTAGGGAAAAAGTTTTTGTCTCTTAAATCAGGCAGAACATTACCTTAGTCTGCTTGGTAGATGGCAACAGCACTAATTAAAAAGACTCCATTTTCTCTCCATTTTATTCTGGGAAGGGAACTGCAACCTTTGGCTTAAGACATGAACCCTGCAGTCTTTTTGATATCCAAGGGTGGGGAAGCCTCAAAAAAGGAAAACTAAACTTTCTAAAAATAAGGCACTGAGAGCCTGAGTGGTTCACTGAAAAATAAAAGGCATAGGCTTCTGAGTTTGTGAAACATGTATTATCATTTACAATTTAAAGAAACTTGGAAAGATTTTAGCTAAAGAATAGAGCATCTATGATGTTATGATAGGTTTTGGTTTTTTGCAAATATTATAGTCTTGTTCTGTGCAGTTCTGGAGAGCAAGACAAAAGAACAACAACAACAACCAAAAACCAATAAACTGCCAGCTGCATGAGTATAAGAGCAGACGTTTACTACTAAATCCCAGCCCTTGAATTGTGCTCAATACACTTTTTCAATAAAAGAATGTCTGCATGCACAGCAAATGAAAACCAATGAGTGAAACTTCCAGGGAGACAGATTTTTGACTCAGTTTCTTTCCAATAAATTTGAGTTACTCAAAAACTAAATGGATTATTCTAGAAAGGCAGTGAAATTCTCTACTACTTGGAGTGAAACAAGAGACAAAGGACTATTTTTCACGGATGTGATAGAGAATATTTATTCATTAGATAATTTAGAGTCAGACACTCTAAATCCAGTTTTGTAACTCTAAATTCAAGGGTCTCTAGACATACACTTGGGAGAAGTATAAATAAGACTCACGATATCAGAGAAATCTTCATGAGGCATGTGTTCAATGGCATGTTTATTAAACAAACGCTCATGACAGACTTTTCACAACAGCAACAAATGTTACTTCACCACATCAAATCTCACTTACTAAGAAAAAAAGACAATCACAACAAGGTTGATGGATTTGGATTTTTTTTTTTTTGTTTTCTGTGGGGTAAAGCCAGTCTCCTCACTGGTTTTCCTCTCTTTTTTCTTCTTCCAGATCACTTGATTTCATTTTCTTTACCTCCTCTCTGGCTAAGTGTCCCCGGAAGGCTGCCTGGATTTTGAGCGCAGCATTCTCCTCCATGCCCTTGTCTTCTTCAGGAGATTCCTTCCCGGAAAGGAGAACAAGTAAGAGACGTTTAAACATCCCCATTTTGATGCCATAAAAATAAATGCCTAAATTTAATCAATTTAGGGATGTAGCAATCGAGATGGGTAGCTTCCTGAGGGAATTTTACATACCATCACATTGTATATGTACCAGATGCTGTCTTTGTTGCTTAGTCACTCAGTTGTGTCCGACTCTCTGTGACCCCATGGACTGTAGCCCTCCAGGCTCCTCTGTCCATGGGATTTCCTAGGCAAAAATACTGGAGTGGGTTGCCATTTCCTTCTCCAGGGGATCTTCCCAACTTAGGGACTGAACCCTTGCCTCCTGCATTGGCAGGCAGATTCTTTACTGCTGAGCCCCTATGTACCAAATAGTGAATGCTGAAATAGTAGGCATTTTGCTTTGTCACTCTTTGATGTGTTTCTACAAAAAAGATCGATGTCAATTTCTTCCCCCCGAAACAGTTCCTATTTAACAGTTTTTTATTTAACATTTTTTTTGGGGGGAAATAACTCAGAATCCTTGAAACAGAATAAAAACGCCAAGAACAGTAAGTGTGCTATTCAAAAGAATGGTGATTACACAAAATGAATTAAAGTGTTCCTAAATTCTCAATGATTAGCTAATCAGAACCATATATTTAAAATGCAACATCACAGAGGAATCCATTCAATTTGACAAAATCAGTTTTAATGTGATTAACTGAATTTTTGTATATAGTTTCTTTCTTTAAAAAAAACAGGTATAATTTATAGATAGTGAAATGCACACATCTTAAGTATACAGGTCAATAGACATATAGCTTCTAATATATTTTTAAAATTTTACGTGATACATTATACATTTAAAAACTTAAGTACAGTGTTTCAGTTCAGTTCAGTTCAGTGGCTCAGTCATGTCTGACTCTTTGAGACCCCATGAACCGCAGCATGCCAGGCCTCCCTGTCCATCACCAACTGCCAGAGTCCACCCAAACCCATGTCCATTGAGTCAGTGACGCCTTCCAACCATCTCATCCTCTGTCGTCCCCTTCTCCTCCTGCTCTCAATCTTTCCCAGCATCAGGATCTTTTCAAATGAGTCAGCTCTTCAAATCAGGTGGCCAAAGTATTGGAGTTTCAGCTTCAATATCAGTCCTTCCAATGAAGGACTGATCTCCTTTAGCATTGACTGGTTGGATCTCCTTGCAGTCCAAGGGACTCTCAAGAGTCTTCTTCAATATCACAGTTCAAAAGCATCAATTTTTCGGCGCTCAGCTTTCTTTATAGTCCAACTCTCACATCCATACATGACTACTGGAAAAACCATAGTCTTGACTAGATGGACCTTGTTGACAAAGTAATGATCTGGTTAACAAAGACCAGTGTTACTGGTGGGGGCATAGACTTGGATTACTGTGATATTGAATGGTTTGCCTTGGAAATGAACAGAGATCATTCTGTTATTTTTGAGATTGCATCCAAGTACTGCATTTTGGATTCTTTTGTTTACTATGATGGCTACTCCATTTCTTCTGAGGGATTCCTGCCCATAGTAGTAGATATAATGGTCATCTGAGTTAAATTCACCCATTCCAATCCATCTTAATTGGCTGATTCCTAGAATGTTGATGTTCACTCTTGCCATCTCCTGTTTGACCACTTCCAATTTGCCTTGATTCATGGACCTAACATTCCAGGTTCCTATGCAATACTGCCCTTTATAGCATCAGACCTTGCTTCTATCACCAGTCACATCCACAACTGGGTGCTGTTTTTACTTTGGCTCCATCCCTTCATTCTTTCCGGAGTTATTTCTCCACTGATCTCCAGTAGCATACTGGGCACCTACCGACCTGGGGAGTTCATCTTTCCATGTCCTATCTTTTTGCCTTTTCGTACTGGTCATGGGGTTCTCAAGGCAAGAATACTGACGTGGTTTGCCATCCCCTCTCCAGTGGACCACATTCTGTCAGCATCTCCATCATGACCCGTCTGTCTCGGGTGGCCCCACACAGCATGGCTTAGTTTCATTGAGTTAGACAAGGTTGTGGTCCGTGTGATCAGATTGGCTAGTTAGTACACTGGTAGTGAAGGTTTTCTCTGTCTTGCAAGGTTCTACATCTAAGAGGTAACCATTATTATAGGTGAAGTATATACAGCCTTATAAAATTTCTCTATATATCAAATGTAATCATATGGGTATATATTTGCCTTTTTATTTAAAGAAATGAGATCATGCTAATCACAATGTTCTGCAACTTCTTTTTCCATGTGACAGTGAATCTTGGCTTTCTTTTTTTATGTTATTTAATACATAATTCTGCCCACTTTTTAGTGGCAACATTGTATTCCACTGCATTCATGTACTCTGATTAACTTACTCATTTTCCTACTAATGAACCTTTGGGTTATTTAAACCCCTTCTCCCCCACATGACAAAGAGGCAAATCCAGCTCTTGAACTTTATTAAAATGCAAACAGATTGGTATAAAATCCTCTGAGATGATACCCTAACATGGGCAAATGAATTATGCTGAAGTCAGAAGTCAATGGGACCAAAATTCAAAGTCAAAAAACCTGTGTAAGGGCACCTATTAGAGATGTAAGGAAAGGATACTCCCTCCCTTATTTCCTGACCTCCCAGTGTATCTTATGCTCATGTTAAGCAGATGGAGTTGCACTGAAATTAATTATAAAGGTTATAAGGAAAACTCATACTCAAAATGGGAGGGGGATGCCCATTTTGGGTGTCAATTATTGGGTAATTAACTGGGACATTAATAAATGAAAAGAAACTCAGAAGTCTGGCCTTTAACACTGTAGACAGTGAGTTCTTCTGACTAGGCTTGGTCCTCTTAGATGTGGACGATGGAGCATATAAACAGTGATATGTTTATAGCAAATGTTTAACAACTGGCTCTTCAGAAAAAAATAGTCCTGATCTGTAGTATTTATGATGATCTTAATACTCCTACTATAGCTGATTTCAAATATCAAAGTGATATGTGGGGTGGTGTAGATATGTGCACAATTGTCTCTTAAGAGCTAGCTTTAGCGCACCACTGAATATAAGCATTTTGAGGGTGTATGGAGCCTAACCCATCATTGTTTGGATGTAGGCCGTCAGGCAGAAAGTCATTTTTGTAGAGTGAAATGCATGGAAGATGAGTAGGACTCACTGAGTGAAGCCATTTAATTTGACTGTAATAAGTAATTCCCTATGAGAATAATTTCCCCATAACAAATTTCCTTTGTTATGTCTGAACCTTGCCACTGTGTGGTGGGGACAGCCTCGATTAGTGAAAAGTTCCCAACTGGAAGAGGAATCTGATCAAGGCTGAGACTGTGATTTTTGTTTGTTCTTCTCCTTGGGGAGATTTTTCCCATCTGTTGACAGTCTTGGAAAATAAGATTTTCTTTATAAGGGGAAGAATGAGTTTTCTTCATAAGAGGCAGGGCTAAAAATGATCCAGCAGTTAGTATATCACTGTTGCTAGTTATCTAGAAAGCAAAATCATTATTTTAGCAATATAGATAAAAGACTGGATTCATATTTGGAGTATAATTTTAAATTGAGTGAAGTCATTTTTTTTGGTAGGAACTCAACAGTGCGTGGAAAATATAACTTACTAAGGCTGTCTCCTCTTTCATAGATGTCTGAGAATTTTCTTTTCCAGGCTCATGTTTTTCAGGTGATTCTTGCTCCTGGAGAGAGGGGAGAGGTCCAAATAGGTAATGTTTCCAAAACAATAAAGTCTTGGATCAAACTGTTTAAAAGTGATTAAAGATTAAATTATTGATAAGTACTAGAAATTAAATACATATTATTTTTAAACAAGGAAACCTGGTTGGATAAAAAAGAAAACTCTCAAGGGAATAGCATAAACAAATATTAAAGGCCAAGGAACTGCTTTAAAAAAGTTTGACCTTCTGCTTTTGGAATGTGTGTAATATTGTTTTATATTAAAAACAAACCATTGTCTTATACTAAAACTTGATATGATGCTGTAATGAACCTTGAACAAAGAATAAATAAGAGATGCCAATAGTTCCTCAAACAGGAACGAAATAAACCCTATTTTTTCCATAATGTGAGGTCAAGTTGACTTTTTAATGAAGTTTGTAAATTAAAAACTAAGCCAAAGAAGTAAGTTTTTCTGTGGGGAAGGATTTAAACAGAAAAAAAGGAAACCAGTTCTGTCTTGACATGGTTACTGAACTCTTTCTCCAGAAGAGCAGCATTGTTAATTCACAACCTATGGGAAGAGCTTCTTTAATTCAAAAAACATAAATTTAAGGACTTATAAGCTAATCAGATAAAGCCTTTAGAATTCCAAAGAGAAGAAAAAATACTCTAAAATTGATTTGTGACTTAAGATTAAAAATTTTCAACATTATTCCTTTGCTTTCAATAAAACAGGAACACAGAGAATCTAGTTAGATGGAAATAAACAGAACACCCCTATATCTGGCAGGCACAAATGGATGGAACTTCACTTTTGAACTCACAGAATAAGTCTCAGTGGGATTTGCCCAGAAAATCCTCCAAATCTATTCTGTAACATCATCAAAATTTGACCTTTGCTAACTAATTCTAGTACCTGCTGATGCTTCATGGTTAATGCATTATTATAGTTGTTTAAGGTAGTGCTTCTCAAACTACATCAAGGCTCTGGTGTACCTACAAGTTACTTTGTGGATCTTGTTAAAATTTAACTTCTGATTTGGTAGACCTGGGGTAGAGCTTGAGATTGAATTTCCACCAAGTTCCAGGTTGGTGCCAAAGACGATGGATCACACATGGCCTTTCTCAACCAGTGTTCCTCATTGGAGTCACAGAACATAGAATGCTTCAAGTGATTATTTTCTCAATTCTCCCAAGGATGGTACATAAACATAATCATTCTAGATACAAAGGAAAGACATTGATTCCTGACATGCAATGGATGCCTTGGGCTTAGGGCTTAATTATTTTGAGGAGCCTTGGCTGAGAAAGGCTTGTTCTGAGAATGCTACTGAGAAAATGATGGGTTTGGATTCTGAACAGACTGGCTTAATAGAGAAGGCTCTATACCATCTTTAATTCTAATTAGTCTTTTGTAAGATATCAACAATAATGAATAATTGTTTTATTTTATGTGCTTTATTTTAATTGTTTTATTTAAAATAATTATTTTATTTTATGAAATAGCATTCATTAATTCAACCACTGTTTATTGCACATCTGCTACTGATAAGCACTATGATACTCAATAACATTTGCACAATAAGTGGATGTATTCTATCTCTTTCAAGTACATTCTTCCTGTTGATCATTTGCAAATTTAAGCTAAGTATGTTACACGATTCAGATACCTTAGAAAAGAATTTCTTTCCAGAAAGATAACACAATTAAAAAGATTTCATAAGATATTTGTAATGCTTTTCACAATATTCATGGCTATGCTCAATCCCAAGTATCTCTGTATTGGAGACAGGGAGAACTATTAACCGAATCCAAAAGCTTATTGGGACCATACCTTGAATGCATGGTTGTTATAGAAGCGGTCATCAACCTTAGCGCCCCATTCTGCTGGATCAAAGCTGGTTTCTAAATAACAAAAATATAATTCCAGACTTACTTTGAAGTTCATTAAAGTAAATGCAGACTAGTAACGTAAAATGCCTTCTTTTTCAAATTATAGGTCCTTTACTGACCCTTGAAAATTTTACTGACATTGTACAGAGCCTAGTGCTGTGGCTATAACCAGTGATGATGATGAATTAAACAGATGAACCCTTGAGGATATTTAGAAAGGCAGTTAAAAAACCTACATGATGCCTTCATAGAAGTTATAATAAAGTGGGAGTGGTAGAGAACAAATGCCAATACTTAAATATCAATATAGAAATGTATTATATATTTATAGAAACTTATTATGCATTAGTAAACATAAGAAAAATGTATAAAAATAAATGCTGAATAGTGAGGAAATTTGGAAAAATGAAATATGGGAGAAGTTTTTTCTTACAAAAAAGTGGGCAAATTATGTAGTCAGGTAGACAGAAGTATTTATATTTAAATAGAATTTTTCTTTAACTTTTCATTATGAAGTATTTCAGACTTAGAAAGTAGAGAGAATATAACAAATTTCCAAGTGCACATTACTCAGATTCAATAATTACAAGCTCATGATTGATCTGATTTTATTTGTAACTTCATTCATTTTCCTGCCCTTTCTTCTGATTATTTTCAAGCCAACCCCAAGCATCTTACTATTTCATCTATAAATACTTGCATCAGTATGCATCTCTGAGGTATAAAGCTATAACGCCATTATCATGCCTAAAAATAGTAGCAATAATTCCTTAATATCATCAACTATCCAAATTCCTCCCATTATCCAGAATTGTCTGTGTTCACTCACTCAGTCGTATCCCACTCTTTTCGACCCCATTGACTGTAGCCCATCAGGCTCCTTTGTCCAGGGATTTTCCAGCCAAGACTACTGGAGTGGGTTGCCACATCCTACTCTAGGGGATCTTCCCGACCCAGGGATCAAACCCATGTCTCTTGCATCTCCTGCATGGGCAGTCGTATTCTTCACTACTGAGCCGCCTAGGAAGCCCCATTATTTAGTGTATTTTTATTTATTTATTTTTACTGTTGATTTGTTCAAATCAGGACCCAAACACATAACCTTTTGTAAAGTCTTAAATCCCTTTTAATTGAAACCTCCCTATCTCCCACCCCACATTTTTTCCTTGCCATTTATTTATTGAGGAAATTACGTCATTTTTCCTTTGGAGTTTTCCACAGTTTAGATATTTCTGATTCCATTCTCATTACGATTTTTTAACAAGTTCCTCTGCCTTTGAATTTCCTGTATATTTCTGGTTAGATCTACAGGTTTGATCTGATTTAGGTTTGATTTTTTTTTTCTCCCAATAATACTTTATAGATAGAATGGTATAATTCCGTTAGGAAATGTATATCTGGTTGTTTCTCTTTTTCACAGTTTTTATGGGCCCGTTGATGATGACTCTTAGACAATTTCTTTAGGGATTGTAAAATGGCTATGTTCTAATTTGATTATTACGTCTCTATTTCTGGAGTATGCAACGAAAAATACTTAACCTATTTGGTTACCCTGAAATATAGTTCTTACAGTAAAGGCAGGTTAGAGGTTTGACTATTTACCTATTTTTAGATTAATAAGTAAGTTCCTTAGGGTCCTCTCAATGAGTTTTTTGTTGCTGTTCGTTTTGCTTTTCATTAAATAATTATGAACTAATGAGCATTTAAGAAATGGGATGAATTTCAATCCCCTGCATTTATTCATCTTACACATGTTCTAATTGTCCAAAACTGGTCAGTATGAGCTTCTTCAGGTGTTCAGATGTTCCTGAGTCCTATGGAAACAACTCTAATAATCTTTGATAGTTTTCTTACTTTGTGGTACAACAAGAGGAGGAGGCTAATCTTGCATACTTTCTGTCCAGTTCATGGGATTGATTGGTTAGTTCTCCAGGAAGCCCTGGTTTTTGGAAAATGGTAGTTAAGAGGCCACAGTCTAGGGACCAAGGGCTCACTGGTATCAGGCTGGTCATTGTTCTGAGGCCTTTAAAAAAGTATACAGAGCTAGAAAACAATACTGTCATTTTTTAAAGAGAAAATAAACCATGAAGTCACACTGACACTTTTCAATTCAAATTTAGAATTACGGGAGTTTATTAACTTCTTTCAATTTTATATTTGTATGTACTTTTTCTTACACTAAAACTCCTATCCCTAATACCAATAGGATAGTTAATTATTTGCTATGTCCTACAATGTATAAAAAACTTCAAAATAACTATACTGTAATATTATTAACAGTGATAAATGAAAGCAATTTAAGATTTCTTTTTAAACTTCATTTGTTTTTAGGCTATATCCATCAGGAATGCACAAAGCACTGTGTTATAAAGAAACATGAAATAATTCTTTTTTCATGTTACCCATTTAATACTAGTTAGGTTCATTTATTTCATTTTACTTCTGAATTTAGAAATTTGCTGAAATTTTCTAAATTTCTAAATTGCTGAACAATTTTAATTCTATTTTATAACTATCTTAAACATACATGATTTGACTTAAGATAAAGTCAGAGAAGTCTAGCTGCTATGCTATTTCCTCCACTCTGTTCCTTCTCCTGGTAGGGGTAAAAAATAATTTTTAAAAAGATTTACTCTCCATTTAAAAATATAAGTGAACAGTTATATATTCATATCAATACCCCGTTAGATAATTGGCAGCATGCTAAACATATTTTCTTCTACCTTACTTTTTTCACTTACTATGCCCTGAAGATCACTCTATAGCATCATAGAGCTCTTCCTCATTTCATTTTTGTTTATTTTTTACAGCTGCACATTTACCAGTAGTGTAGACTTAAGTTTATTTAAAAAAATCCCCTATGATGAATATTTGGGTTGCTTCCTCAAGTAACAATACAATGAAAAGTGAATAAAATACAGGTCAAAGGTAAAAATAGATGTAATTTGGTAGATATTGCTAAGTCCCCTCCTTGGGGTTATCACATCTCCTCCAGCAATGTATATGAGTGCTTATTTCCTCTCTAGTGTTGCCTACAATAAATTGGCACACTTCTGGCTTTTTGTCAACTTGATGAGTGGAGTCCTGTTGGTGGGTGGTGGAACTTCATTGTAGTTTTGGTTTGGGCTTCTGTTATTCTGTTATCATGGGTTATTTTGAGTACATTTTCACATGGTAAGGGTGAGTCATTTGAACTTATTTTTGTGTAAATTGTCTGCTCATATCACTTGCCCATTTTTAATATAAGGTTGTTTTCTTTTTATGATTTTGACAAGCTTTTTATTCAGTACATTTATTAACCCACTGTAATACAATTTGCAAATATTTTTTTCTGTCATTTGTAGCTTTATTTTCCATGTGGTGATTTTTGTAAAAGTAAAAATCTATTTCTATGTTGCCAATTTTATCAATATTTTCTTTAATTGCCTTTGGATTTTTAAAGTACAGTAACTTAGCTAGCAAAATTTTTTTCTCTTTTATTACATATTCATCCGTGCTTTCTTCCAGTATTTGTATGGCTTCATTTTTAAAAATATTTAAATCTCTGATCAATTTGGAACTTTATCTTGATATATGACATAAGAAATAGATCCAATTTAATCTTTTCCCTAGAGCTTTGATACCACTTTATATCATATACTAAACCATTTCCTGTCACAAAAAAACTTCAAGATTAAGATGAGTAATTACCTATGAGGAATGCTGGCAAGGGAATTCTTGCACTCTGTGAGCGACTAGGCTAGAGGACTCTTTTCTGTCTTTTTGGAAAGGCTAAATTCCGATCCTTGTATCACCTCATTTACAAGAGTGGAAATGGGTGTGGTACTTACATTTTTCCAAATAGTTTTACCCATTTTTTATTAGTTAGAAAGTTTGTATTCTGAGACCATTAATCTGAATCACCAGTTATTTTAATTATCATGATCTGGCGACAAATGACTCACATGTTTTTGCAATGGGATGTTTCTGAGGTCTAAAATCAAATAAACAAAGACTTTTTAGTCATGAGTTTGTAAAATTAATGTTATAATAACAAAATTAATGTTCATTGCAATTCACCTCTTACTCTAAAGGATTTCTCTTAATAGTTTTTTTAGTGGCATTTAAGTTTCAGATTGGGTAACAAATATTCACAGTGACAGGAAATGGAAAAGACCAGCAATTCAGAAAATTGGCAGATTCTGAGCTTGGTTAGGGTAGAGCAAAGAGGAGGTGGAGCTTTGTAGTGTGTATGGGTGTTGTTTCAGTTCAAGCCTCATGGTAGGTCTCCTCCCTCTGTAAAATGATTAAAATGGAATGTTTATTTGCCTTTAACTATTTCTTGTTTCATCACTAAGTTGTGTCTCTTTGCGACCCCATTAACTGTAGCCTGCCAGACTCCTCTGACCAAAGGATTTACCAGGCAATAATACTGGAGTGGGTGCCATTTCCTTCTCCAGCTGATCTTCCTGATTTCGGGATCGAACCAGTGTCTCCTGCATCAGCAGGCGGATTCTATGCCTTTGAGCCACACCAGGGGCATCTTTACTACTCTGTTGGAATACTGTTATCTAAAGTAACGATAACAGCTTAAACAAAACGGTTGTTCTAGTCTGGGTTTTTAATAGAAACTTATAGCTGAGAATTTGGAAATTTTATTTATGGAAGTGAAGAAACTCTGCTTTGGCTCTCAGCCAAAGAGTTAGCATGAATCTTAGTCTTTGGACAGGATGGGACCTTGGAAATAGAGAAAAAGGATATAAATTACTTCCCAAGCTGGAAGTTCACTTTTCAAACCAATTTTTCCCTGTACCTTTATTGAGGAACAGTTTCATATACCCCTGCGAACACCAGGTTATTTAATCTAAGGAGTATAAGTTTTTTTTTTTTACAACACTTAATAATACTTTCAAGAAAGGAGAGTCAAAATATAAAGAAAATCACAAACCCTCCTCCCCGGAAGAAGACACAGTCAACTACCTGGGAGGCAAAGGAATAGTATGCAGGAAAAGGGCTAGGCTGGGTGTTCTCCTGAGCTCCCCTTCTGCCCGTGTCCATGAGAAATACAAAGGTCTGGGTGATAAACTGGTTATCTTCAATGATGTGAAATAATGTGATTCAAGGCACCCCTGTGTGTTCTAAGCCGCTTCAGTCCTGTCAGACTCTTTGCAATCCCATGGACTGTAGCCTGCCAGGTTCCTCTGTCCATGGGATACTCCAGGCAAGAATATGAGTGAGTTGCCGTGCTCTCCTCCAGGGGATCTTCCCAACTCAGGGATGGAAGCTGGGTCTTTTAACTTTCCTGTATTACCAGTTGGGTACTTTACCACTAGTGCCACCTGGGAAGCCCCCCAAAGGCTGTTTCAAATAACAAGAACTATTAGTTGAAAGCTCCCTGCCTCATAAAGGATTTCTGTGGAATGACATTAGTCTTAAGCAAGTCTCACCATAATCAAACATTTAGTCTCTCTCTTTTTTAAAAATGCCTATTTTTAAAAAGCTTACTCTCTCTTTTCTCTAGAAGATTCTCAAAATATGCTGCGGCAAAAGCTGGTATATTGTCCGGTTGCTCCCTCAGAATCTCGCGTGTGAGTCCTTCAAGAAGATTTCCAAATCCTTGTGGAATTCGGTAGTGGGTGTTGGAAAATGGAATCGACATCTCCTTGGAAGGAACTGTCTACTGTACCTAGAGATGCATGAAAGAGTACTGTCTTTAAATTTGTCTCATTTCACTGATAAGTCACAACTAAGACCACAAATTATTTCTGAGACCCCAAATTTCTGGACTTCAATCCTTCCCCCCACAATACAACCCAAGTCCATCCATTTCTTCCAAAGAGTCTTGAAATTTTCCATTATTAGAACATTAAAAATATTTAATAGGTGAAATCATTTTTAAAAATTATAAAAATCACAGATTTTCACTATGATACAAAGTACTTTCTCCTCGCTCCCTTTCTGTCTTTAAAAGGGTAGTTTCTCCTATCCCACAGGAATTTAGAGAATAATTGCTAAAAATTCATCTTAAATTGCCGAAAAAATCCTGTTTAAGGTCTTTTGAAAAAAAAAAAAGAACTAAGTCATTGAAACTACTCTAACTTGTTGAATGAATATGTTTCAGGCTTAGTCGTTCCTCTGCTTTCCACTTCTGAAGTATGACCTAGGATGCCTGTCGAAGCATCTCTATACTTGTGGAAGAGGCAGTGGGGCGAGAGAGCTGGGGGCAAGGTCACGATATTGCAATTGCAGCCTCAAAAGGTTTGGGATTCTTACTTTTTGTTTGTTTGTTTGTTTTCTCTCTTAGCATACAAGGGCTGGATAAGGATAGCTGCTAAGCAGCGGGGTGGGCTACTGAGTCTGCAAACAACCCTCAGGGACCTGGCCTGTTTGTGACAGCGTCACTGCCGAGTAAGGCCGAAGTCGTGGTGGGGGTCTCGGTGGGGGGTCTAGAAGGCCTGAGGCCGAATCTGTGGGTTTTCTTCTCTTTCTTTTTTTTTGACCGAACTGGAGGTGAGGCACTGAATCACAGGTTGTGAAGAGGAAGAAACCCTGGACCGACGTGGGGCGTGGAGGGCGGTCGGAGAGGGCCCACAGGTCTCCTGAGCGGGGGCGGGACGTCGAGGATCAAGGATTTCAGACTCGCAGAATGGGCTACTGGGTTCCCAGCCTGACCTCGGCTTCCCAGATTGCGAGAGGATTCTGAGAAAATACCAGAGACGAAGGGAAAAGGCGAGGTCTCTGTTTCGGAGAGGAAATGGGGTAGACCGCCTCACCTCTCGCTTCTCCCAGAGCTGGAGCCGAGGGTTCCGGTTGTTTTTTCTCGTTGCCGGGAAACCGTTTCCCTCCCCGCCCCCGCGCCCTACTCGACTACGGTGGCCGAAGAGAGGCACGGGCCCCCGGCGGCCGCGGACGGCTTCGCGGACCGACTGGCCTGCGGAGGGCGGGGCCAGGCCGTTTCCGCCCCGCCCCGCGGCCCCGCCCCGCTGGCGGCCCTGCCCGGACGTCTGCGCGGCGGGGACGCGTGTCGCCCCAATGGTTGCTTCGGAGTTTGTGCTGGGTGTGGTGCTGCGGTTGTTCCTGCAGGCCCACGTAAGTGCAGGTGAGGCGGCCGCGCTCGGCCCGACCCCTGCCCGTCCGTCGGCCTGCGCGGACTCCGAGGTTCCGCGTCCCCCACAGGACCGCCCCCGGCGCCTCCTTCCCTCGGTCCGCAAAGGATCCCCGGGCGGGAGCCGGGTACTCCCGCCCAGGCCTAGGTTGCAGGCGTCTGTCTGCTTCCTCCGCTCCCTTCCACCGCCCTTGTGACGCCTCGCGTGGGGCGGCGAGAGAGTTGCGTGTATCTCAGGAGGGGAGACCCAGACCGAGGCTTTCAGGGTCTTTAAAGAACTGCGGGGCAACTCGAAGCGGAGGGGGCGAAGCTAGTTAGATAAATATTTGGAAACGGGAGACCGAGTCATCCAAAGCGTTTCAGTGCTGCCCCCTCAGTGGTACCCTTGGAGAGGGTTTGCCCCGGGCTGGATTCCTTGGGGAAATTAACTTTTACTAGTTTAAGTGGTGAAGATGGCTAAGACCGACAGCCCCCTCACCAGCTCGGAGTATTTAAGACTCAGCTTTGATTCCTGTTCACGGGCATTGATAGTGGGATAATAGGCTTTTTTGGGGGGAGGAGGATGACTCATTTTGCCTATTGTCCTGGTCTTGTGTGGTTTGACCCCGGGCTGGACTCTGGGTCACAGAAAAGAAAATTGAAGCGGGAGAACAGACGCGTGCAGAAAAAGGACTGTTGCTCTATGTATGGATCCGCAAAGTACACAGATGCAGACAAACTGCAGCTCATAAGTGGTTTTCAGGGTTTTACAAAGGCATAAACTAGCACTCTGTGTATCATTTCCTGATTCATCCCCACACAGTGACTTTGAGTCCAGTATATGAAGTGGGGAGAAGGGGAAGAGGGCCATTATTAGTTTTTATGTTAAAGGCTGTTAACTTTAACATCACGACTATATTTATCTTTAACTTTGGGTCATATTGTTACATAACCTTCATTAACAATGACTATTTTTTTATTCATTAATGGTCTAGATTTTCTTTCCTTGGTATTTGGTTGCATATCCTGACTTCGAATCATTCCGTCTCTTCCCATGTTTAACATGTAATATTTGAAGTGTACGTGAATATATGTAGCAGTGAAGCAATAAAATGAACACTCAAGGGCTTTACACACAATTTAAGAGCTAGACTGTTGTAGTTTTTTTTTGAAACTCCAAGGATATTCCTCCCCAAGGGAGCTACTAGTTCTTCACCAGAAGTAACCACTGCCCTCGTGTTGTCAGTCTCCTTTTAATGACTACTTTTAACTTCCCAGAAAACTAATTCCTGTTTTTCTACTCAAAGACCTGAAACAGAAAATTCAAGTGTTAAGTGTCTTGTAGTTGACAAAAACAATAGCCAGTCCTAACACCTTTCTCATTCTATTTTGTCCATTGCTCCATTCATTGGTAATGTACCACTGTTTACTGTTGTCAGCTTGGAATGTGACAACATTTATAACGACAAGGAATGTGACTTTTCTTTGCTTTACCACCAGTATCTAACTGTAGCAAAGTAGTGATTGCAGAATCAGGTGGCTTGAGTTCTTGTCCTGTCCTGAACTACCTGTGTGATTTGGGGCCAAAGAAGTTTAACATCTGTCATGCGTCTAGTTCTCTGCCTGCTGCAGTTAAGCTCCCCTGTAGAATGTAAGCTTCCTGCCGGCAAGGAATTTTGTCTGCCTCCCCTACCTCCGCACTTCTTTTCCTGTTATATCCTCAGTGCCTGAAATTGGGCCTGGTACATCATGCATGCTAAGTTGCTTCAGTCGTGTCTGACTCTTTGTGACTCCATCCATGGGATTCTCCAGGTAAGAATACTGGAGTGGGTTCCCACTTCCTTCTCCATGGCACATAGTTCAGTTCAGTTCAGTCTCTCGGTCGTGTCCGACTCTTTGCAGCCCCATGAACTGCAGCACGCCAGGCCTCCCTGTCCATCACCAACTCCCAGAGTTCACCCGAACTCATGTGCATTGAGTCGGTGATGCCATCCAACCATCTCATCGTCTGTCACCCCTTTCTCCTCCTGCCCTCAATCCTTCCCAGCATCAGGGTCTTTTCAAATGAGTCAGTTTGTTGCATGAGGTGGCCAAAGTATTGGAGTTTCAGCTTCAATATCAGTCCTTCCAATGAACACCCAGGACTGATCTCCTTTAGGATGGACTGATTGGATCTCCTTGCAGTCCAAGGGACTCTCAAGAGCCTTCTCCAACCCCACAGTTCAAACACATCAATTCTTTGGTGCTCAGTTTTCTTTATAGTCCAGCTCTCACATCCATACATGACCACTGGAAAAACCATAGCCTTGACTAGACAGACCTTTGTTGACAAAGTAATGTCTCTGCTTTTTAATACGCTGTCTAGGTTGGTCATAACTTTTCTTGCAAGGAGTAAGTGTCTTTTAATTTCATGGCTGCAGTCACCATCTCAGTGATTTTGGAGCCCAGAAAAATAAAGTCTGCCACTGTTTCTACTGTTTCCCCATCTATTTGCCGTGAAGTGATGGGACAGGATGCCATGATCTTATTTTTCCGAATATTGAGATTTAGGCCAACTTTTTCACTCTCCTCTTTCACATTCATCAAAAGGCTCTTTAGTTCTTCTTCTTCACTTTCTGCCATAAGGGTGGTGTCATCTGCATATCTGAGGTTATTGATGTTTCTCCCGACAATCTTGATTCCAGCTTGTGCTTCATCCAGCTCAGCGTTTCTCATGATGTAGTCTGCATAAATAAGCAGGGTGACAATATACAGCCCTGATGTGCTCCTTTTCCTATTTGGAACCAGTCTGTTGTTCCATGTCCAGTTCTAACTGTTGCTTCCTGACCTGCATACAGGTTTCTTAAGAGGCAGGTCAGGTGGTCTGGTATTCCCATCTCTTGAATTTTCCACAGTTTATTGTGATCCACACAGTCAAAGGCTTTGGCATAGTCAATAAAGCAAAATAGATGTTTTTCTGGAACACTCTTGCTTTTTTGATGATCCATCGGATGTAATGGGCATCTTTAAATATTTGTTGAAATAATTAATATTCAAACTATTAAAAAATTTACCTAATCTACTTGAGTCTCAGTCTGTTGATCAGTAAATAACATGATTCTACCCTAAAAGATCCTTTGTATCTCTAAAATTCTGTAACTCAGAATAGAGTCATGCAAAAAGGTTCAACGAATATGTGTGATCAAAAACAGACTAACCGAGGGTGTGGGGAAGGTATTTTCCCCAATGTTTGAGAAGGTGGCTGCAGACACCCAGAACCCCCCATTTCCATCATCTCGTGCCTGCAGCCAGCCCCCTCCAGTATTCTTGTCTGGGAGCCTGGTGGGCTACAGTCCGCAGGGTCACAAAGGAGTCTGACGTGAGACTTACTGACTAAACAACAATAACGCCCGAAGCAGCCGGTTTCCTCCAATCCCTTCCCTACCCCATCCTCTTTCTGCTTAGCTCCTAGGCCTTGGGTTTTCAGGCTTTGTTCCATTTGAAGCACTTATTCAAGACTAGGCCTTCCCACGCATGCGCCTCTTCCCTTCCCTCCAGCAGGCTGCCAAAAGTGCTTATGCAATTCTGGGCTGTTGTAGTCTCCTCTTAGAGCATTTTGCTCCTGGTAGCTGTGCATCTCCAGCCCAGTGGGTCTTCTGGATGATCTTTGATTGTCAAGTAGATTTTATGATGGAACAAATTCCTAAGAGACAGCTGAGGATGTCTAGGGACTGGGCTGTTATTTGAAGTGCAGGACAAATAGGCCGCCAAGTCTGTGTAGGAGACCCATTAGTGATGCTGCCCTGTTAAGTATAGCCTGAGGGGCTGTCATCATTTGGAGCTTCCGGGGAGAAAAAAATGTCCACTTTGTTAGTTCTGATTCTCTTTCCTGCCTATCATTTTTGTCTAAAACACTTGAAAAAAAAATATTAATTTTGTTATTTTCTTCTAGGGGATTTTGGTCTGTTTTCTTCAGATAAAGTGGGATGTACATGAGAAAGTTTTTTTTTTTTTCCTTATTAAGTTTTGATGGAGAATTCACTGAGATAATTTGGATAGAATCTTGTTATTAATAAAATACTTCGATATAGGCTGGAGGTTAAAAATAGGAATGATCTCGTTAAACTGAATTCTTATTCAGCCTTGTTAGTAACTGTCTAGAATAGAATCCACAGTTTCAAGGGCTCTTTCTCTTTTCATGTAATTTAGCTTGCAAAATGGGCGAATTGCAAGGAAAGACCTTTGGTTCAGACACTTTGACTTTCTCTCTCTCTCCGACCTTATTTTTTGCATCTTAATTGATTTGAATTTACCTTTGAAGGAGTCAGACTTGTCACATATACTCATAAAGGTTTATTTAGAATTTTCAGTGGGTTGTCAAAAAACACAGTAAGAAGAGTTATTTGAGGGAAATTGACACTGAGAGAATGGAAGAAGGGAGATAAAGAGTGGAGGGAAAAGATTAGAAAGGGCTGTGATGGAGAGAAGCAGCCTCTTTATTCCAAGCTATGAGGAGTGGGAGTGGTAATGGAAAGTCGGGAAAGGAAGTGGTTTATTTTTCTCATAAATACCATCTGTGAGATGCATAAAAAGAGCATTTTGGTGATTTTGGGGGGAGGGAGTCAAGCATTAGGACCAGGCTTGAGAGCAGAGGAACATGAGGAGCTTTGACGGGGAGGAGGCACACATTAAATGGGTTGCCCCAGGCTCTTTAAATTTTCCTTACTGGTCATCTTGTTCTATGATGCATACTGCTGGAAACTGTCCTTGTAATGCTGCTTACCTAACTAGGTGGAATAAGATCTGGTTTTAGAAAATTGAAAGGACAGGGTAACTTGGAATTCTCCTGTATTAAGACTGCGTGTTCCTTGCTGTTTCACCAGATCAGTCTGGCACTGCATCTCTCCGATGATGCTCTTCTAAATGTTTGCTGAATTTTTCAGATGTTGGTTTTCGCTTTGCTTCGTACATCGACGACTACATGGTGCTGCAGAGGGAGCCTGCAGGGGCAGTGATCTGGGGTTACGGCGCACCCACAGCCACAGTGACAGTGACCCTGTGCCGAGATGAGGAACCCATCATGAAGAAAGTGGCCAGTGTGAAAGGTGAGACGGGTCAGCCTCTCTTCAGCTTTTGTCTTCTTCTGCCACCTGCCGGGTGATGTGAAAATGAACGCTAATAGTCCAGCTCCGGTTACCCATCCATCCATCCAAGTTACTTGAACATTTACCATGCGCGCTGAGGATGCAAAGAAAAATAAGACCCTGTCCTCCAGGATCTCATGCAGTAATGGGACTAGACACCAAGCCGTATAGTGAGTGTGGTCAGTGCTGAGGGGGGGTGGATATGGAGTGTTATGGGATGCAGAAGAGAAACACCTCACTCAGGTTGGATGGTAAGGGAAGGTTTCCACTGGAAGTGACATTTGAACTGAATCATGTGTAAAGGAGAGGTCGTTGTACGGAGAGGGTTAAGACCCTAAGCCCTGGGGTTCACTGTTCCCATTCAGATCCTAACTGTTTCTTAATGTTATATGCCCTTGGACATTTTATTTAACATCTCTGTGTCACAATTTCTTTATCTTAATACAGTGATAAAAATAATATTTAGGATTATTTTGAGGATTAAATGAATTAACACATATCAAGTACTTCGAACAGTGCCTGGTGAAAAATAAGTACTGAATAAGTGTTAGCTATTGTTATTTCTGGGTTTCCCACTAGCTCAGTGATAAAGAATCTGCCTGCCACTGCAGGAGATGCAGGTTCAATCCCTGGGTCAAGAAGATCCCCTGGAGAAGGAAATAGCAACCCACTCCTGTATTCTTGCCTAGGAAATCCCATGGACAGAGGAGCCTGGTGGGCTATAGTCCATGAGGTCACAGAGTCAGACATAACCTAGTGACTAAACAACAACATTGTTGTTGCTGTCATTATTATTATTATGTTATTTAGTCAGTCACTCAGGTATTTATTGAGTTGCTGCTAACTGTCAGATACAGGGTTAAGTATTGGTTATCCAGTGATGAGCAAAACCAATGTGGTCTCTCCCTTAATGAAGCTTGGAGGTTAGGGGAGGAAACAGAAAAATAATAGTCAATTACAGTGAAGCGTGATGCCACAATGGGGAAGTGTAGATTGCTGTGGGATTGCTTAGGAGGGATAGTTAACTTAGTCTAAGGCTTGTTTTGGAATGAAATGGCAACCTAGTATTCTTGCCTGGAGAATCCCATGGATAGAGGAGCCTGGCGGGCTACAGTCCATGGGATTGCAAGAGTCGGACGCAACTTAGTGACTAAACCACCACCACCACCAGGGCTTGTTTTGAAAGATGAGCAGGGCAAACCAAATAGAGAGAACAATCTGGGCAAAGGCCTGGAGGTGTGAGTGAGCCTGGGTTACTGGAGGAGTGACAGGCAGGTTGGTTTGTCTGGACCACTAGGGTGTGTGACTGATGGTGGATGGCAGGAGATAAGGCTGGAAATGTAGGGAGACTTGTTTGTCACTTCCAGGGAGTATATACATTACTTTGGATAGATGGATTTTAAGCAGCAAAAGAACACAACCAGATCTGTATTTTAGAAAGATTACTCTGGCTCCACTGGGGAGGAAGAATTGGAGATGGATGAAACGAGAGGTGCGTGGGACCTGTTAGTAGGCTGTTAGGATATTCAGAAGATAGACAGGGAAGGCCTGACCCCAAGTAGTGGCTGTGAGGATGTTCAACAAGGTGAGAATTAGCAGTTAGCAGACTTCGTGAGCAGAGAGGTCATACAGAGGAGTCTCTGCCTAGAAGAGATAAGGACGTATTAGGTAGTGTGGGGAGGAGCTCAAAGTTCCAGGTTGCTGGAAGGCAGACTCCGGGCTGGGTCAAGCAGAGACCTGAGTGTATTACATCTTAGTTAGAGGTCACTATACAGCTATGGGATGTTGAGATGAGAGTCAGACAGGTGAGGAGGCTTCTCTGGGGTGGGTAGTGTTAATGTGGGGGGTTTGGTGGCTTGAGAAGGGACTTGAATATACATGTGACAGCAAAGCCTGTGAAAATTTTATTGGCCCCTGGAAACAAAGATCACCTGATTAGTTTTGTCAATGTACAGGACCAGCATTCAGTCCAGAGTGATGCAGACGCTGGTGCAGACTTTTAATAATTCATTTCCAGGACCTTCCCTGGTGGCTCAGTGGTAAAGAATTGCGTGTTGATGCAGGAGACACGGGTTCAATCCCTAAGCAGAGGAGATCCCACATGCGATGGAGCGACTAAGCCTGTGCCCCACCACTATTGAGCCTGTACCCCAGAGCCTGTGCTCTGCAACAAGAGAAGACGCCATAATGAGAAGCCCATGCACCACAGCTGGAGAGTAGCCCCCGTTTCCCATAACTAGAGAAAGCCCTCACAGCAACGAAGATGCAGGACGGCCAGAAAGAAAAAAATAAAATAATTCATTTCTTTCAACAAACATAAAAAAAGTATGTACTAAGTACTAGGCCTAGATGCAAGGTAAGTGCTTCTGGTTCTTGGGTTTTAGCAAGACTTTTTAGCAGGACTTTTTAGCAGAAGAAGCTTATTGGGTGAAATTCAGAGAGCTGAAAGGGAAACTTAAGCTGATGAGAAGTTGTTCCCTGTCAGATATAAATGCTATTGGTAACTTGTAGGATATACTGAGAATGAAGAATTTGGGAGACTAGTCGGGCTTTCTTTTTGTGTTGTGTCATCTCAGAAATAAGCAATATGGAGTACAGGTAGTGGTACTCTCAGTAAAATGACATTGACTTAAAGATCTAAAGTATTGATGTAGTTTATTTAAGTTTTGGCTTCCTAGGTGCTTCAGTGGTAAAGAATCCACCTGCCAGTACAAGAGATGCAGGTTTGATCCCTGGTCAGGATTATTTTTAATTAATGTTAATTATTTATTCTTTTAAAAAATTATTTAAATTTTTTTGACCATGCCCCACAGCATGTGGGATCTTAGTTCCCCAACCAGGGACTGAACCTGCACCACCCCCCACCCCGGCTCACCCTGCATTGGAAGCACAGAGTCTTAACTGCTGGACCACCAGGGAAGTCCCAAGAATTGATATAGTTTAAAAATAAGAAATAGGATTTCTTTGGTGCTAATAATTAACATTGCCAATTAATACTTAGGAGACAGAGATTGCACACTACTGTAGAAGTAGAGAAAGCATAATATGTAGCATTTCCGTCTTAAAAATGTTCTTATGCATTATTTTTAGTTTTTTTTTTTTACCGATTCATGGCTGTTGCAGGACCAATATTTGGAGTGGCCAGAGACAAGGCAGGAGAGTAGGTGGTGACAAGAAGAAATAAAAGCTGATAATTGGGAGATGAGCCCCTCTCCTTCTTTAGTGAACCTGTTCACTTATCTTGAGTTCAATTCTGTAAACATCAACTGAGGGCTTATTGTTTATAATAAGCTAGAAACCCTAGAAAATACAAGGAAGAACGTAAGTAGTTTGCACCCTCCAGGACCTCACTCACTCACGCTGTCCTTTTCTTTCTCATTTAGCAGTTTAGGTTCAGCTTCAGTTGCATCACAGAAAAGTGATGCATCATTTGGAGTTTGGAGCCAAGTGATTCATGGACTATTGATGGGTATTTCACAGGAAAAGAGATTGTTGTTACTGATGGGGTTGGGAAGGGGGCAGATCTATTTGTTAGGCTCTCCACACTGGCCTGGTAGAAAAGGAAGGCATGATAGTTTATACAGATCCATAAAATAGCTTCAGTGGACAGCTTGCTCCATCCTGCCCATGAAGCAACATGGATAAAGTGTTATTTGGAATAAAAAAGATAGACATGTAGGAAATTTCACTGGACAGCGAAGAAAATGTGTCTCAAAGGAGCCACTGTGGGGCATTTTGAAGGGTTGACTCCTGTTTAGATTGTGATGATGACCCTGGGATTTTCAGCCAGATTACCTCATTTGGCCACTCTCTCCATCTCTGTTAACATTTAACTTATTACCTATAACCCCCGAAGTGCCCACCACAAAGCAGAATTTAATGACATCAAGGGTTTTTGTCCAGTAGACTGACACTTGAGCTTTGGGAAAATTGAGACCTGAGGGATGGCTGGGAATATGGCAAGGTTCTGGGCCTGTTTAGGACATGTTATCAGGTGATGCATCATGCTTCTTCCAGACACAAGGAGTAAAGAGTCTGTATGCCTCTTTGGGGCAAAGAGTCTGTATCCTCTCTCTTCAACACACGTGGGGGATACACCTGCAGGTGATAAAAGGAAGGTGTATCTGCTTGAATTTGTCATCATGACTGAGGTAAACAGAAAAACACAAAAAGCCTAAACCTCTTAGAAAGTAAAAAATCTCTTGCACTAGTTTTCCGTGTCACATAGTAAGTTACTGCCTACTTAAGTGCTTAAAACAACATACTTTTACCATCTCTGTAGATCTGAAACTTGGCCATCGTTTAGCTGGGTTCTCTACTCAGAGTTTCAGAAGGTTGAAACCAAGGTGCTGGCTGGGCTGAGTTCTCATCTGGAGGCTTGACTAGGGAATGATTAGCTTCCAGGCTCGTTAGGTTGCTGGCAGAGTCCTGTCCTTGTGCCTGTAGAATTCATGGCCCCATCTCTGAAACTTCACACCTCTGACCTCTAGACCCTACTTAGTGGGCTCATCTTCTTTAGATCAGGCCCACCTAGGACAGTTTCCCTTTGAGTTAACTTCAAGTCAACTGATGAGGGATTTTTCATTATAACTGCAAACCCCTTTCATCCTTTCTAGGTAACATAACCTAATCATGAGGATGGCATTTAATCCCCTCTGCCATTTTCTGTTGACTGGAAGCAGATCATAATTTTGCCATCACTTGAGGAGCTCTTCAAGGGTGTGACTTTTTGGGGGTCATCTTTGGCTGTGGCTGCCAAAGGAACTTACAGGAACAGTTTTATTGATAGAAAAATATTTAAGCTTTTTTTTTTCATTCATGGTGGCAGTAGAGATGAACTTTATACATAATAATGCAGGTCTGGAAAGGGTAGTTTGGGCCGTAAGACCCCCTTTATCTCCAGGTCACTTCCACAAACCTGTCTGTGAGCCCGTCTGTGATTGGTAGGGTGCCAGGGTTCTGTGGGGGAACAGTGACTGGGGGCTTCTTCCCGATCTAGGTTTTTCTTCTTGGAAAGGGAAGGGTTGTTGGATAATTTTCCTTTTTCTCTTCTTGGCTGCTGAGATTTGGCACAATAACCTGAAAAATAATTAACATCTGATGTGAATGGCAAAGAGGAGAAAAGCAAGATGTGCTTTATGACTAATCATGTCTCTAGACCCATTATTTTCATTTTTTTTGCCTTTGATTTGTTGATTCTTCCAATTTTGAGGTGGGGGCTTGTCTGGGGGATAGAGAAAACATGGAGTTTTTTCTTATGCCTGTGGCTGGAAAATGGAGAGAAGAGGAACAGTGAGAAATAGGCCACCAGATATGCTAATGGTTGGGCAGGAAAACACAGAGCCCCAGTCAGTTTGCATGGCTTTGTTG
The DNA here is from genome assembly GCA_007570785.1 of Antilocapra americana. NCBI lineage: Eukaryota > Metazoa > Chordata > Mammalia > Artiodactyla > Antilocapridae > Antilocapra > Antilocapra americana. Next base: position 8,797,761 of record ML661322.1, read on the forward strand.
TCAGTATAACCCAGCACTGGGGTTTGCTCTCTGCCCTTACTTGGTGACATTCCTGGCACAGGGTGGGCACATGAAGGAAGGACATGTATCCTCCTGGATGGAAGAAGAAAGAATGGAGGAAGCAGATGTTTGATTGCAGCAAAAATGAGCATTTACAGAAACCTGGGCCTGGATTGGTAAGAGATATTACAAGATGGCAAGTGATGGGTTCCTAGAGGAAGGACCCAGAACAGCTGTTGCTCAGAAAGCCCATTGGGGTCAACAAAAGCTGGCTGAATAGTGAGCTTCAACTCTTGGTGGTCAGTCACTCAGTTTTATCACTCGGACTCAACCTAAAGGACTTGGTGGGTCAGTGGTTTCTGAAATCTACAACTGGACTTTACTGGCCTATAGTCAGCTCCAATTTAAACAGCCAGTCCTAGATGGGTGGGCCAAGGCCGAATCAGTACTCCTTGTGGACTGTCCCTCCCTTGCTTTCAGTCTAAGAAACAGTTTTCACAAGGGCTGCTCTCTTTTGTATACACTTTGTTGTTCAGGCGCTAAGTCATGTCTGACTGTCTGACCCCATGGACTGCAGCATGCCAGGCTTCCCTGTCCTTCACTATCTCCCAGAGTTTGCTCAAACTTACGTCCATTGAGTCAGTGGTGTCATCCAACCATCTCATCTGTCGTCCCCTTCTCCTCCTGCCTTCAGTATTTCCCAGCATCAGAGTCTTTTCCAGTGAGTCAGTTCTTGGCATCAGGTGGCCAAAGCATTGGAGCTTCAGCTTCAGTCCTTCCAGTGAATATTCAGGGTTAATTTCCTTTAGAATTGACCTGTTTGATCTCCTTGCAGTCCAAGGGACTCTCAAGAGTCTTCTCCCACCCAAGGAAGTAAATCTGCATTTTTTTAAACTGATTGTTTCTGAGTTAGTTTGACTGTTAATAACCTTTCTGTAGTGGAGCTGGTTTCCCCTGCCTTGTGTGGCAGTTAACTTTACTTGACCCTCATTGTGTCAAGAGTTTTTCTTTTATGAAGTGGGAGAGGAAAAGAGCTAAAAACTAAAAGAACTCGGGGACTATAACAGAAGGAAGTTCTCAAGGTCTTTGAGGAAGTTGAGAAGTTTCCTAGTGGGAGTGGTTCTGGAGTACAAGGCTCAGATCTCTATGCCTGGTTCTCTTCAGAGTGCCTCCTCTGGCTGAGGTAGGGGGTGGTGCTGTGTTTTGCCCAACTTCCTCCCCCTTTCCTTCTTTGCCTTTTTATTGCTTTTCAGAAGCTCTGGTGAAGGTGGTTTTCCACACCAGCCATATTGCTTGGATGGAGACTAAGTGCAAACACTTCATTAATAGCAGTGACTCAGAATAGCATGTACCGTAGTAGAAGGCTCAAAAAATAGCCGTGTCCTAGGTTTTCCAGGGATTGACCGCATCATCACAAATGAGTAACATTGATGGCAGGAGGACAGGGCTTCGATAAGAAGCCTGGGAAGACCTTGGCAAGGCTGTGGTTGGGACAGATTGGAGAGTCTGCCTGCTCAGATGAGAGCGCCATACGGATCACCCCACACCTGTGCGGCACAGTCTGTGCTCGCTGCCCACTGTTTCCAAAACAGTGGTTTTTGTGCTTTAGGTGCATTCTGCATTTAATGTGTTGATGTCTGTGGCTACTGGTGGTGTAAAAACAATAGCAGACATTCGGTCCTGGGCTCAGCTGACCTCTCATGGGTGGGAGTAGCAGAATCAGTCGGCTCTGCTTCTAAGAAGAGTGACTGTGAGCCCTTTCACTGTTGCCTCAGGGTTTTGGATATTTCTCCCAGACTCTGAGTAATCCTTTACCATTTCAGCCTTTACCCATCTCCTTCCACGTGTCCAGACTTCTCCCCTTAACTCTTACTGACTAGGAGGACCTTAGCATGTGGCACAGAGTAGGCACTTAGCTAGTATTTTTGTTTTTTAGTATTTTTATAATTGATTTTTTTTCCTGGTTGGTACAATAACCTTGGCTTCCCAGGTGGCTCAGATGGTAAAGAATTCTGCCAAGCAGGAGAGGTGGGTTCAATCCCTGGGTCAGGAAGATCCCCTGAGGAGGAATGGCAAGAGAAGGAATAGCAACCCTCTCCAGTATTCTCACTTGGAGAATTCCATGGACATAGGAGCCTGGTGGGTCCATGGGGTCGCAAAAGAGTTGGACATGACTTAGTGGACTCAACAACAACAATAACAATAACCTTAGGATGCCTCATTTGCAGTTCTTGCCGTTCCTTCCCTTTGAATTGACGTTGATCTGATGGGCACAAATTATCAATCAGTTCATATTCTTCAACATTATGCCAAAAATATTTCTTTTAAAATGATCATCCATTTTATCTATTTTTCTCCTTCCACTTCTTCAACTTTGTTCATGTGGTTTGGTTCTCCTAGGCATAATTTTCCCACTTGGAAGATATTCTTCTTAAGTTTCCGAGTATGATGTTGGCAGTGGTGGTGGTATGAGTGGGTGCGAGGTGGGAAGGTGGTAGGGGGGTGGTTCCTAAGGAATATGCTATGAATTTCTGAAATAGGGCCTTGGATGGCTTTTCATCTCCTTAATTGAGTCCGAAAACATTAAGACTGGTAAATAACTCTGTGAAAATAATTAATTGGGCAAGTCTAAATATCTTCTTCAAAGAGAGATGAATTTATTTGCCTCCTACTATTTCGTTGTGTCCGTTTCTCCATTCACCTGTTTAATGTAGATAGAAGAGCTCAGAACCACTGGTGTTTTTAATCCCCAAGAGCAACATGGGGAGGAGGTAGGGGTGTTGATGACAAGGATGGTACCATCAAGTAAGTTTCAGATGCTTTTCTCTAACCTGTGCTTACTTTCAGATGGTTTTCTCTCACCTGTGCTCACATTTGATTGGATAGTTACAAGTTAGTTTGAGGGCACTGTAAATCTATTAGATTATGATTATGTTGATTTTGACAGTTTGGTGGTATAGTAAGAATTTCCATCTTGTGTTTTTGTATTAAACTCCCTTGCATTTAATATCTGTGTTTTTGTCTGTCCTCGCTTAGGATTATAACTGGGTGATTTATTTTTGTTATAAATGCTTCAGTTAAAAGTAAGGAGAGATTGGTACATATTAAAGAGAGCCACACTGCTACTCTTGTTATTTCTGTTGACATGTCTAAAATTTGGCCGGTCTTCATAGCTTTGGATCCAGTTCATCACAGAAGAGGGGAATTGCCACAAATAAGTCTGATGCATGACTCTGGGCTTCAGTTTCATTTTGGTGGGTTCATTCAATTCATTAATTCCTTGGAGGCTTGTTGTTATTTCAGCAGACTCTAACACCTGGACGGTGGTACTGGATCCTATGAAGCCTGGTGGACCTTATGAAGTGATGGCACAGCAGACTCTTGGGAGGATGAACTTCACCCTGAGAGTTCATGATGTCTTGTTTGGAGACGTCTGGCTTTGCAGTGGGCAAAGTAACATGAAGATGACGGTTTCACAGGTAATTTGCAAAGTCTTAGTGGTAATAACATTGATGATGAAGAAGGAAAAGAAGGAAGAGGAAAGGGGCAGGAGGAGAAGGAGGCAGAAGCCAAGATCTGTTCTAAGTGCTTTCTCTGCATGTGCTAATTAATTCAGTTTAACAACTTCATAGGGTGCATACTTAGAAGACATTCACATCTCACAGATGAGGACACTGGCCCAGCTGAGGCTGAGCTCCTGTCTAAGATCACGCATAACTGTGGAGCCAGGGTGTGAATGAGACCCCAGGTCCTGCTTTGTTAGTCATGGGCAGTGTGCTGTCAGTGTGTGGGGCACGACTTTCTCACCTTCCTGGGCTAAAGGCAGAAGCTAGACAGTATCTGATGGTAATGGGGATTTAATAGCAAATCGAGGGCCATGTAGGTACTCTTCTTTTCCAGTGGTCTTAGAAGATGAGCTTCTGGAGACAGACTAGGAGATCAGAACAATTAGATTTTGTTTTGATGCTGAGCAGCTAACACACTCTGTCTTTTGTTGCCATGGAGATTTAAAAATTGAGACTGAATGTTGGCTTTGCCTCTTACTAGTTGTATGGCTTGGAGCAAATCACTTGGTGTTTATGAAACTTTGTTTTTAAAACATGCTTTTAAAAACTGTGGTTAAAATGAATATAACATAATGTTTATCACTTTAACTGTTGGTAAGCGTACAGTTCAGCAGCATTAAATATATTCACAATGCTTTGTGTACCCAGTCACCACTGTGATAAAGTCCCTAGAACTTTATTATCATCTCCAACGTTTCCTTCGTACCCATTAAACAATAAATCCCCCTTTCTCCTTCCTCCTCCCACTGGTAACCTCTATTTTGCTTTCTTTCTATGAATTTGCCTCTTCTCTGTACCTCCTAGAAGTGGAATCATACAATAGTTGTTTTTCTGTATCTGACTTATCTTTCTAAGAATCGTGTTTTCAGGGTCCTTGCATGTAGCATATATCAAACTTTTGTCCCTTTTTATGGCTGAATTGTATTCCATTGTATAGACCACATTTTGTTTATCCATTCACCTGTGGATGAACACTTGGGTGGTGTCCACCTTTTGGCTATTGTGAGCAATGTTCATAGCAATATTAAGTCAATGCTATGAACACTGATTTACAGATAATCTGTTTCAGTTCCTGCTTTCAGTTCTTTTGGATATATGCCTGTGAGTGGAATTGCTGGGTCAGTTCTATATTTAACTTTTGAGGACCCATCAAACCATTTTCCACAGTGGCCGTACCATTTTACATTCCTACCAGCAATACACAAAGATTCTAATTTCACTGCATCCTCACTGACAGGTGTCTAGGTTTCATTTTCTTATTATAGCCACATTAGTAGGTGAGAAGTGGTATCCTACTGTGGTTTTGATTTGCGTTTCTCCAACAACTAGTGATGTTGAGTATTATTTCATGTACTTATTAGCCATTTGTATGTCTTACTTGGGAGTGTTTATGTAGGCCTTTTGCCCATTTTTGAATTGGGTTGCTTGTTGTTAAATTGTAGGAATTTTTTAGGTGTTAATCGCTTGTCAGATGCATGATTTGTAAATATTTTGTCTCATTCTCTAGTTTGTCGTTTCATTTTTTGAGGGTGTCCTTTGATACATAAAAGTTCTCAATTTTTATGAAGTTCAGTTTATTTGTGTTTTCTTTTGTTGTTGTCTACACTTTTGGTATCATCTTCTTGACTGTTGCCAAGTCCAGTGACATGAAGATTTTTCCAGTGTTTCTTTGGAGAATATTTTAGTTTTAACTCTTGAGTTTAGGTCTTTGAGTCTTCTCTATCACTTTTTTATATGTAGTGTACAGTGAGGGTCTAACTTCATTCTTTTGCAAGTGGATATCCAGTTCTCCCAGCACCAATTGTTGAAAAGACGGTTCTTCCCCTATTGAATGGTCTTGGCACTTTTTTTCAGAAATTCATTAGCTGTATATATGAGGATTTATTTCTTGGCTTTTTAGTCTAGTCCATTGATCTATATATCTCCTGTTATGGCAGTACCATACTGGTTGAATTACTGTAGCTTTCTAGTAAGTTTCAAAGTTGGGACATGTAAGTCTCCTCCAAGAATTTCTTTTGTTAGTGTCAGTTTTTCTCTGTTTTAGTCATGGCCTTGTAGATTAATTTTTCTTAAATTTCGAAAGCTAGCATTTTTTCCCCCTTATTGTAGCTATCTAGAGGCTTACTGGGCTCTGTTTAAGCCTGATAGAAGGTCAGGAGGAAGAGCACTACACGGGCTCCCAGGTAGGGATGGGCATACTCAGCAAACAGAAAACCAAGTGCAGACGGGGGGAATGCCAGGTGTCGAAATGTCAATGAGGAAACTCAACTTCAGATGTTCCTGCCTCCATTGCTATTAGAGCAGTGAGTGAGTCTGACACTTAATGAGTGAGTCTCTTAAGTGAAGCAGGATAAAGAGGACATCTAAAGGGCTTCCCTGGTGGTCTAGTGGTTGAGGATCTGCCTGCCAAGGCAGGGGGACACAAGTTCGATCCGTGGTCTGGGAAGATCCCACATGCTGTGGAGCAGCTAAGCCCGTGAGCCACAACAATTGAGCTTGTACTCTAGATCGCAAGAGCCACAACTAACTTTAGCCACTTGCCCTAAAGCCCATTCTCAAGAGAAGCCACCACAATGAGAAGCCCACACACAACTAGTGAGTAGCCCCTGCTTGCCACAACTAGAGAAAGCTTGTGCAAGCAATGAAGACCCAGTGCAGCCAAACATAAATTAAAAACATTTTTTTTTTTTTTAAAGAAAAGGACATTGAAAAAGTCATCAAGGAAGCAAGCTTCTTAATTGTTTACTGGTACTCTAGCAAGACAAGAGTGGAAGAACAGAAGCCTTGGGGCTCTGTCTTTAGCACTGAGATTTCTTTTTGGAAACAACTTTGCTTTCTGATTGAATGAAAAAACAGTCTAGAATAAAGGGAGTGGATTTCTGGATAGAGTGGGATGGAGTTTTTGCTTTTGGACCTCAGAATTGTCCTTCCTTTGTTTGTTTAGTGCAAGCTATCTGATTTAAAAATAAAAGTAAGGGAAACCATTGCTATTTCATTTGTATTAGGATCAAGGCTGGACAGTAGCAAGTTCATAGTTATATTTAAAGTTTATCAGCTTAAAACACTGCTGAGAGATTAGAAAATATTTTTTTTACTCACTCTCAGACCTTCAAAGAAATTTATGTGAATTAAGTCCTTTGACACATTTGAAATTAGGGTTGATTTTCTTTGCTTGTCTTTTATTATCTGATTTTTCTATAATGAGCATGAGATAACTATAATTTTTAAGACAAAGTTATAAAAACAAGAAATTGGTATTCACTTAACTGATACCTTAAATGTCTATCAGAGGCTCAATTGACAATAAAGAGACACATTATATAAATAAGAATCTTAGGAAAAACAGCTTAGTTTGCATTACGGATCAGAACTAATATGTTTATACTTTGACATGTACTTATATTTGTTTCCATTAATAGGTTAAGATCTTGAAAAGATTATTATCTTCCCCAGTAGCTCTTTCTCTAAAACTCAGTTCCTCAAGTTGATTTTTATTTTCTTGCCTTTTTTTTTATTATCCACTTCTTCATTTTTGAGAGATATTTAAGTCTGAGTTTTAAAAAACTCTACAACTCGACCATGATCTCAATTAATCTTTAAAAAATTGTATAAAATTGAGCCCTTACACATACTTAAGATCTCTTGTTTTGCTTCTGTAGCTTCTGTCCCTTCTGGCTTCTTTTTTTCCCTCTTTTTTAAAAAAACCAGTTAATATATAATGCTTTTAAAAATATTCTACTTTGGACATAGTTATTTCCTTTCATTATTAGTTTTCTAATTTAAAAATCTAAATTCTTGCATTTATGTCTTCCTAACCAATATTTTACTTAGTCTTGCTTTCTACCCTACTTAAATATATGGAAGCCTTTTAAATTTAAATGTTTATTAAATTGGACTTAGCTGGGCTCCATTTTAACATCAGTGAATAGAAGCAAAATTGAAGTTTCATCTCTTGATAGAAAGCATGGTTTTATATAGAAGTGGGGTTGCTGTTAACTCATTAAGGAAAACAGTATTTTTCTTAATGCTTTAATTGCAGTTCCCTGTTTGCGCAGAGAGGCATGGACCAGATCTGTTTGTATCTGCACAGTCAGGTTCTCAGCCGCACTCTGTGCCAGGGGCTCTCATCCCATTTTCTGTCAAGCTAAGTCACAGTTTGATTGTTAAGACTGAACACATTTTTTTTCTGCCTGGAATTTACTCTGAAGCGTCTTCTATATCGAACTAAGGCTACAAGCTCTTAGATACAGGAAAATAGAAAAAAGATTCCATCTGAAAAAGCCAAGTGTTAATTTTGTTTGTTTTACAATCACGCGCTTAGTCTGCAAGATATCATTTTAGGTGCTGACAGTACCAAAAGCCAAATTTTCTAGTCTCTTAACACTCTGTAGTACTTTGATTTTGTATCATAAAGATGCTTGACATGACTCGTCCTTTATTCATTTTCCCCCCTTCCCCTGAAGACTCCCAACACATGCACACACACTCACACTCACGCACACACACGCACGCACGCATACAGTGCCTCTCTCTTTCCCTTTCTCTCCCTCCATGTGACATTTCTGGGGAGACACAGTTTCCACTGTAACCAACCACTCTTCACCGTCAGATGAAGGAAATGGCAGATTGTGTGCCCATCTTGTTGTTAGGGTAAAGTGGAATTTTAAAGTCGAGCGTTATTTATAACACCGAGTGAGATGTTTATAAATGGAGGAGAGTCTAAATGCTCATCTGTCACCTTCTAAGTCAGGGTACGTCTTAAGACTTGGCTATTTCTAGTTAGGCTCAGAAGAAGGTGGCCAGTGTTCGATAGGAAACCCGGTTTTCAGTATCTCAGCAGTCCCCACATTCCTACTTTACGAATTGGGAAATTAAAATCCAGAAGAGAAGGGCTGGTGCCACAGTACAATAAAAGATTCCCAGGAGGTATGGTGACTGGCTTATTTATAGTTATTCTCTCATCTTTAAATCTGCCATATTGTAATGTGGTAGGAGGTAAAGTGGCGCTTCCCTGGTGGCTCCATGGTAAAGAGCCCGCCTGCCAATGTAGGAGACTCGGATTCAATCCCTAGGTCGGGAAGGTCTCCTGGAGAAGGGAATAGCAACCCACTCCAGTATTCTCGCCTGGGAAATCCCAGGGACAGGGAACCTGGTGTGGGCTACCAGTCCATGGGGTCACAAAGAGTTGGACATGACTGAGGGACTAACACCCTTACTTCAAAAGCTGATATTATTTTGTAAACTGTTATTATACACGATAACTACACAGTCCATCACTGCCCTTTGGACACAACTGAGTGAGCACACAGCACACCCCCCCCCCCACACGTGTGCCTTGCTCCCCTGTGCGGACCCCATGCCACGACTCTCTGAGGAAATAGATTCTTGACGTTTCTTCATTAATTCAAGAATGCAATGTAAAGGTTACAAAATGAACACTGGCGAGCAGCTGCTTTGATGGTGAACCGTGGGTCCCCAGAGAGGTGGTGGGCTCTCCCTATCGCTGCAGCCTTAATGACTTCAAATACCTTGGTCTTCATTTACATCCTCATTTCAATACTTGGTAGAAAAATAATTACACCGTGGTGTTTGATGAGATGAAATTTGATCTCAGCAGATGGAGGAAGGCTTCCCCTTTCATCAGCAGGGAAACCAAGTGTCATTTAAATGAAAATCTTCCAGAAATCTCTTTATTCCTAAGTTTGTTGCCAATATCCCCGAGGAAATGCTTCCATCAAAAATGGCTTGGTGAGACCTACGATATAGCCCAGGGAACTCTCTGCTCAGTGTTATGAGGCAGCCTGGATGGGAGAGGAGTTTGGGGGAGAATGGATGCATGTCTATGTATGGCTGAGTCTCTTAGCCCTCTGTTTACCTGAAGCTATCACAACATTGTTTGTTAATCAGCTATACCTCAATACAAAATAAAAAAATTTTTTTTTTTTAAATGCTTGGTGATTCTGGGAAAGGATTCCCATTTCAGAAGTAATTGTCATCAGATCCCGCAAGAATTCTCCCCACCCCCATTTTTTGCTAACACTTTCTGTGGCTTTTGAGTTTTGGCTTGAAATACTGCACACATGTGAGTTTGAAAATGGAAGTTTTCCAGCCAGTGCTTTGGATTCAGTTCCGCGTGTGCTGGTAACAATAGAGGACGATGCCACCCCCTCCCCCAGTTCAGTTGGCCTTGCCATACTCTGGAGTGTTAGCAACGGGTCACCGCGCCACCTCCCTAGCTGGCCCTGGAGTTCCCAGTCGGTGCGGAAGCTGGGGGTGGAGGGAGCGAAAGCAGTTTCATCCTCCGTTTCCATGGAAGCAGCATACAATCCTTAGCGCTGGGTGCTGAAATGAATTTCAAGGGAGGTGACTTTTTACAGGTACTTGCCGCTGAAAAATAACTTCCCTGCCAAAATATACTGAGTGCATTAGCCTGTTCTTCGTCTTCAATGTTTATTCTGCATGAAACTTGCCAGGCAGGATCCAGAACGAGCAAGCCTGGACTTCCTGTGGAATTTTCCTGAGACCATGTGTGGAAGCCCAGTAACCCTGGCAGCCTGGAGCCACGTCACCCAGGGAGCACTACAAGCTGCGGCTCCCACTGGGACCAAAGGGCCGCTGCCTTCGCATCTGGCTGGCTTACTGGCCACAGCAGGCTCCGTGGCAAGTCAAAAGGCGATTCCAGGGGCAGTGCATCTCAATGACATGCTCTGTGGGGGCCCTGCGGCTGCTCCTGCCCAGTGGGCCGCAGGGCCAGCTGTATTCTCTGTGGTGGGTGGGAGGGAAGGTGAGCCAGCTGCACACCCTGTGGCCAGCGGCCAGTGGAGAGCGCCCGCCCGGCCTCCCGCAGCCTCCACAGTCTTGTCTCAGCTGGAGCCCTGGTTCCCCGAGGCCAGTGATAACTGGCCTTCTTGAGGCTCCTATTAGGCCTTTGTTTTGGGACGATCAGCCTGTCCAGAGGGGTGGAGAGGAGACTAAAAAAAACAAACACTCATTAAAAAGCAAAACAGTATTTTTATATTTTTTCTTATTAAAAATTTTTTTAATTGGAGGATAATTGCTTTATAATGTTGTGTTGGTTCCTGCTGTTCAACAAGGAGAATCACTCATAAGCATACTTACATTCCCTCCCTTTTGAGCCTGCCCCTGCCATCCCACCCATCTGGGTCGTCCCAGAGCACCGAGCTAGGCTCCCCGTGCTGGACAGCAGCTTCCCACCAGGTATCTATTTCACACACTGTAGAATAAATGCTGCTCTCTCAATTCATCCTCCTCCACCCCGTTTTTTTAAAAAATAAAGAAAAACATGCCTACTCAACAATCAGGAATTGAAGGAAATAGCACTTATGTGTAAGCCCTGAGAGGAAAGATGCTTGGTAAGTTAACAAAGAAACCATCAGGTGTAGCGCGCACATTCATGTCCAGAGGAACCCTGCCCAGTCCTGTCACATTCTTGGCAACTGGTGAGGTTTCTTTCATCCAGTGGTTTGGGGGAAAGTGATGTGCCTTTGGATAGACCCTTCTCTTTGTCTGGTGTCTTGGGATTGATCTCGGCCATCACCCTGGACCCCACCTTCCAAACTTCCGGGCCTCCTGTGCTTTTCCAGGACTGAGGTGAGAAGATAAGCTTTTCTTATCTTATCAAAAAGCTTTTTTATCTTTCTTCTTATCTAAAAAGATAAGAAGCTTTGAGGCTGATTTCAGAATGTTTCAGGAGTTCAAAAATCATTTCTCAATTGTGATTCTTTTTATTTACTTATTTATTTTTAAATTGTGATTCTTTTTATTACACATCCCTTATGGGGTATGGGTTACATAAACCTACTTCTTCTGGCTCTATTTTTTTTTTTTTTAAAGAAGATAATGCCGTGGCTTTAATGGACACTTTTCCTGAATAGAAGTGTTTTACTTTCAAGATGTTGACCTTTTTTGTTAGCCCAAACCCATCCACAGCTTCTCTCATCCAATACAGACTTGTCCTTGAGACTGCAGATGTCATGGTGTTCCCACCTTCTTTGGGGATGTGACTTAGCCTGGTGTCTGTGGGTCAAGGTGGATCCAGGTGATCTGGACCAGCCCATCATTGGTTTTGATCATGCATTCGGTTTCCGTATCCTGAAGGCACAGAAGGAGCTTCGGGTGGGGAGTGGATGCGGTAATGTTTATGAGGGGGCAGCATCATCATCAGCTGTCTACTTGGTTGGTGTAAGAAATGACGTCCTTGCTTCTTTTCCAGGTATTTAACGCCACAGACGAGCTGTCGAACACGGCCGCCTATCAGTCTGTCCGCATCCTCTCCGTGTCTCTCACCCAGGCTCAGCAGGAACTGGAGGACCTCGCCAAGGTTGACCTTCGATGGTCCAGGCCCACCTCTAGTAAGTGATGGCTGGAGTGTGTGCCAGCTCCTCTGTGGGTGGTCGGCACCCTGTGTGGCATCTGTAAGCCTGAATTGGGTTCTGTTGTGTCTGTCAGAATTTGCCCATCCTTTTGCCCCGCCCTGCTCCCCCAGTTCCTGGTGGCTCAGTGGTAAAGAATCTGCTTGCAATGTAGGAGACACAAGTTCGAATTCTGGGTCAAGAAGATCCCCTGGAGTAGAAAATGACCACCCACTCCAGTATTCTTAGCTGGGAAATCCCACAGACAGAGGAGCCTGATGGGCTGCAGTCCATGGGGTCACAAGAGTCAGACACGACTGAGCGACTGAACCCCCACCACCCACTTCCTGATGGTACTCATTTCATGCGTTTCTTCCCAGGACTCCACAGTGAATCTTGCCCCCTTGCTCTGAGCAGATGGTGCTTCCTCCAGCTTCATCAGCCTCATGGAAGCCACACAGCACAAACTCCGCCAGCATCTCCTCAGTGTCCAACGCTCTCCTCTTTCTTCCTCCATTTCTGTGTCTGAACACAGCTGACCGTTTCCGTCAAGGCTGCCTCTGAGGCTGGCTCTTACCTTCTCCAGGGCCTCCTCTTAGCCCTTGGGCTCTCTCCTTTTACCCCACCGTCCAGCCTGCAGGGCACCTTTATTCCAGGCTGCTCTGCGCCGGCCTCTGTTCTGGGTCCCGAGGGTGCCCCTGTGATCAGGGCCCAGTCCTCTCTCCCAGGGCTTTACTTATCTTTAACGAAACCAGGCGAAGCTGAACATAACGCACCCCCTGCTCTTGGAACCACTCCTCTCTCCTTTGCTTTGTTAAACCTTCTTAGAACATCTCTCCATTCTTTTTACTGTCTTCTTGCATGTACACTCTTTGTTGTTGTTGATTTGCTAAGTGGTGTCTGACTCTTTGCATCCCCATGGACTGCAGCACGCCTGGCTTCCCTGACCTTCACCATCTCCCAGAGTTTGCTCAGAGTTATGTCAATTGAGTTTGTGATTCCATCCAACCATCTCGTCCTCTGCTGTTCCCACTCTTTAACCCTTTGTAATCTGGCTTCTGTGTCCAGGTCAACAGCTGGTTCCCCCAAGGTTTCTACTGTTCTTCTGTGATGTGCTCTGGACAGCCCGTGGCATCGGCTCTGCTGACCACTGCTTCTAGAAGCTGCACCTCCCTCTGAGCTTGTGAGGTGCTTCCTCTCCCTCATGCTCCCTCTCTGTCTGCACCCTGCCTGTTTCTTGGCTTTCTCCAATCCCTTCCTTCTGAAGGGAGGTCCCTTGTGCTCTTTATAATCCCTTTTTTCACCTGTACATGCTTTACCTTGGTAACCTCAGTTACTCCTACATATTCAAGCATTAATTCATTCAACAAATATCTGGGTGCCTTTTGTGTGCTCGGTGCTGTTCTGAGTCCTGGGGGTGATAGCAGAGAATAAAGCAGGCAGGCACGCCTGGTCTCCTGGATGGAGTTTACAGTCTAGTGGGAGAGTACAGAAAATGAATAAGAAAATTAGTAAGTTATATACAAAGTATTGAACTATTCAGTATCACACTGTCTGAACTTTCCCTTTAAGAACTCAGGAACTAAATAGATTTGGGTAAAAATTTTTTCGTGAATCCTTTGGTCTATAAACTCTTCCTGCATGTCCTCCAAAACTCAGGAGTCAATTAGATTAGGATAAGGTATTATACCTTGCTCTCGGTTCTCTTTCGTCTCTGAACTCAGAGACTCAAATGTTTGAACATCAAGGGATAGGTTAGATGGTGGAATGTGCTGAGAAATAAGTACATAAAATACTCATGTATTTTATGAGGGCAGGGGGCAGGGGGCAGTCCTGCTGGGGCTGGGGTGGGCTGGTGGTTTCCAATTCAGAGTGGCCAGGGAGGTCCCGCCTGAGAAAGGCAACATTCCCCTAACAACCTGACAGAGGTGAGGCCACGCAGGTGTCTGGGGGAGAGCCTGGTAGGTCAAGATCCTCTCATATTTCAAGTCTCCGCTGCCTCTTCTACTGTCCTCTTATCTGACTGCAGTTGGGGAGGTCTCTGATGTTTTTGTGGGGCTGTGCTGGGCATTCATTACAGCAAAAGGGCTTCTCTACTTGTGGCTCGTGGGCTTAGTCGCTCTCTGGCTTGTGGGATCTCAGTTCTCCAACCCAGGGATCGAACCCACATTCCCTGCGTTGCAAGGTAGATTGTCAACTACTGGCCACCAGGCAAGTCCCCAGGGTCTCTGATCTTACAGACTCTTGCATTGAGCCTGGACCTCTCTGGATAATTCAGGGCCGTCGCCCCCTCTTCAGGCCCTTACTCTTGAAACATCTGTGATGTCCCTTTAGCCACATAAGGTTCACTCTCAGGGTCCAGGCATTGGACTGCAGATGCCTTTGCTGCCCACCACACACGCTCGTTCCCATGCCTTTCCAAGTGACCTTCCGTTTTCTTTACTCCACCCTCCCCTGCAGTTGTCTCTTACACTACTCTCCTTTTGTAGTTGATACTCTACTCAAATACTCGAGAAACTTCCCAGTTCTGCATGTCTCTGTACATATTGTTTCTTCTGCCCAGAATGCTAGCTCTGCTTACTGCACTTCTGTCTCCCAGGGTCTCCGCACCTCCCTCCCTTCCCTCTTAATTACCTCCTCCGTCTACCTCCCCATCAGTGAATCCACCCTTCTTCCAGCCAGCGCTGCCACCCAACACCTGCCAACAAACAGTCACTGACTCTGCACTGGGTCACAGATGCTGAGAATACAGAAATCCTAATGGTTTAGCGAGGGGAGGGGAACCCAGCCACAGAGCAGGTCTGGAACACAGGGAAGCAGTCCGCCTTTCTGGGGCGTGTTATGATTGGCCTTTCATTTGCTATTCTTTATTTTGCTGTTAGAACCCCCTTAACACACGTTTGTACTTCTTAAAGCACTAAGCCATATTTTGCCATATATTTGACTCTGCTGAATATTTTTCTTATCCTATAGGATAGAAGACCTCTGAAGAGAGGTTCCATGTCTTTTCTTTTCCTTTTCATTACTGTATCACAATCATCTAGAAGTCCCTGGCACCTGGTAGGTGCTCAATCCGTTTTAATTGATTTGAAACCAGTTTTCAGCTCGTGCTCTCACACTTTCCACGTTTCGAGAGCCAGAAATGCATTGTTTGGATCTTTCACATGCCAAGGCAGTGACTTACACCTTGTGGTTTTTTCCCAACTATTGGGTTGGGTTAATCCCACCAGTTGGGCCCTGTTCAGCAGCCTTCTTCTGATGTGGAAATCACCCGTTCTGGTCTGTGTTGGTTTCTGGGCTATCTGGACGAATGAGCTTGATGGTGCCAAACCGTGAAATGCTGGTTTTGGTTTCTGTTGCTTTCCCTTTTGGAGAAGGCGATGGCAGCCCACTCCAGTACTCTTGCCTGGAAAATCCCATGGACGGAGGAGCCTGGTGGGCTGCAGTCCATGGGGTCGCTAAGAGTCGGACACGACTGAGTGACTTCACTTTTACTTTTCACCTTCATGCATTGGAGAAGGAAATGGCAACCCACTCCAGGGTTCTTGCCTGGAGAATCCCAAGGACAGGGGAGCCTGGTGGGCTGCCGTCTATGGGGTCGCACAGAGACGGACATGACTAAAGCAACATAGCAGCAGCAGCAAGCTTTCCCTTTCGGCCAAACTCCCCATGACTTGTTTGTTCTTGTCTTCATTACCGTGGTTATAAGCTTGGACATAAAACCACCCAGAAAATATACACCTTCCTTCTTGACATTCTCTGTGCTTGCTTGTCCCCTTCCACTGAGCTAAGTGGGGATGGATGCTGGGTAAGTGTGTAGGTGGGGGTGGAGTGGGGGCCAGCAGCCTTTCTGCCACTCACCTGTTGCAGAGGGGTATCAATATTCTTAGGTTCTCAGGGCCCTGCACGTGGCGGGGAAGCCTCCTTGCCTGGCTGAATATACATGTATGTTCGGCTTTCTGCTAGCCAGCCAGCTGCCTCTCCAGCTGTCTTCTCCTGCCCTTGGAAAGTCTTAGAAAGGAATGCAAGGCCTGACCCACACCCGAGCTGCTCACCTAGGCCCACCCAGGAGCTCCAGGCCGTGCCCACCTGCTTTACTCCTGACTGTCTCTGCTGTTTCTCTGAACAGAAAACTTAGGCCACGGCAACTTCACATACATGTCAGCGGTGTGCTGGCTCTTCGGGCGTTTCCTGTATGACACCCTGCGGTATCCTGTGGGGCTGCTCTCCTCCTCGTGGAGTGGGACACCCATTGAAGCCTGGTCGTCTAGAAGGTCCCTTGAAGCTTGTGGGGTCCCGAGGTCAGGGTAAGAAAGCATCCTCTGGTCCAAGAGAAAGCCTGCCAGGAAATTCTGTGAGAGAGAGGGATCACGGTCTGCCTGGGGAAGTCAAATATGAGCTGAGTGTACAAATATGTGTTAGATGTATGTGACTTATTCAGGTGTTATTTTCAGTGTCATCACTGCCACAATCATTTGACAATATGTCAAGAAGTAATTATGACCCTTTTCCTTAATAATAGAGATAGCTAATTTTTTTTTAAGTTTTATTTTTTTAATTTATTTTTAAAATCAGATATTTTTAACTTTTTGTATTGGGATATAGCCAGTTCACAGATAATGTGATGGTTTCAGGTAGACAGAAAAGGGACTCAGTATACATGTGTCCGTCCTCCCCCAAACTCCCCTCCTGTCAAGGCTGCTTCATAACATTGAGCCGAATTCCTCATGCTATGCTTTGTTGGTTATCCATTTTAAATATAGCAGCGTATGTATGTCCATCCCAAACTCCCTAACTATCAATAGGGATAAGTTAATCCTTAATAGAAGCTTTCTAAATGCCAGATACTGTCATAAGCACTTTATATAATATTAACTCATTTAATGGAACTCTCTCTTGAAGTGTGGGTGCTATTAACACTTGAGGATAAAGGGACTAATTCGGAGAGAGGTTTGGTGACTTGCTTGGGAACATGGCTGGTGAGTGATAAAGTCTGGTGTCAGTGTCTGCGCTCTTAACCGCTGTGAGAATAAACACAGTCTAACAGTTTGGAAGAACACAGCACCCATGTCATCAGAAAAAGGTGTTGGAAGACTGATGGTGAAAGCACACCCAGGAAAAGCTGGATCAGGAAGAACAGTGCGTCGGGGCAGAGGGAGAGAAGAGGCTAGTTGATAACTTCTTGATGCTAATGTTGCCATAGAGATGGACGCTACGTGAGCTGTTTTCACAGAACTTGTCTCATCAGTTCTGGCAAGAGCATGTATTTGAGCTCTCGGTGTGTCTCGGGTAAACGCCTGCCTGCTGGGGAGTGAAGTCATCCTGCTTTGAAACAGAAAGACTTACTCTGAGTAGAGGTGGAAGAATCTAAAGCCAGGCTTTCCGGACCTCAGGGGGCATGGCAGGGACAATACTGAGGGGCCATGGGGGTGCTCACACACAGCCACTCCAAGGGAAATTCACACAAGTATTCCGCAGAGACAGCTTAGGGCCCTGTCCCAAGTCATCAGAAAATGTGCCCTCTGACCTGGGCATCTCATTTCTGGGAATTTAGCATAAGGAAATAATGAAGACTGTATGTAATGATTCAGCCCTCAGGAAGATAATCATGGCATTGCTTATAAAAGCAAAGAACTTAACCTCAGTGTCCATTCAGTGAGTGCTGGTTAAGCCAGCTTTTTGCCTGTGTGATAGACTCATTAACATCCGCCCACTCTGCCCTCTGCCCCTGACCCCGGTCTCAATCACTAGATGGGAACGGGGATGGTGCCACTGAACTCACAGAGAGCCGACTGACACATGTTTTCATGGAAACAGAGTGGTTGAACTGAACCCTGAGCTGCTTTCATCAGGGGTTTGCCCCGAGTGAAGCTGAATGGATACCTAGCTCAGGCATTATCATGGGATCAGTCACTGGTTCTCCCCTGACACTTTTTTGTCTTCCTGATTTTAGGTTCATGCCATCTGACCTTGAAACTGGTCCTAGTGCACATTCTGTTCTCTGGAATGCCATGATCCATCCACTCCGTAACATGACACTGAAGGGGGTGATATGGTACCAGGGTGAGTGTTCAGTTTCCTGGTTTTCCATTGTATCAGTTAGCTGTTGCCACATAACAAACCACCCTGGAACTTAGTGACTTCAAACCATTGTAATTTTATTTGGCTCACTATTCTTTGAGTTAGCAGGGTAGTGTTTCTGTTGGGGCTGCTTTGGCTCATTTCTGCTGGGATCGCCTATGTGTCTTTGGCAGCCTGGCAGGTTGTCTGGTGGCTGGATGACCTAGGATGGCCTCTACCTCATGTCTGTTGACTGGGGCTCCTGGTTCTCATGTGGCCTCTCGTCCTTCAACAGGCTGTGATAGTAATGGTTTATTGCTCAGTTGTGTCTGGCTCCTTGTGACTCCATGGACTGTTGCTCACCACGCTTTTCTGTCCATGGGATTCTCCAGGCAAGAATACTGGAGTGGGTTGCCATTTCCTCCTCCAGGGCATCTTCCTGACCCAGGGACTGAACCCTGGTCTCCTGCATTGCAGGTGGATTCTTTACTGGCTGAGCCACCACGGAAGATCTTCAGCAAGCTAGTTCAGCCCTATTTATCACTTACATGGCAGTGTCAGGTTTCCAAGTGTGTCAGGAGAGAGCAAACTCCAGAGCCGATTTGCTCTTGCAGTTGTGTTTGCTGATGGCCCATCAGTTAGAGCAAACCCAAGGCCTGTCCAGGGAGACCTCAGGATAGAGGCTGGGGAGCAATGTGGGGCCATCTTGCATCTATGCCAACTCCCTCTCACAGTTTGGACTGTTTTCAGGGGAGTCCAATGTAAACTTTAACAGGGACCTGTACAATTGTACATTCCCTCTGCTCATTGATGACTGGCGCCAGACCTTCCACGATGGCTCCCAGGGGCAGACAGAGCGTCTCTTCCCGTTCGGATTTGTCCAGGTAGGTGCCGAGAGGAAGAGGGTTTGTGGGCTCTGGTGGGGGAGATGCTGCTGAGACCTCTTTCCTGGAATCCATGTTCCTTTTTTTTTGCTCTCATAGCTTGCCTGCTAGTCAAAAACTGAACATAGGTTAATTCATCTCAGCTCACTGACAGGACAATTAAATCTTAAAAAAATTGATAAGTAACCAGTATTTGGGCTTCTCAGGTGGCTCAGTGGTAAAGAATCTGCCTGCAATGCAGGAGATGTTGGTTCAATCCCTGGGTTGGGAAGATCCCCTGGAGAAGGAAATGGCTACTCACTCTGGTATTCTTGCCTGGGAAATTCCATGGACAGAGGAGCCTGATGGGCTGCAGTCCATGGGGTCGCAAAGAGTCAGACACGTCTGAAGCAACATAGCACTCACACAACCAGGTTCTTACGTGCCTCGCCTTGCCTCTTCACATGACCCCTCCAGGACCAAGATGTGCTGCGGGCCAGTAGTTCTGACTTTTCCGGAACATAGGAATTAAACAAGTAAGATGTGACAAAAATAAGACCTGCCTTACAACATAGACACGGAACAGGCGTTAGGATTTGAGTTGGACACCCCTGTCTGTAGGCGTCTGCCTCTGGGAGCCCACAGATACTTCCCTCTCGCCATCCCCCCTTGCCTCCCCCCACCCTGTTCCTCTACCCTGTCCTAGTTCACAGGCCTTTTTTTGGATAAAAGATTTTTATAGACCTGCTTTCCACTTATAATTACTTTACAATCATTTCCTTTCTCCTTTCTTACATTTGTTTTGACTTTGAACGAGAATACTCTGCTCATTATTTTCAAAATAGCAACGCCTGTCACCACTTCTGTATTACTGTTGGTAGAAACTACATTTGGTCCTTGGAGGCACTTTTTTTGCCTCTCAGCCTGTGTACATGGTGGTTGAAATGTGACTTCAGTCAACTCAGGCCAAAAATACGTTTAAGTGTTTATTATATGCCACAAACTGTGAGCTACTAGAAATATATAGCAGGAAGCAGAGAGAGCTGCTCCTTGTCCTGTACCCCTGGTTTAGTAGAAGTGCCTTAGCCTCGGGCGCCAGCTTTATCATCATCAACAACAGTGTGTTGGTTGCTTGTGAAAAACTGGGACTATAAATGTTTAACTTCGAAGGGAACTGTCAAATACAACAGTTTAATGGTTCTGAGCGTAGTCTGGGGATTTGAATCTCCAGCTCTGGCACTTCCTTAGCTGTGTGATTTCGAATAAGACATCGAACCTCTTTGTTCTTTTAAGTATTAAATGAGCTAGTCCATGTAAAGCTTGGCACAAGTGAGAAAATGCCCGTGTTTATTATTAACGAGAGAAGCTGGAAAATCTGGAGCGACAGCTGGTCTGTAGAGGAAGATGAATCGGTTTGACGAAAGAGCTGCCTGTGAATCCATGGTGGTAGTAACTGGAGCACACAGTTAGGGGGGGACGCGAGCTCTGTGGAGAGAGCAGGACTGCATCTGTGTGTCTGCGGGTTTAATGCTGATGTGTGATCCGAGGCGTGGGGAGAGAGAGGAGCCAGAGTTCAGGATTGGAGACCCTGTTATTGTTGTTGTTGAGTTGCTAAGTTGTGTCCGATTCTTTGCTACCCCATGGACTGCAGCACACCAGGCTCCTCTGTCCTCCACTATCTCCTGGAGTTTGCTCAAATTCGGGTCCATTGAGTAGGTTATGCCATCCAACCACCTCATCCTCTGTTGCTCTCTTCTCCTCCTCCTGCTCTCAGTCATTCCCAGCATCAGGATCTTTTCCAGTGAGTCAGTTCTTCGCATCACGTGGCCAGAGTATTGGAGCTTCAGCTTTAGCATCCTTCCAGTGAATATCTGGGGTTGATTTCCTTTAGGGTTGACTGGTTTGATCTTCTTGCAGTCTAAGGGGCTCTCAAGAGTCTCCTCCAGCACCACAGTTCAAAAGCATCAGTTCTTCGGCACCCAGCCTTCTTCATGGTCCAGCTCTCATGTCCGGACACAACTACCAGAGTCTCGAGGGAGTATATGATTTTTCAGAAGGATTCTGGAGAAACAGTGAACCAGACTACAAACCACAGATGCTATTGTAAAATCCTGCAAATGCAGCCACTTTTATGTTCTTTGGCTGTGACATGCCTTCTTTAGCAGCAGTGTTTCTCCTAATCCCTGCCAGTGCCCTGCTTCATCTGAGGGAAAAAAACGCAGGAATTTCCTGTGGGTGTGGAGTCTGCTGGTGCCCCCATGTGGTCCGTCTGTAGCAGTACAGCTGATGAAGCAGTGGGAATGACTGCAGGAATTCACAGCCGACCGCCATTTTGAAACAACTTCTTGGCTTGAGTGGCTCTTGGTAGCATCTCTCTCTCAGCACTTCAGGCTAGAACTCCCCCTAGACTCTCCCAGGGGGTTCTTGCAGGGATCCGCATCATGGCGCCCCTTGGCGCACGTGGCCCCACTTTCAGCCTTCTCTCCTGGGTGTTGTGTGGGAAGCAGCGGGGTTACTCAGTGGATCTTTTTATTGCCATTTTCTAGTTTTCATGACATTTTATTGCGAAGCTCCACCACCTTTCATCACTTCATGTGTGAAGGCCAATTTGCATAGGAGAGTTTAATAAGAATCAGTGGTGGGGAAAATGTCCTCTTTCAGTGGGAGAAACCACACGCCAGGTTGGCAGCAGGGCATGGCTGCTGGAACGTGCGTCTGCATGAAGTCTGCTCTGTGCTTAAGGGTAGATGCTGAAGTTGAAGCTCCGATACTTTGGCCACCTGATGTGAAGAGCTGGCTCTTTGGAAAAGACCCTGATGCTGGGAAAGATGGAAGGCAAAAGGAGAAGGGGATGATAGAGGATGAGATGGTTAGAAAGCATCCCTGACTCAATGGACAGGAATTTGACCAAACTCTGGGAGATAGCGGAGGACAGAGGAGCCGGGTATGCTGCAGCCCATGGGGTTGGAAAGAGTCGGACACGACTTAGCAACAAGGGCAGAGTCCTTTCCACTTCCCTGTAGAGCTCTGCCCTGTGTTGTACAGGTCTGTGACCTACCGCTTTGTTAACAGACGACCTCAGAACTTTGGGGCTGAGAACCGCAGCCACTGCGTTTGCTCCTCATTCCCTGGGTTGGCCAGGCAGGGGGAGGTGGTCCCCCGGGGCGGCTCATCTCTGCTCTGGGACATTAGCCAGGCTTGCTCGTGTGCCTGCAGTTGGAACTGAACGATCCAGAATTCACGTGACTGGACCCTCAGCTGGGAAGGCTGGGGCACGAACGCCTCTCTCCTCATGACCTTCCAGTTCCCAAGGCCGCTGTCTCCACATTTCTTCAGTAGGGTAGTGGCGCTTTTGTTCCTTGGCCATCTCAGGGTTCTGAGAAGACGAACCCAGAAGGCAAGCACTCCTGAGGCAGAGACTCAGTAGCTGCTCACCATCACCTCGGCTGCATGCTGTTCGTCAGAGCAAGTCACAGGCTTAGCCCAGGTTCAGTGCCAGGAGAAATAGACACCAGGTCTTGCTGCGAGGCGGGGGCTGGAGGGGTGGGGTTCCACCAGGGCTTGTGGGGTGAGGGGTTCAGCCATGAGGGTGAGAAACTCAGTAAGAACGTGTTGGATCAGCCTGTGGGCGAGTGAGTGAAGCAGAAGCAGGGTCTGCTTGTGAAAGACTCCAGTGTAGGTTTCTTTTTAAAATTTTTTAATGTTTTTCTAGATTTTTTGGAGTGTAGGTTTCTGATGCAGTGAAGTTCTGATGCACAGTGTCTACTTTCTAGTTATCTTCCTATCTGTTTGCTGAAACCCCGAACAACGACGGACTTCCCCAGATCCGTTGGCATCAGACAGCCGACTTTGGCTATGTCCCCAACCAAAGGATGCCCAACACCTTCATGGCTGCCTCCGTGGATCTCTGTGATAGGAACTCACCTTTTGGCAGGTGGGTGCTTCTTGGGATTTGCTTGAACAGTAATATGTGTTCTCTCTGGCCTTCTCTTGATGTTCACTTGTGAGGGGGCCTAAGGAATGGACCCTAGAAGCATGATTTATCCATCATTCACACCCTGGATGTGCTACAGTAACTAAAACTTCTCCCCACCCCAGGGCCTTGATGCCACCAAACCTTATTTCATGTTGACACTCCATGTCCAAAGAAGGTCCACCAAGGGACTTTGCTGTTGTCGTTATTCACAGATTCAGAGTGACAGAGGCTCTGGGGGGATCTGTGCTTCCACAGCTGCCTGATGGTCTCATATTCGCAGCTGGATGCTTCCACTGAAGCAACACAAGTCTCTTCTGCTCACATTGCACTGGCCACGCCAAGTCCCATGGCCACGTCTATTTTTATAAGAGCAGGAAGTGGAATTCTACCAGACTCAGGGGAGGACTACCGGGACGTTGGTGAACAGCCCCGATGACTACCGCCTACTAGCTAGCTGTAGGATACCAGGGAATGTCAGTGTGACATGGAGCCCAGTGCAGACTGTCCCGATTATGGTAGGAGCTTGAATGAATATTTGTTTTTTGAATTAATTAATGTTTGTTGAGTGAACACATAAAACCTGGAGGGGGCCAAGTAATGAAAAACTGATTCAGATAAAACTCTGAGAACTTTGAGTGCTTGCGACAGTCTTATGAGAGCTCTCCTAAGTTAGTTCTAAAGTCTGCCCTCCCTCCCTCCTCCTCTTCCCTTATTCCTTCCTTCCAAGCCATCAGTTATTTCAGGGTTGTTGATGCATAGAAGACCCGCCTGTGGTTACAATTCACCATTTCTCTTAGGCTGACTAGTCACAGATCACTGGCTATTAGGTTCAGTCTCACCTTCTTAAAGGGTGCTTTGTATAAGATTTGCTTTTTTTTTTTTTTTAAATGTGACTATTGTTGAGCCCAAACCCAAAGTTCTCTCTTCTTCGTCCTGAAGTATACACCCTCGAGATAAGCAGACAGTGGCCTACAGGCTGCACTTGGGTGCCCGTGCTTTGGCTTATGGGGAGAAGTTGATCTTCCAAGGACCACTGCCTCAGAAGATAGAACTCCTGGCCGACACGGGGCTGCTCAACCTCACATATTCCCAGCCAATCGAGGTGCAGAGGCGTGATGACAAGATATTTGAGGTGAGAGCTGCAGAAAACAATAGGGGTTCATCTTGTGTGGAGATCAGGATTTCCTACGCACTGAGGCTCATCTCTAATTATATACAAGGCAGGTCTCAGTTGGTCAGGGGCTAAGTTTATCTCAGAGTGACAAGTAAGCAGCTCTTGATTTATTCATTTAGAGGCAATTTTGATGGGACAAAAGCTAATTTAAAAATAAAATCAATATTAAATAAAAATATATAGACATGTTATAAAATAAATATTTTATAAGTGTATTTTAAAATTTATAAATTGAACTAATAAAAAATAAATTATTAAAATTAACAAATTGAGAGTCCATATTAAAAAGATATTCCTTTTGTATTTTCCCTCCCAGAGCAACCATTTTTGCTCAGGACAGGTAGCATTATTTGTGGGTACCTATTTGAAAGGAAAGGATCCTGACTGCAGAATATTTCCCTCATCCTTGGATATCTTTTTTTGTCACGCTATCCTAAATTCTGATTTTCTTTCGAGTTTAATCTCTCCTTTAAGAGATTTAAGTGTGGTGATTTGCAGCTTAGTTTGAATTACTGTAATGGGCTTCCCTGGTAGCTCAGCTTGTAAAGAATCTGCTTGCAATGTGGGAGATTGGGATCCATCCCTGGGTTGGGAAGATCCCTTGGAGAAGGGAAACGCTACCCATTCCAGTATTCTGGCCTGTAGTTTGTGGGGTCGCCAAGAGTCAGACAAGGCTGGGTGACTTTTACTTTCATTGTAAAGGAACTCTGTACTTGCTTCTAATACCTGGTGAGGATCATTCCACTGTGGAACTGGGGCTGTTGGTAAAACAGCTTATTTAGGAGTCTCCTAAGGTTTAGGCTTCCCTGGTGGCTTGGTGGTCAAGAATGTGCCTGCCAACGTGGGAGACTCAGGTTCAATCCCTAGGTCTGGGATTCTGATCCTCAAGAGAAGGAAATGGCAACCACTTCCAGTATTCTTGCCTGGGAAATGACACGGACAGAGGAGCCTGGTGGGCTACAGTCCATAGCGTCACAAAGAATGGAACACAACTGACCAACTCAACAACATCAGCAAGGCCTGGGTGGTGGCTGGAGGCATCCCCAGGTGGAATATTTAAATGAGTGTCTCTGGGAGTCCTGAGGCCCTTAGGCAGTTGGGGGCGGGGAGTGAAAAGAGGGCATTGTGGGGACAATGAAAGACTGTAGAAAACAAACTGTAATTACGCAAGAGTTCATGGGGCTGTTGCTCCTCTGGAACCCCCCTGCCTCAGGTGCTTCCTTAGCACCTAACTCCACTTAGCTTCCCTGGATGCTGGGTTTTACGTGAGTCCCAGCTCCCTGGAATCTGTGCATTCTGAGTTCCCCTCCATAGTCAGCTGCTGGCAGTCTGCCCACTGCCTGGACCTGGAGTCTTGAGTTGGGGCCAGGACAGATTTGAACCTTTGGGAACTGGATAGTTTAACACACTCATCACCAGAATTGCTTTCTGACTTGATAACAGCTTACCGTCCACAATTCCGTGTGCCCTTTCATCTTCCGCCAGCTCTGCTGGGAGCCAGAGAGCAGCCCAGAGGCTGGTTTGCTCACCCAGATTCCTGCCTGGTTGGCAGGAGGACCACAGGAAGACTGTTCCTAAGTGCTCATGTCTCCATGCTGTCTTGTCTCTCAGTAATTTACCGTTTTATTTTTTGATCTATACTGTTTATGTTGTGAACTTTTATTATCGATCTGTGGCTGTGATAACCAGACCCAATTTGTCCTGGTTATTGTAGAAAACGTGTCCTTGGCCCACAGCAGCCCCTCCTCTCCCTTCAGTCTGTCTGCAGAGCAGTCCCGTCTCTTGGCACACCCTCCCAACTACCCTAACCATTCCTGTCCTGATGCTCCTGTTTAGGTCTCCTGTTGCAGTGACCACCAGTGCAAGTGGCTGCCAGCTCCCATGGACGCCTTCTCCACCCAGACCCTGGCCCTGAACATCACGTCTTGTCATGACACCCCAGCTGCTCTTCGGTATGCCTGGACACCATGGCCTTGTGAATATAAGCAGTGTCCCCTGTACCACCCCACCAGTACCCTGCCAGCTCCTCCCTTCATTGCTCTCATTACAAACCCGAGCCCTGGGTATCGCAACAGGACTGCTACATGATTCCATAGCAGTGTAATCACGTGTTAGACAGAAGTGTGGATCCTTTAGATTTGGGCATTCAGGAGTTTAAATGACAACTACTGATTTTAATGGAAATTAATCATACTGCCTCATTGACAGCACCCGGCTAGCACATGGCTGTTTCCATATTCTAAGATGCCAGGGCTGGTAGGCAAATGGAACGAAAGCTTGCCTCACGTCTTCAGCCAGGCCAGGTATCCATTAGACTAATTACCAGCTACGAACAACTTGAGCCTGTGTCATTCACTTCCTTCATTATCTGGAGTGAACAGTCTTTAACACTTTTCTGTTACCTCTAGACTGTGGAAACTCACGACTGGAAGAGATTTCAAGGCCATGGAGGCTGACTGGCATTTACGTGTTTGTTCTTTAATAAAATCTGACAAGTGGTTACCAAATTTCTGTGGAGTTTCCAGTCTAAACTTCTCAACAGTTTTTCCTCATGTGGAACTGAAATGTTTCTTCTGGTACACGACAGTCTTTGAGAGAACTGAAGATGGCCCTGTTTTGTGCTAGGCCAAAACCAATTCTGTTCCTTCAGTCTAAATGATAATGTGAACATTTAAAACAAAGAAACCACAACCATGCACAGGGACTTTGGGAGGCGCGAAGGGATGGCCATGAGGTGGCAAGAGAGAGGGCAAGGTGGAGCAGCCTGTGCGGGAACCACATGCCACATGACTGCAGAGGCCACAGAGGGTAGAGAGCGATGTCAGGCTCTTGACAGGTAAGAGGTTTAACAACAAAAATAATCCAGATGAGAGAACAGAGAGTCTGGAAGTAAAGCTACATGATAAGCATTGAGAAAAATAATCCAGATGGGAAAAATGTGAAAGAGGGCTTTGGTGTATACTGTTGAGAATCGTAATGGTGTTTACTGGCTGATTAAAAACAGCTGAAGGCATTTGATAATTGTCATCTATTAAGAAGCTGGAAATAAAAGTATCATCCTGAGTCATGGGTACACATTGATCTCTAGACAAAACTCAGTTTGGAACAGGCTTGCAAACTGTCCTTTGAAGCTGAGAAAGGAGCGAGATTTACCTGAGAGTAGTTTCCATTGTCTTATGTGAAAAACAAGCACAGAAGCACAAGCACCACTCTCCACACCTGCCCCAAGGGGTCCTAGTGTAACTGAACAGCAGGAATGCTTTGTCAGTGCTAGGATTTTATTTAAAATTTTATTTACCTTTTAATATTTTGGCTGTACCATACAGCAAGCAGAATCTTAATTCCCCGACCAAAGGATTGAGCCCGTGCCCCCTGCAGTGAAGTCGTAACCACTGGACTACCAGGGAAGTCCTAGTACCAAGATTTTAGTTAGCAAAAACCAAAACAGCTGTACAGCATGCAAGGAACTTTGGCTCCTTTGAGGACTTCTAGCGTACAATTAAACTTCTCATACCTGCACCTTGGTCTCTGACTCATTTGACCTCACAGAAACCATGAACCCTGCACCAACTCCTGAGGAAAAAAATGAACCTACTGTCTACCCCCAACATACAGGTGCTCAGTAGCTGTTCTAATCTGGAAGGAGCAAAAGACGGCCAAGAGTTCTAGGCCCATGTTCCCTTCACTCCTAGTAATTTCGGGCACACCGTATAACTAGTTAGGTTTAAGTAGTGGATATCTTAATGCAAAGTCATGTGAGAATTATTTTTAATGGTTGAATAACTTAAAACATTCTGTAGGAATTCAGTTTATTTCCCAAATGAAAATAATACCGTTTGAAAGTGAAATTTATGATCACTGTAGAAGACTTGGATGCTAAAGAAGAGTATAAGCAAGTAAAAATCACTCCAGATTCATCATCTGGACACAGTGTTTGGGTGAACATCACTTGATTTGTTTGGGTCACATTTCACATACCACTACACTGGCATATTATTTTGTAATTGGTGTTTTTGACTTATTCGAACAAAATAATTTTCCTACGTAAAGTGAAAAGAGATTTCATTTGCTTCAGTTTGTGGGTGCCCCATACTTTAACCAATTTGCTATTGGACACAGAGGGTTTTAAACTAATAACTGTGATACCTGTTACATGTCAACATCATTCTGCACTTAATCTCTTAGGGTCCTTAATGTAGACTAACAGGTTTAAGGATAAATACGTTTAACATTTTAATACCTAGGGCTTAACCCTTTCAAAGGATTCAACAGTTGACATTCCCACCAAGGCAGAGTCCTGTATTTCCTCCCTATTCTCACCTATATTCAATGTTGTCAAACTTAAGAAATCTTTAACAATCCACTAGATGAAAAAATTTTAAGTGTATCGCTATGACAATGTTCTTCAAGTTATTTAAAACAATGATCCATAGTAAAAACACTTTGTATCATATATCCCATGTGCACTGTGTGAATGGGAGATAAACACCTATATACACAGTATAGTTGAATTCAACCTTTCAACATGCAATGCATTTCAATATGCTGTCTTTTAACTTAATTTTAAAAGGTGTGGGTCTTGACTACCAAAGTTGAAAACAACTAACAAGCTTGAGCTTCTAGGGAAGCTACAAATGAATACTTATTAAAGTAAACCATGCACTAACTTATGGGCTTCCCTTGTGGCTCAGCTGGTAATTCACCTGCAACGCGGGAGACCTGGGATCGATCCCTGGGTTGGGAAGATTCCCTGAAGAAGGGAAAGGCTACCCACTCCAGTATTCTGGCCTAGAGAATTCCATGGACTGTATAGTCCATGGGGTCGCAACGAGTCAGACACGACTGAGCGACTTTCACTTCATGCACTAACTTATAAAAACTCTTTAATGTCTTTCTTAAAATGAAGCTCACTGTGAACTTGTGATTAACTCGGGCTGTAACAGAATGGAAAGATATAGGTTATGCAGCAGATACCATTTCTGTATGAAGTGCAAATGGGTTCTGGCATCTGATGCAGAGAAATAAGAAAAATGAAAAACATGTAATAGTTTTGAGTGATCTTTCTATCCCTGATTTGCTATTATCCAGATTTTACTATATTTTTGCACTTAAAAGTTATAGAAACTTGTAAGACCATAATTAAGAGTCATAAAATTAACATTAGTCACTTTAGCTTCTGATACTTTATGGTAGCCAGTGTGATGTGCTCTAAAGGCTGCATCTGATCCATCCCTCAGCTGCCCAGATGTAGTCCCATAAAATGCCAGGCCCCATTTGTTTTCTCCCTGTTAGTGGCTGTGGACTGACACAGTGACATCCCAGTTCTCGCCACTCCTTCCCCATCCTTCTACTTCTGGGCTCCTTTGCTTCCTTCCATTCCAGCCAGCCCTGGTTCCTGGCTGGGCTTCAGTGATAGATTAAGCCTCTACCTTAATGCTATAAGCAGAGTCCAGAAAATTCTGTTATATAGAATGCAGTGTTATTATATGACTAATGAACTGATGGGGTGAGTCTGTTATGGAGGATGGGAACCAATCATGTTATTTGTGTTAATGTGTGGCTTCAGTGTATCCAGTGGAGCCACAAAGGGGGTGCAGACAAGGCTAGAGATGATTTTTTGGATTCTCTTGTGAAATGTGAAAACGATGAACAGTGGGCTTTGAACTGGACCTTCCAGCTTGGGGATGAGTAGGATCTGATTCTGATCACATTGACATGAAGATAAAACAGCTGCAGGAGCTGAGACTTACAGTCAACAACCCAGGCTCAGAATCAAGGGTGGAGGGTTGTCGGAAGGTGTTAAGATTCTGATTATATCGTGATGACAACAAGATGAAAATAAGCAGAACTGTCAACAGAAATTTATTACTAAAAATAAAACAGTTGAAGTTTTCCCCAGGAGAGCTGTCACCATGGGAACCTCTGCGACAAAATGTGTTAATTTACTAGCTTCTTCACTCCTGAGTTGCTGCCTCCTTATAATCTAAGTGTTACTTAGTTTAAGCTAAAATACCCGTCCTGATGAGAATGATGTCGTATTGATCCCGTTCACTTCAATCCGAAGCCTGAGACGGGCTGCACGGTGATGGAGACTTCAGGTGCTGTAGGTGGGCATCTACTAAGGGTTCATGGGTCAGGAACATGGGTTGGTAAGAAGACACAAAGGCTGCAGGCTGAAGCTCAGGGAGGTTCAAGGATCCTGGAGAAAAAAATTCCCTGAGTTCTGCTGCTGCCTGGGAATCTCAGAGGAGACTGGCTGATCAGACACATACATATCCTTTTAATTCTTTCAACTCCTTTGCATCTGTCAGCCCAATTCTGCCCTTGTTTGATGAGACAGGACAGATATTTACTCTTACAATGACGCAAACTCGCTGAAATACTGCAAGTGGTGCTGGGAAAGCTGGAGAGCCACATGTAAATCAATCACAACCCCACACCCTACACAAAAGTAAACTCAGAATGTCTTAAAGATTTTATGTAAGACATGACACCATAAAACTCCTAGGAGAGAACACACACAAAACATACGACAT
Organism: Antilocapra americana; assembly: GCA_007570785.1. Lineage (NCBI taxonomy): Eukaryota > Metazoa > Chordata > Mammalia > Artiodactyla > Antilocapridae > Antilocapra > Antilocapra americana. Next base: position 8,828,308 of record ML661322.1, read on the forward strand.
AAATCATATATTTTATGTTTTCTCAGGTCACTCTCCCAAGGCAAAAGAAATAAAAGCAAAAATAAACAAATGGGATCCAATCAAACTTTTAAAGTTTCCACACAGCAAAGGAAACCATAAAACGAAAAGACAACCTATGGACCGGGAGAAAGTATTTACAAATGATTCGACTGACAATGCTTTTGTTTTGAAAACATACTAATAGCTCATATAATTAAAAAAAAAAAACCCAAGTGAAAATGAGCAGAACATCTAAATAGACATTCCTCCAAAGGAGAAATACAAATGTCCAATAGGCACATGAAAAGATGCTCATCATCCCTGATTATTACAGAAATGCAAATCAAAACTATGATGAGGTACCACCTCACGTTAGTCAGAATGGTCATCATACACTGTGGAAAACAGTATGGAGGTTCCTTAAAAAACTAGAGTCATAAATATGATCCAGCAATCCCACTCCTGAGCATATACCCAGACAAAAGTATAATCCAAAAAGATACGTGCACTCCTATGTTCATAGCAACATAATAGCCAAGTCACTGACAGATGAATGAAGATGTGGTATGTAAACATATATACACATATGTGCATACAATGGGATATAACTCAGCAATTAAAAAAATGAAATAATGCCATTTGCAGCAACATGGATGGACAGAGGTTATTATTTTACAAAGCAAAGTAAGTCAGAAAGAGAAAGACAAATATCATATGATATTGCTTATAGGTGGAATATAAAATACAACACAAATGAACATACCCACGAAACAAAAACAGACTCATCGACATAGAGAACAGACTTGTGGTTGCCAAGGGAGGGGAAAGGATTGGGAGTTGGGATTAGTAGACTGGACATGCAGGCTAGTACACACATGAACAAAATGTATGGATATTTTATGGGTAAAAACCATCCACAATGGATGAAAAACAAGGTCCTAGTGCACAGCACAGGGAACTATAGTCAACATCACGTGACAAACATAAAGGAATACAAAGTATATACGTATAACTGAATCACTCTGCTGTGCAGCAGAAATTAACAGTGTAAATCAACTATTTTTAAATAAAATATTAAAAAAAGGAAAAAAAAAAGGAGAAAACTGTGGCTAAAATAGATTAAGTAACTTGCCTAAGGTTGCAGAGCACAGTAGGCAAAGACAGAGAAGTTAATTCTGTTTTCTCATTTCCAGCCCAGAGCTCTCCCTATATGACTCCCATGCTGGATCCCCTGATCACTTTACTCGTTTGTGGGGGGAATCCATGGAGCACAGGCAGGACCAAGATCTCCTCACTACATGTGATGTTTCCCACAGTAAACTTCCCCTGAGAGTTCTGCAGACAACTTATTTAGCTTAGAAAATGAGCTGCCCTAAGTTCTTGGTGAGCCACCCCAGGATCTCAGCCACGCTTCTGAGACTTCTGCTAGGGCTACCTTGTGGCTGGAGCAGGGAAAGCCTTTATCACTCACTGCCCAGGTCAGCGGGATACTCAGTGATGAAGGAAGAAGGAAGGCTACCCATTTTAGGGTAGCCTAAAAATGGTCAACTTTCAAACCAGAAGGGAAAAATAAAAGATACCTTCTAGAATGGGATCACTATGATCCTCATCAAAGCTGTGTCTCTGAAAGGCTTCAAAGCTTGTAGCTATGTCACTCTCCAGCTGTTCTTGTGGTGGTGGGCTGTCTCCAGGTTTGCACACATCAAACTTCACCCACTGGTAACTGCAGGACCAAAGGGAACATTATTGAGTCATCTTTTGGCTGTTAACAATCCATTTGTCCCTCCAAAGGGATCAGGTATTTTCTCTTTAGGTCTCTCCCATTTATATCTGAAAAACATATTAACTAACCAAAATTGAAAAGCACACAGACAGGCGTCTCCAGTGACACTTACTCTGCAGGACTTCCCCATCCATTTGCTGTCATGATGCACACAAATGATAAGACCTCCAGGACAGCGGGGTACTGTCCACAGGCCGCAGAAGACAATACTGTGCCTTACGTACAGAAGCAGCTCAATAAATAGATGAACGAGCAGAGCAGTGACCACCAGTTTAGTCCCTGGCCCACGGATCATGGAAATGGATCTGACTCCACTTACTTGACACATTTTCGAGCTCCTGGACAACTCTGGATCAGGTTGTGGATGGTTGGATGAGAAAACCCAAAGAAGTCAGCTCCAGACGGATGCAGGTTGGGTATTAGTTTTCCCCTAAGTGGGAGAGAGAGAATTTTTGCTTGAGAGCTGAGAGATGAGTATGAACAGAGTAGTCTTTCCTGGAGAGTCTGGAGACTGTAGTTACCAAGCTACGCCAAGGACACAGGCTAGCTTTCTATACAATAAGGGATCTCTACTCGTTAAAAGCAAGAGAGAAGGTCTCACTGTACCCCAACTGACCTTTCTGGCCTGCCTTCCAGTTATTGGTCAACTTACATAGCCGCACTGATGGTCCTGAGCAGCTCTGCATGACAGGCATCAGCGGAGGAGCTGATGATAGCATTCTGGGGGTCGTCTTCAGGAACGATCTCAAACTGAGAAAGATAAAGGAGCAATGAGCCCAGTCTTCAGGGGAAGGCAGCGGAGTCACACTGCCGCTACTGCTGTTCCTCACTCTGGCACCTGGCGCAAGGTGTATCTCTTGTTTTAACAGTGTCTTGGCTGTTCGACACTCCAAGCCACAAAACAAAGAAAGGCTTTCAACGGTTTGCTTCTACACCCTTTGTTTAACTACTGTCCAGAGGGCAATGCTTAATTTGTTCCATACCTTTCCAGATGCTTTCTTATTCACTAACTTATTTATAAGCTATAACTACAGATGATATTTTAAAACAAATGAGATTGTTCTCCACATAATCTTACATTGCTTTTACATTTTAGGAAGAGATCTAGGCCATTTTGACTACAAATCCCCATTTCATTTGTAAAATATCTTGATTGTTTATAAAAAGAAACTGTTAGATCAAAATTCTACTAATACTGAGGAATTTTTGCCAGCAAATTATTTTGTAACAAGTGTGATCTAGCCAATAATTCCCTGACAAGTTTTCTGTACTGTTTAAAGACTTCTGGCAAAAAAAAGAAAATTCTTTTCTGTAACAGGTTCTATATTTAGTCAATTAAATTCCTTGACCAGTTTTCTATAAAGTTCAATTAAGGAGTTTCCAGTCTTTCAAAGTTTAATCAAATTATTCCACACAGGATTAATCTATTTTCTGTATATCTATATATATATACATCCACACACATACACACTATATATATTTATATATAGTATATACGTGTTTACAATGATGTGCATTTATTATTTTTTTTAAGAATTCAAAACAAACCTTACTGAGTAGCTTCTACTACTGTTAAGTTTTCTTCTGTGGTTATTATTTCATTTGACTCAATCTTCCTGTGTCAAATTTCAGAGCTCTTTCAATTTTGTCAATAATAAATTATCTTATGAGTACTTTTAGTCAGAATGGTTTTGTTATTTCAATGACATATGTTGCAAATTTAACATTCTGATTGTTTATATTGATTTCTCAGCTAATTCATGAAAAAACTGTGAACAATTATCTTCAAATATTTCAGGGTTGCTCTTCTATTTGATATTGACCATGCCAATTGCAATCTTTTATACTGTGTGTACACTCCTATATCCTATCCGAGCAAAGCACAATTAAAAGCCTAAAATGTATTATTTTGGTCTTGAGATCTTGCTATACACTTCATTCTTTTAACCGTTGTACAATATTACACAAGGTGGATATATCTTAATTTTTAACCATTCTCCTACTGATGGCTATTTAGGCTACTTTTAAATTCTTGCTATTGCAAACAATGTCGCAATTATACTGTTATATTTAACTCTTCTGTTCACATTTGCGCATTTCTCTAAGACATTCTAGAATATCTAGAAGTATCCTGGATCAAAGATTCACACATTAAAGTTGTTGATACTCCAGCAGCCTTCCAAAAAAAGGAACTTTACAATTTTCACTCCTACTAATGCCCTTTGTATTTGTTTTCCTACATGCTGGCCAACATTTGCTATTATCTATCTGATATTTGCGTATGAGGAAAATAAGATCTTTTTGTTTTATTTTCATCTCCCTAACTACGAGTGATGTCTGCTCTCATCGACCATCTGCACTGTTTCTGTGAAATACCTATTGTTTTTTTTCATCTGATTGCTTTTATATCTTAGACTACAAGAGCACTTTATTTGGATTTTAATCCACTGTGATATATTTCTTCTTGTTTGTTGCTTGAGTTTTAACTTTGATTATGGTGGTTTAGATTTTTAATAGTCAAATCTGTTGCTTTTCACATCTTGCTAAAGAAAACCTTTCACCTCACCCTAGGACTATAAAATATTGTTCTATGTTTTAACATATTACAGTATAGAACATTCTATGAAGCTAAAGCAAGTAAAAGTCATATTGGCATTTATAGTCAAATAGATGAAACAGAACTATTTGGAAACACAACAAAGTATTACATGTATTTAGTATATGTTAAAGGTGTCACTTGATGTCAGTTAGGGAAAAAAAGGAAAGCTCAGGCCAGAATACTGGAGTGGGCAGCCTTTCCCTTCTCCAGGAAATCTTCCCAACCCAGGGACCAAATCCAGGTCTCCTGCACTGCAGGCAGATTCTTTACCAGCTGAGCCACAAGTGAAGCATACTTCACTTCACTTCAAAGGTGTCACTTGATGTCAGTTAGGGAAAAAAATGAAAGCTCACAAGGTACCTGAAAATTCTGTCTGGATGGATTAATGGTTTAAAAGAGAAAACAAACAACCCTACAGAATCTGCGTTTTCAAAAATATTTTAGCATTTGTCTTTCAGGGCTCCCTTGGTGGCTCAGACGGTAAAGAATCCGCCTGCAATGCAAGAGACCCAGGTTCAATCCCTGGGTTGGGAACATCCCCTGGAAAAGGAAATGGCAACCCACTCCAGTGTTCTTGCCTGGAGAATCTCATGGACAGAGGATCCTAGTGGGCCATGAGATGGCAAAGAGTTGGACAAGACTGAGCAACTAACACTTTCAGAGGAAATTAAGGACCAGCTTGTTGGTTGTCATTTACACGCTATTACGATTCTGATAAGATTTTCCTTAAATATATAGATTTGTTATAAACACTGCTACGACATCAAGTCTGTCTGTCAGAACACCTTCTATAAAGAGAAATGCTGCCTGGCCAAGGTCATCAGAACCCTCAGCTGCCTCTCAGAGCCCTCTAACAAGGATGGGGTGATGCAGTATGGTCCACTCCTTCAGCTGTGTCTCAGAGCCCTCTAACGAGGATGGGGGAATGCAGTATGGTCCACTCCCTCAGCCGCGTCTCAGAGCCCTCTAACGAGGATGGGGC
>ML661322.1:8833681-8903497 GCA_007570785.1 Antilocapra americana
GTCCACTCCCTCAGCCGCGTCTCAGAGCCCTCTAACGAGGATGGGGCGATGCAGTATGGTCCACTCCCTCAGCCGCATCTCAGAGCCCTCTAACGAGGATGGGGCGATGCAGTATGGTCCACTCCCTCAGCCGTGTCTGAGCCCTCTAACGAGGATGGGGCGATGCAGTATGGTCCACTCCCTCGGCTGCATCTCAGAGCCCTCTAACGAGGATGGGGCGATGCAGTATGGTCCACAAGTGGCAGGCAGGCTCTCAGCTTCTGCTCAGAGCTTCCGCCCCATTCTTTAGCCATCTGCAACGTCATCAGACAGTGAAGCCTGCAACTCTGACAACAGTCTATCTTCCCCAAGTTTCAGAGGACATGGTGTGGGAAACTGAACCGTCTTGAACCACAGCACTGACAGGACGCGCAGTCAGGGGATTCCCTGATAGTCCAGTGGCTCAATCCCTGGTCCCAGAAGATCTCACACGCCGTGCAGCAGCTAAGCCCATGCACCACAACTGTTGAGCCGGCAAGCCTAGAGCCCGTGCTCCACAGGAGGAGTCACTGCAATGAGAAGCCCGCGTGCAGCAATGAAGACCCAGTGCAGCTGAGCATAAATGAATAAATTAAAAAAGAAAAAGAGCATGTGCAGTCAAAAGTGAATACGTAGTTTCTCTGCTGCCTCCATTTTGGTTCCACCTGAACTGGCAGTGTCACACTAATCCTCCCTGAGTGTAAGCTGCACTTCACACACGAGCAGTCTGGTCAGGCCTCACACGGTCACCACTGACGTGAGGAGCAGAACGGTCAGGGGAACGGGTGTCAGTCGGGGAATCACATGGATGCAGATTCACATCCCGGCTCCATCACTTACTGGCAGAGTGCCTGTCACAGAGAAGGTTCTCAGAAAAATGGGGAAAAATTCCCCCAAACCCAGCAGTTATCCTTAGGGCGGGTACCTGAGGCTGCGTGCCACCGTCCTTGATCTGGCAGGTGTACAGACACTCCTGGTCTGGACTCCGCATGCTGGCGTAGACCCGAGTGCTGCAGTAGCCCACGGGGTAGATGGCAGCCTCGTCATGGAAGCCAGGTCGGTCGGTGATGATCTAGAAGACAAAAGATCCCCCCAACTTGCCACTGCGGTCGCTGGAGAACTGAAAAGCCCAGGGTACTGTGGAAGCCTCTAGACCACCTTGGGGCTGCAAAGAGTGACTGAGATCAGAGAGACAAAGAGTGCAGGATGTGCAGCTGATGAAAACAATCTGCTTTCCTAGGGACTGGAGGTTTTCAGGGGTTGGTCTGGATCAGCAAGGGACCGCTGCTAATGGGAACAGGGAGGGAAGGATCAACCCCACTCCCGAATCTCTGCTCCTCCTGTCTCTTGGTCGCTGGGCTCACTCACCTCCCCCAGGCTATACACTGTTAGGCCCCCCAGTCCGATGGGGAACACAGGCCGTCCTGAGGGGTCCAGGGCAATGGGCTGAACCGGCTTGCGAGCACCTGCCTCCATTTTCTTTTTCTTGGATGTTTTCTTCAGAACTGAAACGCAAATCTGGGGTCACCCACTTTAGGCCCCTCCCAATGCTGAGGGGAAGGGAAAAAATTTACACGATGCTAAGAGCAATGAGCCAATCCTGATTCTACGCACACAGTGAAAGGGCACATGGGGCTCTTCCCCAAAGCCCTGTTTCTTTGTAACCCGCCCACCTGGCTGTAACCAATTTCAGCATCAGTGCTTAGGATCTAAAAGCCTTATACTTTGTAAGGCCTCTGGCTTCACTTATAAGGTCAGCAATTTCCCAAGCCATCTGTGTGCTCAAAGGCCACCGAGCCCATTTCCCTGCCTCTAGGAAGACTGAACTGGAGGCCCCCAGACAGTTGGGAGTGTAGAAGTGGGGGAGACCCTGAATGCTCCCATTACGTTTAATCAGGTCTAACTGTGATTCCTCTACCTGGAGTGGCTTGAAGACACTTGGTTTTCATGGGCTTTTACCAGGGGTGCTTAAGGACCAGTGAGAGTTTACATCATCTCTGTGGCTGAGTGTCTACCAGTCAGGACCAGGTTCTTGTCATTAGTTGTTGAGCCACCAGGACAACTGCTATCCTCTCCCCAAGGTACCTTCCAGTTTGTTGTTCTCTTTGCCTTTTTCTTTTTTCTCCTTCTTGGATTTCTTCCCAAATGGTTCCTCAGCCCCAGTGCTTGGCCCAGAAACTGGCCCAGCTCCCTGGAGGGTTCCCACAGAGCTGGCCACACTGTAAGTCAGGGGCAAACTGGAGCTATGGGAAGGAGCTGCAGCCTGTACGTCCCCTTCGGTTAAGGCCTGTAGCTGGAGAAGCTTCTTTAGCAAGTACCTGAGATTGGGGAGGAAAGGGAGCAGAGGTATGAGCTTCTGTTTTGTCTCAATTCCATATTTTATTCAAGTACTAGGAAAAGTCAGAAGTACATGCAAAGATGATTGCATTCACAAAAGTAAAGTTCTTATTAAACCCTGGGAAAAATGATGCTCAAGAGGATAACACCTCAAGAAGCTAAGGATAAAGGACTACAGTGCATCCCTTCTGCATATGGAGAGCTCTTCTGACTGGATGCTGGAAGATGTTAGGCTTCCAAAGGGCACATATTCACAGTACTACATACTGAATAAATATTTGTAGGAAAAAAATGCAGTTTTTAAAAAAAATTCCCTGGCTTTTATAATAGCAGAGTTATAATAAGACTACTTATAAGACATGTCAGAAAGATGAAGAGAGCTGTTTCATCATCACAGTCTAACATGACCTGGGTTGCTATGAATCAGTACCACAGGCTATGAGTGTCTCTGGACCACCTTGGTGGCCGGTGCAAGGTACAAAAATCTTGATGGAGGAAAAAACTCCCAAGAGCACCAACACCGTATCAATCACCAAAAGTGTGATTCTGAACACAAAGTGACCCCAGCTCACCGTCTCTCTTCTTTTGCTTTAAGAAATTTTTCCTCAAGACGAGCAATTTCATCACAAATAGCAGCATTTTCCTTGAAGAAAAATTTGGAATATAATCACACAAAAGGAATAAAAGATCAAAGTATGCTGAGAAGAGGAGCTATGTTCCAAACCAAAGAGGTATGTGTTGCTAGGGAGAAGAACAGTCAGTCTACATTGCAGACAAACTGTAAACAAACTTGTAAGTAAAGGCAGGGCCAATTTCTACTATGGGCACAGTAGTAATTTGGAGACTGCATCACCTTTGAGTGAAAAGGGTGAGTTAGTAATGATTTTGCCAGGACAATATGGCAAAGTAGGATTGTCCCAGCAAAATCAACACCTATGGTCACCTTAATTACAGTAGCCTTCAGCAGCGAGAAGGCCATACTGCTCAAATTTATAGATACTTTAGCTCAACCTTTGTAATAATGGAGAACATCTTCATTCCCAAGTGCCTTGACTCTTAGGGAGCTTATAAAACCAACCTAACCCAAAGCAAACCATGCAGTAATGAAGCTTAAAGAGAAAAATCTGGATGGAACAAAATGTAGTCTAGTCTATAAAATTTTAAACTTCACAACCTATTTACACGTATTCAAGCATCATTTTTCTTTACTGATGGCTCCGTTGATCTCCCAAACATGAGTCCTGAGGGGACTGTTTCAATCTGGATGTTCCACAGTTGGGACCTCAAACGTTGAACGATCAAAACAACACCTTTTTTCTTCACAAAACCTTCTTCATGGGTCTGATGAAACCAATAGCCTAATAATACAGGAGCCAAGCTTTAGGTACCGCTGATATTTAGGGATAAAAGAAAGGCAACATCAATTAGCTACCAAATCCTTTCTAATTCTGCTTTGCCTACTTCTCTCCAGTGCACAGCAGGTGCCAAATAAGTGTCCTCAGAATAAATGTTCCAATTTTCAAAACCTTTCCCTGTGTGTCCAAAAAAGCTAAGGGATGTTCAAATTTTGGTATGCGAGGAGGTAAGGTGTCGATTCACATGCGGGAAGACATTTGAGATACTTGCTATCTCCAAGCACTGAGGTGAGCTTGAGCAAGCCACAATATCGTCCAACAGTTGTGGCGAGCAAACCAGGAAGAGTTCATTCATTCAATAAACCCGGTGCATCTACAATAAAAGATCGGCAGAAACACTCGGAAGACTGACAAGAGATCAGAAGCCGGGACTATTGAAAGTTTCATGTGCCTGTTAGGGAAGGGGTCGGCTGTGGGTGTGCGGAGTGCGTGGGAAACAGCCTGCGGTAACGGAAGTAATAAACTAGAACCAGGTGTTTGACTTGTTGGAGTCAGGGCTCTGCCGGAGTTCTCAAGTTTCTTTGCAGAACCAAAGGCATTTCCAAAAGTTCTGTGGGAATAAGGATACTGACTAAAGCTTACTGACACATCTTCTAGGTACTGGCCCCTTAACTTTCTTCATTTAATCTTCATTAACTCAGCAAGGCAGTTAGTTATTAGCGCTCATTTGTAGACGAGGACACAGAATTTCAGGAATTACGTAATTCGCACAAGGCTAACAACAAGTAATGTACCCTGGAAAAGCTTAGCATTCTATTAACACTGCCACTCTGGGAAGGGGAACAGTTCGGGGAACGATTTCGCGAGCTGGGAGAGGCTAAAGATGGAGAAGGCCCGAGCGCCGCTATACTTACAAACACCGTGGCTTTGGCCGCTCTGCGCAGCCGCAGGTACTTGAGCCGGTACTTCTCGTGCTGGCTCTTCTTCGGGAGCTTTTTCATCCTGGCCTAGCTGGACTGCAGCGGGTCTCGCGGCGAGGAGGCCAGGCTGGCCAGTCGGCTCATGGTCCGGCCCCGCTATGGGGGCTCCAGGGCGCGGCCTGCATCGGCCTTTCCGCTGAGGAGCGTCCCTCAACGCCGGCTTGGTCTGGGCTGGGCAGGCGGGAACCGGCCTCTAAAAAAAACGACCTCTCTGGAAGGTTCACCAGGCGCCTGGCTAGGCCAGAAACCCTGTAACCGAACCGACTCCAGGGGCCGCCTGCACTTCCGCGTCTGCCTCGGAAGTCAGCCGCGGCCGGAGGTTACGTCACGGCGTCAGCCTCACGTAACTTCCGGTGCTGGGAGCCGGGCGGTCTCGGCAGGTCGGATCCGCGGCTCGGAAGGCGGGGCCTGGTGAAGAGGGAGGGCGGGGCCTGGTGAAGAGGGAGGGCGGGGCCTGGTGAAGAGGGAGGGCGGGGCCTGGTGAAGAGGGAGGGCGGGGCCTGGAGAAGAAGAAGAGCGGCCGGAAACGACCGTTTGAGACGTTGTGTACGTGTGTGTGTTTAGCCGAGGCTTGTTACTGTTGAGCTAAAGACCAGCACACAAAGAAAGATCACACGGTTCCTAAGCCCAGAGTGTTTCAGCACCTCTTCTCCACATTCCTTACAGACTGGCCTTCCCCGACTGAACGACGCGCTGGAGCGCCATAAGGGGACTGCTGTTGTCTTTGCTTCTCTTCCTCACAGAGCTCACACGGATGGTTTCCTGAGGGCCTAGCATGCTGTCATTTTACTGGGATTACACTGGTGAATAGAAAAAAGAAGTCCCTTGCTTTCAGATTAGAATCTAGTAGGGAAGATGGAAGATTTAACCGCCACTTTTAATAAGAGGCTTGCACTAAGCAGCTGCTGCTGCTGCTAGGTCGCTTCAGTCGTGTCCGACTCTGTGCGACCCCATAGACAGCAGCCCACCAGGCTCCTCTGTCCACAGGATTCTCCAGGCAAGAATACTGGACTGGGTTGCCATTTCCTTCTCCAGCACTAAGTAGGCACTCAGTAAATATTTGCGTAAGGAAACCAAAAGTATGTTTCTGTGCTTAAACTTATATAGCTCTAACTCTGTAACCAAGGTCTGCCTAAAATCATCAAATAAGTAGAACAGACAGTTCTTTAGAATGCGATATTGGTAAATGTACTGGGTTGGAAGGTTGCAGGCTTGCAATATTCCCCCCCCCCCCCCCAGTCATGCCACTAACTAGAGTGAGCCTCTGGGTCCCAGGCTTCTCAAAACTGAGTATGCTCTTTAGAATGATGAGGTGAAAGAGAGTTATAAACTGAAAGATTCTGTACTGATACCTAATTACTGTTGTGTATACTCAAAATTTAGACTTCTAGAATTGTATATGGAAATTAAGAAAAATATGTACGCTGTCAAAACAGTAAGTTACTAGAGAAAAACCTGAAGCTTAAATAAGAAACTTATGATCAGTTCAAAAAAAGAGGTTTAGAATAAAAAAATCCAGGTACTTCATTTCTGGAAATTGTAAGAATAGTGGCAAGAGTCCTGATAAAATGGCTTTCCCACAGAGAGAAAGGTTATGAGTCCTTTATGTCCATCCATAGTGTAAGCTGCCCTATTGGACCTTATGTTTCTAGTGTGCTTTTACAAACATACTCAAGGCAGCCTTATAGACTCATGTCCAGAAATTGCCAGGAATACTTTCAGCTGACCGACTATCCATACTCATGCCTTTCATACTATAGATTGGCACTTTACCTTGGAATCTGAAAATAGGTAGTTCAAATTGACAGGAAGAGTTTTCTTTCTTCTTTTTTTAATCCTTATTTGCTAACTGCCTGATTTATTTGATGTTCAGCTGTATTTTGTCCTTGCAGGCGTCATGATATGACTTTGTTTTCACTATTCCTCCACATATATTACATGTATCCTACCTAGTGGGAGGGAAAGTACTGTCATTTGTCTTAGTTTGCAAGCTGCTTTCCCCAATGGATTTCTGTGGTATTTACATTAACATTTTATTTTTCATTAGAAACACTTCCTTAGGATTTATAAAACAGTTCATGCAAAATTCAGAATATATAAAGATTTTAAAAAATTCATACATCTGCCACAAAAAATGAATCACTTTTAACACATGTTTAATTTTTTAAATTGAAGTATAGTTGATTTATAATATGTTAGTTTCAGGTGTACAGCATAGTGATTCAGTATTTTTTGCAGGTTATACTTCGTTTAAAGTTATTACAAGATAATAGCTATGATTTCCTATGTTATACAATACATCCTTGTTTTTATCTGTTTCATATGTAGTAGTTTGTATGTTTCATATTTTAATGCATATTTACATAGGTTAGATGATACTGAATATAATATTTCCTCTTTTGTTCCCTTACCACTGTTATAGTCATTTTGTACTGTTATTATAACTTCTTTATAAATGTAACTTTAGGTGGCTGCTTAATATTCCAGTTGTGGTGTAATAATTTTACATAATTATTTATTTCCATGTTTGACTTTTTTTTCATTTCAAACTAGTTTATTTAAGGGTTCCAGTTTCACTCCTCAATGAAGTGAAAGTGAAAGTTACTCAGTCGTGTCCAGCTCTTTGCGACCCCATGGACTGTGTAATCCAATAGATCTTATGTATTTCTCACATGCTTCTTTGCTCTTTAGTTCATCTAGTTCTGAAGGGTTACCAAGTGTCATCTTGATCAGTCACCCATCTTCATAACAAGATTGTTGACACATCCTGGATTTTCTGCTAGAGCTTCATTCATTTCAATTATTTCTCCTGATGGAGAAGAATAGAACTCTTTAGCAGCTTTTATGTTTTCCAAAGCACCAGAGTCCTCTTCAATTTTTTCCCAACTTCAGGCAAACTACAGCAAAAACACCTCCCAAAGCTTCTTATTCCCTATGTATTCAGAAGAAGATTATTTATGATGACACAGCCTTTAGGTAACTTATTTAAGAGGAAAAGACAAGTACATGGGCTATATTAATACAGTGTAATAAGTTTTATCTTAGAGGTAGGTATCAGATGATATGGCAGCACTCAGTTAGGGGAGGAGTGTGGAGATGGGGATGGCTTCTTGAAGGAGGAAACCCTGGGCAGACTTTGAAGGAGAGCATGGTAAACTGAGTGTTTATCCTAGAAAGGTCATGGAGTAAATACAGTGGGAAAAACCTGCCTCCATGAATAGCCTATAGAATTTTCTCCCTTTTTACAATGTCTAGACTTCTAGTTTCAGTGTTCTTGTCTTCATATTATGCTCTAGACCTAATATATATATTTTATTCTTCAGCTCCAACTTTCAGATTTGTTTCCATATGATAATTTTATCTTCTCATCTTTGAGATAATATAACACAGGATGTTCCACTCAGCTAAATCCAAGCTTAGCAATCCTGACATGGGTGTTTTTGTATATTAATGCATGAGGCTTGTGAAAAAGGGGAGAGATTTTTACTTTCCATAGGACTTCTTGCGTCCCAGTTTCTTAACTATGGATTTTCATCACACATCCCGTGGGTGAGATGTTTAGGTTTTGAGGGTTCTAAGCCAGCCAATAAAGTCATGAAATCAACCACGGTGTCAATGTTGTGCTTCTGGGTGGCTGTGTCTTTCAGCGCACAAAGGACACTCAACCAGCTAAAAGAGATGAGCTCAGAGATGTTAGCTCGGAGGAAAAGAAGGATCACATTGAGGTCATTGATGGGACAGCCCAGCATTTTTCTGCTGAGGAGATCAAAAGCTGGGAGCATCTCATAGATGGAGAGGAGCCGTTTGTCCCACCGGCAGAGCCGTGTGAGGTTGTATAGTATCACTGGAATCAACAGGGTGTAGATGGCTACGGTGGCGAGACTGACAATCTGGAAGACAGACAGAGAGGTCAGCCTGCATGTGATGAGATCGGGGATGTGGGTCTCATCATGTAGCAGCCCTGTCTTGATGGAACAGCTGAATTCCTCTTGGAAGAAGACATCCAGGTGAAAGTGGCCCAGGTACAGGTAGGTGGCAGAGGTGAAGAGGAGCAAGAGGGCGTTCCTCAGGAGGTATGTGGCCACTAGTGAGTGTGAGCGCTGCTTACAGGCCAGGTACCGCTCCAGCAAGGGGAATTCAAAGTACCGTTCTTTCCGAGCCCTGGGCAGGGGGAAGAAAGTGGCCAAGTTTAGGAAGAAGCATTTAAAACTATATCCTGAGGGGGCTTCCCTGGTGGCTCAGTGGTAGAGAATCCACCTGTCAGTGCAAGAGACATGGGTTCAATCCCTGGTTGAGGAGGCTCCCACATGCTGAGGAACAGCTAAGCCCGTGTGCCACAGCTACTGAGCCTGTGTTCTAGAGCCTGGGAGCTGCAACTACTGAACCCACGTGTTGCAGCTACTGAAGCCCATGTTCCTAGAGCCTGTGCTCCACAACAAGAGAATGCACTGCAGTGAGAAGCCTGTGCCTCACAGCTAGAGAGGAGCCGCTGCTTGTCACAGCTAGAGAAAAGCCCATGCAGCAACGAAGACCTGGCACAGACAGAAAAAAAAAAATCAATTATATCCTGATGTACTTCCCTGGTTGCCCAGTGGTTAAGACTCCACACTTCCAATGCAGGGGTCCTGAGTTTGATTCCCAGTCAGGGAACTAGATCCCACGTGCCGCAACCAAGACACAGCACAGTCAAATAAATAAGTAAAATTTAAAACAAAATTAAAAATGAAGAAACTATATCCTGAGAGCTGCGTAGGGGAAGTAACAGAATCTGTGCATCCAGCATGGTATTCTTGGCTCACAGGAACATCTGTTTTTTTTTTGAGCATAACCACTCCTCTCCCCCAAAACAGGAATGTGAGCGTATCTTAATTCTCCAAGTTTTGAATGCAATGCAGTAAACCCAGTGAATGATCAGTGAGTAATAAATGACCGATTACTCTGGATTTCTGCCCAGCAGGGCAGACTAAATCTCTAAGCTGAAGCAGGATGCTTAGGAAGTACTGATTTATTAAATTAGCACGGGGCTGGGATTCTAAATTACCATGTTCTGGTTTTCAGTCTGCTTACTTTGTGAGTTTTAGGCCAGTTCATTCATTTTATAAAAATAAGTGTGCTTACAAGTGTTTGTTGAGAGTTGTATTTAGGTATATGTCATCCAGTCTCTGCTCTGAAGAAGCTTACAGTCTGGCTTTCAGGGAAAGGGCAGATGAGACATGCAAATATGAAATGAAAATAATGTTTGATTTGTTGCTAGAAGGATGGATACAAACCACAGTAGTTGTAAAAGTTAGGAGACAGACCACAGTGTGAGCCGGAGTGTTCAGAAACATCTATGGAGAATATTGTTGTGGATCAGTCTTCCAAAGGTAGATAGGGTTCAGAAAGATAGACAGGGGAGGAGCTTTCTTCAGAGGATAGAAATGTGCATAAACTAGGGTTTCAAATTTTAGCTCAACTGTGCTTAGAGGGGGCCTGCCCTGGCCACCCAAATTAAAACTGTGCCTCCCTCCACCTCCCAGCTTTCCTGAGTCCCTTACCCTGGCTCAGTTCTCTTTATACCACTTATCTTCTACCATGTAATTTGTGTGTTATGTTCATTCGTTGTCTGGTTACCCTCAATACAATATTACCCCTTCCTCCCTCAACACACATGTACACACACAGCGCTCAGAGCTGTGTCTGGTGCTCCATAAATGACAGATGAGCACTTAAATGAATGAATGGCTTGTTCGGGAGAAAGGGAGGAGACTGCCCCGAGGGGCATGGAAGTTTTCTGTTACTTGGAAGTTTGAGAGAAGCTTGACAAAGTAGTTGATGACAGTGTGTGGAGGGCCTAGGGAAAATATTGGGGAGAACTTGGATCTTTTTTCCTGCAGGCCTGGGAGAAGCCATTCAAGGTTCTGAAAAAGTGGTCTTTTAGGACTTCTCTAGTCTATGGAGTCGCACAGAGTTGGACACGACTGAAGTGACTTAGCAGCAGCAGCAGTGGTCCAGTGGTTAAGAATCTGTCTGCCAATGCAGAGGACAAGGGTTTGATCCCTGGTCCAGGAAGATTCCACATATCATGGGGGCAAATAAGCCCTTGTGCCACAACTGCCGAGCTCGTTTGCCCACCCTGGAGCCTGTGCTCCACAACGAGAACCACTGCAATGCGCAGCCCGCTTGCTGTGCAGCCAAAAACTAAAATAAATAAATTAATTAAAAAACCTCAGTAGAGATTTTTAAAAAAGTGGTCTTTTAGAGGTTAACCTCTTTGTGACACTTTGGGTTCACCTGTAAACTGGAGGCACACTCCTTTTTCCTCTCCCTGTACAGAGATGATAGCACGCTAATGAGGTGATGTGTTAAGCACTTTGAATTCTAAGGAAGGATGGTACAGACGAGGGTTTTAAGATTACCCTGCAAGGTACCATTTTAGTGCTTGACAGAGGCTTTTGGAAAGGAGTAGAGGAGACAACTCACTTCTCCAGCTCGTCCCAGAACACATCAGGGTCCGAGCTCTCCTGTCGGATCTTCAGCATGTGCTGCACCAGGCGGATGGCGCGGTTGTAGGACTTGTCCAGCTCGCTAATGATGAACAGCAGGTCCGAGCTGAGGGCCGGCACGGCTGCATACTGCCACAGCAGAACCGGCAGGTACATGGCCACGGCCAGGGCCAGCAGCGAGTAGGGGAGGGCCTGCAGGGGAAGAGAAAGCTGAGGAGGGCAGCCCAGGGTTGCCCAGACCTTGCAGCCTTGCAGAGAGAGTGCTGAGGAAGGGATCTCATTTGCTGATTCCTGCCTCGGAAGGGGACGGTAGAGAGAGACAGAAAGAGAGACAGACAGACAGAGAAAGAAGGAAGGTAGGGAGGGAAGAGAAAGCCCACTAGCTGCCTGTCCCCACGCCCCATGCACGTTATCCTGGGTGGCCACCTAGAGGTCATGGCCATGGACATTGTGGCATTCTAGGGGAGAGCATCTCATTCTCAATCTTCCACTTCTCTTGCTCTGACCACTCCAGATTCTTAGCATCAGACATCCAGAGTTCACTGGCCTTCAAAATGCTGCCAGGGGCCCTGACGTGACTTTTATTTCGACTCTCCGGAGAGGAAGTCAGAGCCCATTTCCTCTGTGTAGTCTGCCCTACACCCTTCCACCCCCGCTCCCCAACCCCCCTCATGCAGTGGCGTTTTCTCCTCTCTAGATTTTTGGTAAGACCAAACCACATCAGGCACTGTCTTGGATTCCTTGGGTGCTGGGTCTGTGTGTGGAAGCTGATGTTGAGATGTGTGTGAATTTGGTGTTCTTCACGATATTGTTTGCTCCCTGAGATGAAGGGTTTTTCCTTATGGTTCCTTTTCACACTCACCACGCCTAACAGGTTGGGCTCACTATTTTGCACACAGTAAACTCTACTTATAGAGACTTGGTTAAAGACATGTGTGCTGGCTCCTGAATATGCATTTTTCATTCAGGGTCAGGCACTATCAGTATCTCTATTTTATAGAAAAAGAAATTGAAGCATGAAAATGTTGACAAACCCCCAAAGGGTTATGTGTCTAATAGGTGAGTGAGCAGGGTTTGGATCCAGGCAACTTGATTTTGGAGTTCAATCCCTTAATGAACGGGCTTCCCAGGTGGCTCAGATGGTAAAGAATCTGCCTGCAGAGCAAGAGATGTGGGTTCAGTCGCTGTGTCGGGAAGATCCCTTGGAGAAGGGAACAGCTACCCACTCCAGTATTCTTGCCTGGGAAATCCCGTGGACAGAAGAGCCTGGAGGGCTACAGTCCATGAGGTTATACATAGTTGGACATGACTGAGAAAATAACACACACCCTTAATAAATACTTAACTATATTTCTCCAAACTATAGTTTGAAGAAAAAGGGGAAGGGTGCCTATTTGGTTGTGTGTGCGTGTGTTTCTGAACTAAATGAGAGACAGGCTGGGAAAGTCATATTAGGCCACGAGACAAAATGGGGACATTTTCACTCCTGTCTAAGAAATTATACTCCTTGAAAATGAACTCTTCACCCTAGAGCTTCTGTTTCAATAGGTTTAAAGTGAAACCAGAGAATATGGGCATAAAGAGCTCTCAGGACATTTCATGATTGACAATTTGATTCTTTTCTGACATGTAAATCCCCGCTGTAGTTCTTTGAACTTGTTACTGTCTAGATCCTGCTTGAACACTTCCAGAGACAGACACCTCATGAACTCTTACTATGAAGTCGCTTTTTTTTTAATTAAACTTATTTATTTTATATTGGAGTATAGCCAGTTAACAATGTCATGATAGTTTCAGGTGGACAGCAAAGGGACTCAGCCATACACATACATGTATCCATTCTCTCCCAAACTCCTCTCCTATCCAGGCTGCCACATAACATTGAGCAGAGTTCCCTGTGCTATACAGTAGGTCCTGATTGGTTATCCATTTTAAATATAGCAATGTGTACACATCGCTCTTAAACTATCCCTCCCCCACCCGCCTTTCCCCCCTGATAAAATCTCTAGTTTTGTCTAGGTCCTAGAACTGTGGCATTATGAAGTGTAAATTGTTATAACTGTCATAAGCTGTAAATTGTCATAACTAGAAAAAGCTATTAGTGACCTCTGATTAAAACTGCAAATTGTACATACATATTACTTCTGCTCCCTCATGAAGCCCCACTAGAATGACAATAAAGGGACCCCCCCCCAATAATCCTACAAGGACAAGGAAAACAGGAGAGGAGACAAGAGTGACAGAGTGTTGAAACCTGGGAAGCAGTTGTATAATAGAGGGTACCAACCTGCAGAGAGGATGCGGTTTTGAGGTGGGGGCCACAAGCTGCTTTTCACCACACACAGAAGCAGAAAAGCTCAGGAATGGGAGATACCAGATATGTCTGAAAGTGGGGATGCAAGTGGGGCCGGAAACAGGAATACTGAGAAAACAGATCTGCAGGTCCTTTCTGAAACATGATGCCCTCACCCA
This sequence comes from Antilocapra americana, assembly GCA_007570785.1. Classification (NCBI taxonomy): domain Eukaryota; kingdom Metazoa; phylum Chordata; class Mammalia; order Artiodactyla; family Antilocapridae; genus Antilocapra; species Antilocapra americana. The sequence goes on from ML661322.1 coordinate 8,847,329, forward strand.
ACCACCCTTATGGTTTATTCTTTGGAAATGTTAAATCAGAGAGATTCTGCACTTGGGTCCATTGAGGGCAGAGGGCCATACTGAGAATGGGGGCAGGGGGCAGTGAACTGAGTAAATACTGGATGCTGATGCCCACAATTGAGTTCCAAGAGGGTTGGCAGACAAGCTTGATGCCAAATGCCTGCTGCCCCCTCTGCGCAAATTAGGGATTGACTAACTCTTTCTGGGAAAACTGACCAGTCCAGAATATCAGATTGCAGCTGACATCAGCTGATATTTGTGGTTTTCCTATAAAATGGCCCTTTAAACTGACTGCTTCAACCTGAGGCACAAAACTTTCAATCAGATAAAAGTGGGTGAGTAAATATGACTGGATATTTGAAGAATGCCTGAAACATGAAAGTCAATGACTAAAGTAAAATGGCAGGGGCAGGCAGGAACTTAATGACCCACTTCTTCCTCCTCCACCCAGCTGGTAGAGTCCCAGCCACTTTACCTTGTGAGGCCAGAGGGATTTCATCTTGGACTGGCCAGACCCATCCTGTTCGTGGTGAACCAGGGAGTCCCAACAGGAACTGTCCACGTAGGCAGCCTGCCGGATGCTGAAGTTACTGGGACAGAAGCAGCTGATGGGAGACCCTGAAATAGGAACATAGCTTGAGGCAGCCCTGAGTAGGGGTGGAGGAACAGGGAGCTGGGGTACAATCAGTTAAGAGCTTTCTAGGGGTCACTTCCAGAACTCTGACCATCTCTGTATCTGTCAGGCACTGTCTTCTTCCCAGGCCCTAGCTTTCTGGGTGAATGAAGAAGTAGGGGGAGGCTGACACATCTCCCTGGGAAAAGTAGGGAGCTCACTACGCAACCAGAAAAGAGAGCCAGAAATCCCAAATCTGAGGGACTTCCCTGGTGGCCCTGTGGCTAAGACTCTGTGCCCCCAGTACAGGGGGCCCGGGTTCAATCCCTGGTCAGGGAACTAGATCTCATATGCTGCAACTAAGACCTGGCACAGCCAAATAAAGAAATAAATATTAACCCCCCCACCCCGAAACAGATCCTGTTTCTGAGAAAGCCCATGTTGTCTTTAATAGAAGTGGCAGGTTTGCTGAATTAATCTAGCGCCTAGACCACTCAGTATATGTATTTGTCAGTGTTTGTGCACAGGGCTGGGTTTCTTGAAGACGGAGGAGTGGATTTATTGAGCACCCGTGATGCTGTCAGGCTCTGTCAGGCACTTAACATGTGTTCTCAAGTCAATAATCCAGCAGGTGGGGAGTAAGAAATGGTCCCAAGAAGAGATTTATCTAAAGCTTGGCTAATTAAAATCTTTAGAGCTCCTGGAAAGACAATACGATTTTAATGTCTTTCGTCCACATGAAAATCAAAATAAAACTAATTATTGTGATGATTTAAAGCATACTGGAATTAAGGCTATTTTTTTGTTACAAAATTTTGGAAACGACTTTCAAAGTTTTTTGTGCCTCAGCTTTGCTGTCATCCTAAACAGATGCATAATCTGCCTTTTGGGTGATGCCCGACCCAAGTCATGCGATCTGGACAGTGTGGGGGCTGTCTTGCTTCAGGGCCCACTGGGGCTTGGGAGCCACTTACCGGAGGAGAACTCCTGGGCAAAGGCCAGTGACACCAGCAGCAGGGGGAAGCCGACGGATGTGAACTTGACCATTCGGTCCAGGGGAAGCTCCAGGCGCAGTCCTTTGAGGCGGGGGCCCTTGCGGTCAGGCAGCAGGGCATCCGAGAGCATGTACTCTGCAGCTGTGTGTGCGAGCGACATGCTGCTGTCGAGCTTGGGCCCAGGGGCGGCAGAAGGAGGTCCTGGAGAGTGGGGTCCTGGAGAGTGGGGTCCCGGAGAGTGGCGTCCTGGGAGCAGGCTTTCAGCAGACGGCGCCTGCAGCCTGGGCCTCACAAGTATCTGTGTGAGGAGCGGGCACTGGTTCTCTAAATAACTGGCCAGGCTCTGAGCCAGGCACCTGGTAATTAGAGGGAGGCATCGCTCAGTGGGTCATTACTGGAGGAGGGTCGGGTGTCAGCTGGGGATGATGCCAGGCCCCCCTCTGGACTGTCGAAGGTAGACTCAGTCCCCGTGGCTTTAAGCTGCCCTCTCATTAATCAAGTATTTTTGGTGGGGTGGTGGAGAGGAGGAGGGCTGTCAAGCAGGCCCCCCCCATGTAATTGGTGTGGAATCTGGGTGGAGACTGCTTAAATATGTGGAAGGCCCTCATTTTGTGGTTTGGGGTGGGAATGGTGCCCCCAGGACTCTGCTGGGGTTGCCGCCCCTACATAGTATTCTCTGTCCCAGCGATGATTTCTGCTTCGGGCCCAGGCTCTTTCCCAGAAACCCATCTGTTTTTGGTGTTACGTCCCCTGCCCTGCCTCTGGTGTTTTTCTAAAATGTTTCAACCACGTATTTACAATTTCCTTATGTTTACATTTTTTTTTAAAGCTCCCCGTTAGTTCTCTAGAAAGCTGAGGGATGGGTGGGAGTGTTGACGTGCAGAGAGAGACGTGCAGAGAGAACATGACTTGTGAAATCTGGAGGGAAAGTCTCCACTGGACACCTAGCAGCATCGTTCTTTTTCTTTTTTAATTGAGTGACTGCGGGAATCACTTTTGGCTCAGTTTTCTCATCTATCAAAAGGTACTATATTGGTTGCGAAAAATTGTGAAGATCGATGAAGGGTACTATATGGGAAGATGCATTGTAAACTGTAAAGCGTAGTGCAAATGTCAACGTTTTATAAATTTATCTAGCTGTGCTGGGTCTTTGTTGTTGTGCATGGGGCTTTCTCCAGTTGTGGCGAGGAGGGGCTACTCTAGCTGTGGTGCTCTGGCTTCTCGTTGGGGTGGCTTCTCTTGTTGCAGAGCATAGGCTCTAGGGGCACGGGCTTCAGTAGTTGCCCCGTGGCATGTGGGATCTTCCTGGACCAGGGATCAAACCCGTGTTCCCTGCACGGGCAGGCAGATTCTTAACTACTGGACCACCAGGGAAGTCCAACTCTTACTTTGATTTGGTAGGATTGGATGGATAGTTGGAAAAGCAAACACTGGGGCCTATGGTAACTGTTGAGGCAGTTTGAGCATGGGTTGGAAAAGAATTTCCAGACACAGAGCATTTCAGAAGGGAGTGAGGTTATTAAGAAAGAAGAGCAAAGATAAAGTGGGCACTGTGAGCACAGCCAGCCGACTTCCTGATAGACCGGGAAAGCCGACAGTTTTCGTGGTTAATAGCCAATTTTTATAGCCTTAAGACAAAGAAAATTCCTGCTGGAAGGTTGGTGTTAGGTGATTGGTTGGGGTGCTATAGGGTGTTTACTGGAGTGGGCATCTTTGCTTAATTGGGAGACAGGAAGCTTGTTAGTGATGATCAGGGGGCTTTTGACAAGGTTACAACAGGGCTCAGTCAGCTTCAGAGGTGACCTTCGTTCTGGGCTCCGCTTCCATGGCCTCGGTGCAAAGCCCTGCGCCTGTGGCCTTTGGGGCGGGACTCAGCAGTAATCTCTCTAGTACCACCCTTAGACTTGGCAAGAGAGGCCTTGACCTTGGCTTTCAGCCTGGTCCGCTTTGGCTGTGGCCTTCCCACAAGGCAAGGAGTGCATGGGGCCACGGGGATGTGCCTGTTCAGAGCCCACGCATCTGCTCTAGACCATTCTCACACCTGGGGTGCTGTCATTCCTGCTCCGATGGCCCTCGTCTGCCTCCGGGGCTCGTGCAGGCCTTTTCCTCAGGTACACCATCCCATCAGCAGATTATGCTGCTGGTATGCACCCCCTCACTGAGGGGGTGTGGATGGAATTTAGAAGTCCTGGGTGTCCACCTGTGCAACTGTGACGCTTCTTGCAGTGTGGGACTTAGTTGGGTGGGAGAGATGGGACCTGAGCATATTGCTTATCTTATTTTTTTTTTCCTTTGGCTGTGCTGTGTGGCTTGTGGGGTTTTAGTTCCCCAACCAGGTATCAAACGCAGGCCCCCTGCAGTGGAAGGACGCACAGAGTCCTGAGCACTGGACCACCAGGGAATTCCCAGGGACCTAGGTAGTTTGAGGATTCTCATTTTTTTTTTTTACTGCTTCCATGGCAAGGATGCCTTTATTATTTTTTTTTCCTTTTTTTTTAAAAAAAAATTTTGATTGGAGGCTAATTACTTTACAATATTGTGGTGGTTTCTGTCATACATTGACATGAATCAGCCATGCGTGTACGTGTGTTCCCCATCCTGAGCTTCCCTCCCATCTCCTTCCCCATCCAGTGCACCAGCCCTGAGCACCCTGTCTCATGCATCGATCCTGGACTGGTGATCTCAATTTGATTCTGACACTTCTGGTCATTATGAAGGGCTATGTGTGTGTGTGTGTGTGTGTGTGTGTGTGTGTGTGTGTGAAGGTAGGCAGATAGAGCATATTTTATTTAAGTTTGTTAACTTGATTTATAACTTCTGATCTTTTAGAAACATGGCATGTGGGCTGGCACTACCTCTCTCCATCCCCAGGCTAGAGGCCAACTCTGATTCAGAGCTGCCCTGTGTGTACTACCTACGGTGATCCCGACCTAGGAGCTAGAGAAAGGATCCTTTATTTCTGTTCCTCATCGTCCTCTTCACACTATGTGTTTTTAACAAATGTATTTTTGCCAAACATTATCGATTTGTAAGCAAGCATTTTCTTTTGTCTTTTAAAAATAGTTTACATTTGAAAAATAGATAGCCAATGGGAATTTGCTGTATGACTCAGGAGACTCAAACCAGGGCTCAGTAACAATCTAGAGGGGTGGAATGGAGAAGGAGGTGGGAGGGATGTTCAAGTGGGAAGGGACATGAGTAAACCTGTGGCTGATTCATGTTGATGTTTAGTAGAAATCAGTGCAATACTGTAATGCAATTATCCTTCAATTAAAGATAAATAGAAAATAGTTTACATTTCAATGGCATATATAATATATTAACATACACATATCCCATACATTTTCATCTGATCAAGAAATAGAACCTCAGTTAACCCCCAGAAGCCACCTTTGTGCTCCTTTCCAATAACCATCATTTCCCAAGATGTAACTATTATCCTAATTTCTAATAGCATAGATTAATTTTGCCTTCCTTATGCTTTATAGAAATGGAATCATGGGTGTATGTGTTTGGCCTCTATTGCTTTACATGATATCTAGGAGAATCCATTTTATTGCCTGATTTTTATGCTCTGTGTAAGTGGAATCATATGTGTATCTTTTTTCGTGTGTCTGGATTCTCTGCTCAACATATTTCTGAGGTTCATCCACATTATTGTGTGTCAGATTCCCATTCCTCTTTATTGCACAGAAATACAACAACTATTTGTTCATTGACCAGTCAATGGACATTTGAGTTCCTCATTTCTGGTTCTTATAATAATGCTACTGTAAACATTCTAATTCTTGGTGTCTTGTGGGGAATATATGTATGCATTTCTGTTGGTTATATACCAGTGAGAACTGGTATTTTGGAATTGCTGGGTCATAATGCTTTGCATATATTTGTTTTCAAGTGATTGCTTTTATTTACATTTTTATCAATAGTTGATGAAAGTCCTATTTGTGAGAGTCCTATTTGCTACATAGCCTTATGTTTTTTCAATTAAACAAGTTTGGCCATTTTGGAGGGTGTGTAATAACATTGAATTGGGGCTTATTTTGTATCTATCTGACGCTGAATGAAGTTGGTCACTTTGACCATTCGGACTTTTTCTTTTCTGAAGTATATGTTTAAGCCTTTTACTTGCTTTTCTCTTGGGCTGTATATATTTTCGAATATTTATTTGAGAATTGCTTTTCACATTCTGTATATGAGACCATCATCAGATATTTGTTATATTTTTACCTTCTGGGAGTCTCAGTTCCTTGTTGGGTGTTGGCATGAGGTCTTAGTTCCTCAGCAGGTAGACCTCTCCCTGCCTCCCAACCTCTCACAGAGAGAGAGAAAAGAGGGAGCCACCGTGCCTTTAACGACCTAACCTCTGAATTTGGATTTCTATTTCTATTTTTTTTCCTATTCAATAAAAGGAAGTCATGAAATTCAGCATGTTAAAGGTGATGGGAATTGGGCTCCACATTTTGAAGGGAGTGTCAAAGGATTTGTGGAATATTTTAGGCCATGATTCCTGAGGAAATTTTTTTTCAGCCGAATTGTCAATTTTTTTCATCCAAATTGTCAAATTTACTTGCATACCATTATTCACAATATTCTCTTATCATATTGTATTACTATCTTATTTTGGAAAAAAATCTTAAAAGTACAGCAAAGTTGAAAGAATTTTACCATGAACATCTGTAATAGTTAATTCTATCAATAGCATTTTACTTGGCTTGCTTTGTTAGTTAACTGTTTAACTATCCACTCCTCTGAAGTATTAGTCACTCAGTCATGCATGCCTGACTCTTTGTGACCCCATGAATTGTACCCTGCCAGTCTCCTCTGTCCATGGGATTCTCCAGGCAAGAATACTGGAGTGGGCTGCCATTTCCTTCTCCGGGGGATCTTCCCAACCCAGGGACGGAACCTGGCTCTCCTACATTGCAGGCAGATTCTGTACCATTTGAGCCACTGGGGAAACCCTTCCACCCCTCTATCCATCCATGAACCATTTAACTTTTTTTGGATTCACTTCAAAGTAAATTGCAAATATTGATATACTTCTCCCTAAATACTTCAGCATGCACATCACTAACTGTACTTCAATATTTGCTTGCAGTTTATTTCTCTTAAGGTAAAAGTTATGTGCAATAAAATGCTCAGAACTTAAGTATGCCTACATAGATTCTGATACATGCAAACACCTGTGTAATCCATACCTCCTCGGGACTAGGACATCATCACTCCAGAGAATTCCCTCTTTTTCTTTTTTAGAGGCCCTGGTTTTCTGATGAAAATCTCCACACTTTCATCTAACTCATTAATCTTCTATTTTCTTTCTAGTTATTTAATTAATTAATTGCCATGCCACATGGCTTGTGGGATCCTAGTTCCCTGACCAGGGATTGAACCAGGGCCCTCGGCAGTGAAGCACAGAGTCCTAACCACTGGACTGCCAGGGAATTCCCATCTTCTATTTTCTTAATCATATTAATCAGAGTTATTTTAAAATCCTTATTGCTAGCTCCAGGATTGGAGTAATGCCTAGATCTGCTCCTATTGTCTTCTTTTTGCAAAGATTACTGTTTGGAATTTGCACTGTGTGGTGAACACCGGGGCTAAACGCCCGTAAGAACCAGAGATGCTCTGGGTGATGCTGTCTTTCACCAAAGATGGTGCCCCTTTCTTCTATTAGGTGTACAGGAAGAGGAGCTGACCCCTGAATCCCATCAGGGTCTGAGCTGAGTTAGATCTGTGCTGGAGTTTAGTGAGAGTCAGTATATATTTAGTTTTTCCTGTTCCTAGAGTTTCATTGTTCTAGGATTTTGACTGAGCCTATGGCTCAGACAGTAAAGAATTTACCTGCATTACAGGAGACCTGGATTTGATCCCTGGGTTGGGAAGATCCCCTGGAGGAGAGCATGACAACCCACTGCAGTATTCTTGCCTGGAGAATCCCCATGGACAGAAGAACCTGTCCATGGGGTAGCAAAGAGTCAGACTCGACTCAGCGACTAAGCACAGCACATAGAGCACAGTTTAATCTTTTTCTCCTTAAGCTTTGAAAGACTGTGAGAGGGTCTATTTTCCTCTTCAGAGGATTTCAGTTTAGCTCGTTAGCCTCCTGCTGCATTTAGCCTTTGATCTGGCTAGTGCTTTGAACAAGAGACTGCTTTGGTGAGTCTGATTAGTGACTTTAATGTGAGACCCTTCTCTTTGCAGTGTATTTGTTTCCTAATTAGTACAGAGTGGAGGAGATTTCATTCTGCATTTTAGAGCCTTTTAGTCTAGTCCACGCCTCCTCAGCACTCAGGAAATGTCCTGCAGGGAAGACTGGGCATGCATTTGAAGTCTCTCAAATTTCCAATTGTTCACTCCACCCTTGTAACGACCACTAAAAGCTTTGATGGTTCATTTTTCCCTGGCAGAGGGCCTCTGCTTGGACCAAGACCAATGGGTGAGTTGGCACCCAGAAGCAGAAGATTGCTCCAAGGGAAAACTTGCAGGACATTGTTTTCTTAGCCCAAATGGTTCTACCTCCTGTGGAATTGAAATTCATCTTGTCTTCATTCCTTCCACAGCTTCCTGATTTCCACAAACACACTTTTTGTAATCAACACAGCCTTTGTATTTGTTGCTGCAGAAGAATTTGCCTGCTATGACTGACTGCACTTCAAAGTTTGTCCATGATAGTTTTAATACACTAACGTGATTTTATGTTTTATATTTTACTGTTTCTTACTTTTCAAAACTCAGCTCTGTACCTCTCAAGTCCATCCACATTGCTACATACACAGATACAACAAATTGTTTCTACTGCTGCAAAATATTTCATTTTATCTACTTGCTTGCCTGTTGATGAGCATTTATCTCTCCTGTATTCCTTGTACCACACATCATGCACATTTTCCCTTATGATTCCACAGAAGAATTCAGTTGGAATATACATCAAGGATAGAATTTCTAGCTTGTAGGGCAGCATATACTTAGCTCGATTTGCTCCTGTTCTAGCCGAAAGTGAAAATCGTTCAGTCATGCCTGACTCTTTGCCAGCCCATGAACTATATAATCCATGGAATTCTCCAGGCCAGAATACTGGAGTGGGTAGCCTTTCCCTTCTCCAGGGGATCTTCCAAACCCAGCAAACCAGATCAAACCCAGGTCTCCCGCATTGCAGGCAGATTCTTTACCAGCTGAGCTACAAGGGAAGCCCAAGAATACTGGAGTGGGTGGCCTATCCCTTCTCCAGGGTATCTTCCCGATCCAGGAATCGAACCGGGGTCTCCTGCAATGCAGGCAGATTCTTTACCAACTGAGCTATCAGGGAAGCCCTAGCTCCATTTGGGTGGTATCATATTGTTCCTAGAATGGCTGTGGTGTGCAAAGTTTCTTATATTCCCACATTTTCACCAAGAGTTGTTGTTGTTCAGTTACTCTTGCGTCTGACTCTTTGAGACCTCATAGAATGTAGCACGCCAGGCTTCTGTGTCCTTCACCATCTCCCAGAGCTTGCTCAAACTCATGTCCATTGAATCGATGATGCCATCCAACCATCTCATCCTCTGTCGTCCCCTTCTCCTCCTGCCTTTAATCTTTCCCAGCATCAGGATCTTTTGCAATGAGCCAGTTCTTTGCACCAGGTGACCAAAGTATTGGAGCTTCAGCTTCAGCATCAGTCCTTCCAATGAATATTCAGGACTGATCTCCTTTAGGATTGACTGGTTGAGTGTCCTTGCAGTCCAAGGGACTCACAAGAGTTTTCTCCAACACCACAGTTCAAAACATACATTCTTGGGCGCTCAGCCTTCTTTATGGTCCAGCTCTCACAACTTTCCATGACTACTGGGAAAACCATATCTTTGTTGGCACCATCTAACTTAATATTTTTGTCAGTCTGTTGGATGTTAAGCAAGAGTTCTCAAAGTGTTATCTAGGAACCCCTGAGAGTCCTTGAAGCCCTCTTAGGGAGTCTGCAACTTCTAAACTCTTTTCATACCAATATTGGCACTATCTGATCATTAACTCTCATTCTTGCATGAATGTAAACTTTTCTGGAGGCTACAGGATATGTGATATTTCAATGGGTTGAATGCAGAGCCAAATATGAGATTCCATCTGTTTTTAAATTAATATTAAGCTAGATATTAGGAAAGAAAGTGAAAGTTTAGTCGCTCAGTCGTGTCTGACTCTCTGCGACCCCATGGATTATAGCCTACCAGGCTTCTCTGTCCATGGGATTTTCCAGGCAAGAATACTGGAGTGGGTTGCCATTTCCTTCTCCAGGGGATCTTCCAGACCCAGGGATCGAACCCAGGTCTTCTGAATTGCAGGCAGATGCTTTGCCCTCTGAGCCAGCAGGGAAGCCAGATGTTAGAGAGACATGCAAAATTACATAGGAGTGTCACTCTTATTACTAAATTTTTGTTTTATTTTGGAATATATAATTACTTTTCATAAAAATATTTATGTTAACATGTAATAGATTTGCTATTTTTACTTTAAAATAAATAAAGATTTTCAGCTTTAATTTCTAACATGATAAATATAAATTGATGTCTCTCTCATATATAAAAGCTTTTTGGTCCTTGATGTTGTTTAAGACTTCAGGGGGAGCCTGAGATTAAATGTTTGAGAGCTGTTGGTATAAAGTTGGTATAAAGCAGGACCTGATGAAAATGTGATGATACACTGTATGTGGGTCAGCATCAGGTGGCCAAAGTATTGGTGCTATTTTAATGGTAAGACCCTTAAAATACAGGTGAACTTTGTGTCAGAGAAGATCCTTTCCTTTGAGGATGGTTTGTCATAGCTCTACTTCTTGCTTGTATTGGTCATGACTACGGGTTACATGCTGACCCATGACCAGTATATCATCATATTCTTATCAGGTCCTGCTGGTAATTGCAGTATTTGTGATGGGGTTGGTTGGTTTCAACCATAGGCATTGTGCTTTGTATTAACATTGTCCTTTGTGAGTTGCTCATCAGTCTTTACTTCTCTTGTCCATTAGCACAGATGACACCACCCTTATGGCAGAAAGAGAAGAGGAACTAAAGAGCCTCCCGATGAAACTGAGAGAGGAGAGTGAAAAACTGGCTTAAAATTCAACATTCAAAAAACTAAGATCATGGCAACTGGTCCCGTCTTTTCATGGCAAGTAGATGGGGAAACAGTGGAAACACTGACAGACTTTATTTTGTTGGGCTCCAAAGTCACTGCAGATGGTGACTGCCACCACGAAATTAAAAGATGCTTGCTCCTTGAAAGAAAAGCTATGACCAGCCTAGACAGCATATTAAAAAGCAGAGGCATTACTTTGCCAACGATGGTCTATCTAGTCAAAGCTATGGTTTTTCCAGTAGTCATGTATGTATATGAGAGTTGGACCAGAAAGAAAATCGAGTGCCAAAGAATTAATGCTTTTGAATTGTGGTGTTGGAGAAGACTCTTGAGAGTCCCTTGGACTGCAAGGACATCCAACCAGTCAATCCTCAAGAAAATCAGTCCTGAATGTTCGTTGGAAGGACTGATGCTGAAACTGAAGCTCCAAAACTTAGGTCACCTGATGCAAAGAACTGACTCATTGGAAAAGATCCTGATGCTGGGAAAGATTAAAGGCAGGAGGAGAAGGGGACAACAGAGGATGAGATGGTTGGATGGCATCATCGATTCAATGGACATGAGTTTGAGCAAGCTCTGGGAGATGGTGAAGGACAGATAAGCCTGGCATGCTGCAGTCCATGGGGTCACAGAGAGTCAGACATGACTGAGTGAATGAACTGAACTGAATAACAGAGCAGCTGCAGAGATCCACAAATGATGAATTTCCGAGGAAAGCAGTAGATGGGAGTGTGAAGTTGAGGATTAAGAAAAGTTGGAGCAATCAAGACTGGGCGCCCCACTGTGGTGCTGCCTGGAAGAGAGGGAGCTGGATCCCTGGTTGTCTTGTTGATTCCCTGAGAATGAAATCTGTTTCTGTAGAGCCATTTTCTGCAGCCATTCCCTTCCAGGTGAGAGGCCTATGCCAAGGCCAGGTATGAGCAACTCCCCCACAACTGTTTCATGCGTTTTATTCATCTTACTACTGCTAAGGTTTGTTAGGAGTCAGACCCGGTGGGCAGTGTTTCAGAGACCAGCATAGTTAGAGGAAATGGGCAAGGCCTGGAGTTTTTCCTGCCTACAACTTCTTCATATATTTAGAGATAAAAATTTCTGTTTTATTTCTTGGACATGCATTTCACTTCAGAAATGTAATCTCCCCTTTCCTATAGCCAATTCCAAATATTCACCAGAACATGATAATGTAAAGCTGACATTATCCCAAATCCAGAGAATACAGTGTGGTGTTTTTATACTACTTACTGAATGACAAGTCATGTCCTTATCTATAAAATGAGAAATAAAAATATCAACTCCCATGGTGTGTTATAAGCACAAAATTGGATGATGCATATGGAAATATTTTTTTTCAAGTGCTAAATTGCTATAGAAATGTGAATTGTCATTAAGCATCTGAAAATTGACCTTAGTTTTCCCCTGGACTTGAAGCTCTATGATTTAACTCAGCAGGTGTCTTCCTACTTTGGGGAGGTTGAAAGTGAAAGTGAAAATGTTAGCCCCTCAGTCATGTCTGACTCTTTGAATACAGCCTGCCAGCCTCTTCTATCCATGGGATTTCCCAGGTAAGAATACTGGATTGGGTGGCCATTCCCTTCTCCAGGGGATCTTTCCAACCCAGGGATCAAACCTGGGTCTCCAGCATTACAGGCATATTCTTTACCATCTGAGCCATCTGGGTTAGTTACCAGCTAAGTTGGAGGCCAGCAGCTGGGGTGACAGGATCACATGGTGTTTCCTGAAAAACCATCCCAAAAAGGAGGACAGTAGGCACACCACCAGACCATGTATTATCAGTGTTAATGAGCTTGACTAATTGCATTTTAATATGCACAGATGTCAGAGAAGACCATAAAGAAATTGTGTGTTAGGTGCCTGCATGTGGCCTGTCTGTAGTGTGGCCTGAGGCAGCCAAAGAAGGAAAAGGATAAAGAACAAGGGATTATAGACACCCACAAAAACATGCATGTTGTCACAGCTGAGTATTTGTGAAAATATTGTATATATGCTTGTGGGTATAAGTACTGAAAATAAAAGATGAAGTAGGCTATAGTACTTTGTGTATTTATGCCACTAACTGGGTTTACTTTGCATATGAAGTCAAATCCAACAAATTGGTGATTGGGCTTAAGTCCTATGATTGCTGAAAAGGACTAGTTAGCATCTCTGACTCTGGACCGAAGGCACTGTTCTATTAAAGAAACATTACATTATAGCATCTAAGAGTGTTTTAGTTTGAAAAATCGGGGATTCAGAAAAATTTTATAGCTTAAAAAATTGAGCAAATTAGGCTTGGAATATAGTTTATTCTGAATAAAATAAGGGAACTAAGAAAAAAAGATGTGCTCAGAGGAACTCAGGAAAATTCAGGTTAGATGAGGTTAGAAGTAGGTGGAACCAGAAATGGAATATGACACTCACAGATCAAAACAGAAATGATTCACGTGGGGAACCAAAACCCTCGCTGCTCTGTGCCCTTGGTACTGGGGTCCCAGGAAGTCTGTCCTTGACTTCCTCTTCTCATGCCACATTCTCCCCCTGAAATTGGAGTATGTGGAAATATTAAGAAGAGGCACATAGAAAACCGTGCGGACAGTATCTACTCTGGGAAAAAATGAAGTGGGGCAAGTAGGGAAACATAATCACAGGATATAGTTAAGTGCTGAGAAATGAAAAATGTGATGTACCCATATTGAGAGGAGAGGAGAAGGGTACTGAGGGTGGGAATATAAGAGAACTAAATCCCAGTCAGATTGAATTGGCAGTAACTCCCCAAGCAAATAATGATGAAAAAACTATAACTACTATTCTAGGCCCTGAATTATGTCTCAATGAGATGAATCAATAAATAGTGTTGTAAGCATATTAGTTAGAAAACCCTGATTTTAATCTTTGTTGTGGGACTCTGGGCAAATTATTTGGCTATTTGGAGCCCAAACATTTTAGTTACAAAGTGAGAATTATTCAGGCTTCTTAAGTAGTGCTAGTGGTAAAGAATCTGCCTGTCAATGCAGGAGAGGCAAAAGATGCTGGTTCAATGTCTGGGTCAGGAACATCCCCTGGAGTAGGGAATGACAACCCATTCCAGTTTTCTTGCCTGGAGAATCCCAGGGACTGGAGCCAGACAGGTTCTTTTGTCCAAGGGACAGCAAAGAGACACGACTGAGCATGTGTGGAAACACACACACACACACACACACACACACACACTCACACACTTGAAAAATATTATTTCAATAAATTTAAACTCTTGTGTTATTATTATTAATTACATGTTTCTATCATGGCTCTTAAGCAAGGCACTCATCTCTATCAGCAGTGGCAAAGGACTCAGATTTTCACAAAGCTTTCTAGAAGCGTGGATCTTTACTGTTGGGAATCTAAACTGACAGACAGCTCTGTGTCTGAGATGTATTTCCTAAAATAAAAATAATTTAAATTCTCGCTACTTTAGTTGCCTAACTTATATAATTGATGCTATTTGCATAATTCAGTAGAGTTTATGCATTCTTTTCACAAGTTTAAATTTTTAATCCTCATAAAAATCTTGGGGGCAGATGGTATTTATTAGCAGGAATTATAATATAATTTTTTTTAATTGGTGAAGAAACTCATGTGCAGATAGATGAAGAGAGTTGTTCAAAGTCACAGAACTAAGAGAGGTAGCTTGAACTTGACCCTGAAAATTCTGTTCTTTTCTCTTGCCTGTAGTTCAGTTATTCTCAACGGGTGGTCCCCAGACCAGCATCATCAGCACTGACTGCGAATTTTTAAATCCTTGGGCCCCATTCCAGACCTATTGGAAACTCTGGAGAGGGCGCCAGGCAGTCCGAGTCTTACTAGTTTTTCTAGGTGATTCTGATGTACGTAAATATTTGAGAACCACTACTCTAGTCTGTGGGCTTCCCCGGTGGAGCTAGTGGGAAAGAACCTGCCTGCCAATGCTGGAGATGTAAGGGATGAGGGTTCGATTCCTTGGTCAGGAAGATTCCCTGGAGGAGGGCACGGCAACCCACTCCAGTATTCTTGTCTGGGGAATCCCATGAACAAAGGAGCCTTGTGGGCTACAGTCCATAGGGTCACAAAGAATAGGACACGACTGAAGCAACTTAGCATGCAAGCACGCTCTGGTTTGTAGCCTTTTAAATCTTCACACTTTTATCTCTTAGGCATTTGCTTTACTCTCAATGTCTTATTATCAGCATCGCATAGTGAAAAAAAGAGGAATGGTGTATTGTTGTTTTAGTCTTCTAAGAAACAGAATCTCAAGAAGTTACTCAAGGACTTCCCTGGTGGTCCAGTGGTTAAGAATTCACCTGCCAGACAAATGGATAAGAAAGCTGTGGTACAGATACACAATGGAATATTACTCAGCCATTAAAAAGAATACATTTGAATCAGTTCTAATGAGGTAGATGAAACTGGAGCCTATTATACAGAGTGAAATAAGCCTGAAAGCAAAACGCCAATACAGTATACTAACATATATATGGAATTTAGAAAGATGGTAACGATAACCCTGTATGCGAGACAGCAAAAGAGACACAGATGTATAGAACAGTCTTTTGGACTCTGTGGGAGAGGGCGAGGGTGGGATGATTTGGGAGAATGACATTGAAGCATGTATACTATCATATGTGAAATGAATCACCAGTCCAGGTTCGATGCATGAGACAGGGTGCTCAGAGCTGGTGCACTGGGATGACCCAGAGGGATGGGATGGGGAAGGAGGTGGGAGGGGGTGTTCAGGATGGGGAACACATGTACACCCATGGTGGATTCATGTCAATGTATGGCAAAACCACTACAATATTGTAAAGTAATTAGCCTCCAATTAAAATAAATAAATTTATATTAAAAAAAAAAAAAGAATTCAGCTGCCAATGCAGGGGACACAGATTCAGTCCCTGGTCTGGGAAGATCCTATATGCCCTGGGGTAACTAAGGCCATGCTCCACAACTACTGAGACTGCACTCTGGAGCCTGTGCTCTGCAGCAGGAGAAGCCATTCCAATGAGAACTGCAACTAGCAAAAGCCTGTGAGCAGCAACGAAGACCCGGTGCAGCCAAAAACATAAATAAATGCACAAATAAAATCCAAAAAAAGGTTACTCAAGTTACTCAAGGTCACACAGCTAGCAAAGGGCAGACCTGGGCATGACCTAGAACCCAGGACTTCTGACACCAGCCTATCCTGTCCTCTCTGTTAACATGCTGTTTTGCTATAACTTACTTTTACATAGGACTTTGTTTTTTCAAGTTAAATAGGTTCATTGAATTTCTGGGGACAAATGGAATATTATTGCTGTATTTCATAAGCATTTTTTAAGGTTTCAAAAGCAAGATATGTGCATGAAGCAAATGAGAAAATATAAGTGGATGAGAAAAAATGAGAAATTAAAAACACCATAATTCCTCTGCATTCTTAATTACTTAATGTCTGTCCTTCCTGATATTTTTGTATGGATACATATGCCTTTCTTTTTTCTGAAATGAGATCATATTACATATACTGTTTACAGCTTGCTTTATTGGGTTGCCTTTTAAGATATGCAGTTTTATATGGTTGCCTTCCCACTGAACACACACACACACACACACTCACTCCACTAGCAATACCTGCCCCAACCATGCTTCTTCAGGCTTCAGATTGCAGTGGTAAAAACAGGAAATACACACTGCATGGTAAGCTTTATACCTTCAATTGTAACACCAGAATGGCTCTACTTATGCATAACTACAGTTCCGAGTTGTTTATTATCCACATTTCAAAGTAGGGGATTTGAAGTTCGGTGAGAGGTTAAACAAATTTCCCACTGTCATCCAGCTAGGAAGTGGCAGAGCCAGGGTATGTACTGAGATCAGACTAATTCCAAAGTTTATTTTCTGAATACTTAGCAGGGCCATATGATTTGTGATTCAAGTAGGATGCATCAGCTTTGAGAGGGGTTGAGTCTAGAGCACCGTAACAGCCAAAATGGCAGAATAGGGAACTTCCAAAGTCCTTTCATTGACAAAAAGCAACAAATTAAAGTGACAAAAATGTTCAAAATAGACTTTCTTGGAACTCTGGGTACTAACCAAAAGCTTGTAGCAACCAGGGGAACACATGCTCCAAAAAAAAAAAATAAATAAATAAAAGCTGACTCTTGGTAAGAGAGCTTTGTGGCATTGTAACTTATCCTGACTGCATTTCCTGCTCTCAATCCAGTGTGGGCCTTAGAGACAGCAGGCTGTATTCTTGGTATGTAAGTACCAGTACTAGGAGGAGCATAACAAACCTTATTCTCCAAGAACTAAGGTTATTTGTTTTGACCTGCCTGGTGCCTCTATGAAAGATAAAAGGGCCTGCCTCTATTTTGCCTTACCTGGTCACCTCCTTCTCCCCACTGGCTGATGGGACTACAGGGAGAAGAGGCTGTGTGTGGAAAAGGTTTAAAGGCAAACGCATCCAGGTGGCACAGTGGTAAGGAATCCGTCTGCCAATGCAGGAGACGCAAGAGACTTATGTTCGATCCCTGGGTCGGGAAGATCCCCTGGAGGAGGAAATGGCAACCCACTCAGTATTCTTGCCTGAAAAATTCCATGGACAGAGGAGCCTGGTGGGCCACAGTCCACTGGGTCGCAAAGAGTCAGACATGACTGAGCGACTGAGTGACTGAGCACACGTGCCCACACGTGTTAGTCACCTGGGGCAAGGAGTAACGGGAGGGGCAACCACAAGATTAACCAAGAGAATGATGTGTTTTTGAAAATAAGGGCTTTGAAAAGAGCCCGCACGTTCCTGGGGACCTAGAAGACCACACCCATCGTTAAGGCTGGGCATATGCTCAGAAAAGATCTGAGAGGAACCATGGCCCTCACCTCTGGCCGACCTTCTGACAGCATTATTTACAATGGCCCCCCAAACGGAAGCAACCCAAATGTCCACCAGCTGTTGTATGGATAATTAAAGTGTGATGTATGTATACAATGGTATATCATTCAGCCCCCCAAAATGCTGTGGTGATGCATGTTACCACATGGACAGACCTTGACAACATTAGGCTGAGTGACAGAAGGCTGCATGTTGTATGATTCTATTTATACGAAGTGACGGGAGGAGGTAAATCCATAGAGATGGAAAGCAGATTACCGGTTGCCAGGGACCAGGAGTCAGAGGGAATAGGAAGGGATGGGGTTTCTTTTTGAGCCGATGGAATATTCTGTAATAGTGCTTATGGCTGTACATTAATGTGAATGCACCCCCAAACCACTGTATACGCATCTTAAAATGGTACATTTTATGCTTTGTGAATTTTACCTCAAAAAACAGTAAAAACGAGGGGCTTCCCTAGTGGTTCAGATGGTAAAGAATCCACCCATATTTCAGGAGACATGGGTTCCGTCCCTGGCCCACTCCAGTACTCTTGCCTGGAGAATTCCATGGACAGTGGAGCCTGGTGGGCTACAGTCCATGGGGTCGCGACGAGCTGAGAGTTTACCTCAAATTCTACCTGAAAAAAATTAAAAATTAAGCAGAAAAACCCAAAGTGCAAACACACAAAAAGGGGCTGCTCTGGGGAGCATAGCTTTGAAATGCATTTGAAACGATGCTTCCATGGCAACAATTTCTGAAGTAACTTCAACTCAGAGGAACTTTTCCTGATGTTGCATCATTCAGACAAGAGCCCTCAAAGGATTTTAGAGAAACGTCAACTTTTAATGAACCCCTGAGGTCTTATTTACTCTTGAGTCCCAGGGAGAGTCTGCCTTCTGGGGCTTATTTGAAGTTTGTGATAATGAATTGTTTTTCCTCTATTTGTAGCATATGTGTTGCTGAAGCAAGCACCACTTTTCTCTAATGTAAATTTCATGCAGTGGGATTGAGGACAAGGATTGGGATTTATTAATAATCCTGACGGATGCAGCAAAATTCTAAGTGAAAAATCTATAAGTAAGTCACCATTACTTCCGAGTCTTGGTTGAATATTGGCCACAGAGAAATGTAAGCAATCATTGAGAAGTGTGTTCATACCCTCATAAATATAAACAAGCCTTGAGGAAGATGGATTTTGGCCTCTGTAGTGTGATTTAATAACTTCTCCAAAAGAATTCTAGCATTTATCTCTGACCAAGAATATATCTAACCTACCCACTCTCTGAGGTTTGAATTTTTCCCATATTGAGATTTCTTGCTCTGGCTGAAAAGCCTGTCCTCATTCAAGTAACAGTGATCTGAAGTGAGGAATGTGGAGTATAGGTGATCACATACCAGCTTTATTAGTCCTTGAAGAAATGACTTTATCATATCCCTTCCTGAAGTCAGTTGTATAGTGTATGGAATTTAGAGGTGCCAGGGCTGGGTGTTTGGAGTACAGAATTAGGTATACATAAGTACCTTCATGAAATGACTTATGATTTCTTAAATCATAAGAAATCAATTCCTCTAAACTCTCACTGTATCTAAATTTTTCTTTGCTTTGGGTTTAGGTATGGTTACTGAAGCATGATAGAAATATGTTGCCAAGGGGGGATGTTTTCCTGAGACATGTTTACCCAAATGAACATGAGAATAGCTGATATAACTGCAGACAACTCAAGCCATGTCTTTTCCAAGTCTTTGTACAAGTATTA
Organism: Antilocapra americana; assembly: GCA_007570785.1. Taxonomy (NCBI): domain Eukaryota; kingdom Metazoa; phylum Chordata; class Mammalia; order Artiodactyla; family Antilocapridae; genus Antilocapra; species Antilocapra americana. Next base: position 8,866,673 of record ML661322.1, read on the forward strand.
CTCCACAAAGAGGCCTAACCTCACTGCTCCACCTAAATTTGCAGCCCATGCTCCTCTTTTGCTATCATCTTTCCTTCCTTTATTTGTGATCATATTAAAAATTGAGAAAAATATCTCTCATATTTATCCACACATTTTCACAATTTTAGGTGCTCTCCAGGTTTATATTTACTTTATATCTCCAAGGTTAATTTTTGCAGTGTTAGGGGCTCCCCAGCCGTCCATCTGTTTCCCTTCTGCCTGGAGAACTTCCCTTCATTGTTTCTTGTAGTACAATCAACTGGCAGCAGATTCTCCAAGCTTCTGTTTATATAACTTATTTATTTCACCTTCAATTCTGGAAGATGTTACCACTGAATATATAATTCAAGATTGACATTTTTTTCTGTGCTTTAAAGATGCCATTCCATTATCTTTTTTGCTTATGTCTTTCACATTTCTTATTTTGTTCTAGTCATTCTTATTTTGTTCCTCTGTATGTAATGTGCTGTTTTTCCTCTGGTTGCTTTAAAAATGTTCTCTTTATGTCTGATATTCATCAATTTGACTATGATGCAGCTTTGGACAGTTTTATTTTTGTTTATTCTGCTTGTGGATTCATTGGGCTCCCTGGAAGTGTGGGTACACACTTTTCATCTAACTTGGAAAAATTCTGGCCATTTTATATATATATATATATATATATATATATATATATAGGGTTAAAATATTTTTAATTTAGTATTTTTTTTCACTTTCCCTCTCTATTTTTATTGGCCATTATAAGGCAATGGCATTGAAAGAGCCACGTGTACCCCAATGTTCATCGCTGCATTGTTTATAATAGCCAGGACATGGAAGCAACCTAGATGCCCATCAACTGATGAATGGATAAGAAAGCTGTGGTACATATACACAATGGAATATTACTCAGCATTAAAAAAAATTCATTTGAATCAATTCTACTCAGATGGACCGAACTGGAGCCCATTATCCAGAGTGAAGTAAGCCAGAAGCAAAAACAACAATACAGTATATTAACACATATATATGGAATTTAGAAAGACAGTGACAAGAACCCAACATGCGAGACAGCAAAGGGAGCGCAGATGTATGGAATGGACTCGTGGACTCTGTGAATGAGGGAAGGGGTGGGATGATATGGGAGAATGGCATTGAAGCATGTTAATTGTCATGTGTCTAATCAATCGCCAGCCCAGGATTGATGCTCGGGACTGGTGCAGAGAGATTTCCCGGGGTGGGGGGGAGGGAGGAGGGAGGGGGGAGGGAGGGGTTTCTGGAGGGGGAGCATATGTAAACCCATGGTGATATCATGGCATTGTATGGCAAAAACAATAAAAGGGAGAAAAAAAAAAAAAGAAGGCAATGGCACCCCACTCCAGTACTTTTGCCTGGAAAATCCCATGGATGGAGGAGCCTGGTAGGCTGCAGTCTATGGGGGTCGCGAAGAGTTGGACATGACTGAGCAACTTCACTTTCACTTTTCACTTTCATGCATTGGAGAAGGAAATGGCAACCCACTCCAGTGTTCTTGCTGGAGAATCCCAGGGACAGGGAGCCTGGTGGGCTGCTGTCTATGGGGTCACACAGAGTCAGACACGACTGAGCGACTGAGCAGTAGCAGCAGCAGCATATATTTAAACATTTTTCTTTTTCCCCTTTTCTCTTACTAGCACTCAAATTTCATCTGTTAAACTGCTTGATATTGTTCCATAGGTTACTGAAGCTCTATTCATTTTCATACCAGTCTTTTCCCTGTGTTTCAGTTTAGATTTTGTAGCTATGTCTTCAAGGGCATTGACATGTTTTTCTGCAATGTTGACTCTGATGTTAATACAATGAAGCAATTTTTTTCTTTTCAGATGGTATACATTTTTAAGTTTTAGATGTTTCACTTAAAGGTATATTTAAATTATTGAGCATATTGAGTATATTTATAATAGCTAATTTAAAGCTTCTATCTGCCAATCCCATCATCTCTGTTATTTCTTGGCTGTTTCTGTAGATTTACTTTCCTGCTGTTTACAGGCCACATTTCTCTACTTCTTCCATATCAAGTACTTTTTGATTGGATGTGATCATTATAGATCTTATGTTGTTGAATGTTGGGTTTTACTCTCTTCCTTTAAAGTGTACTGGGCTTTCTTCCAGAAGGTTTTACTTATCTTTAGAGTCAATTTAACCCTTTGAAATTTATTTTTGAGCTCTCCTAGGGTACATCTAAAGCAGCCTAGGGTATGTCCCCTGGATTCATTGACCTCTCTTGTTCGTAAGAATTTGGATGATGCCAGGCTGTGTGAGCTCTGGGAGCTGTTCTGCTTATTGCTCTTTGGTAATTGGTTTCTTCCAAGATGCTCTTTTTGTTCTTCTTTTTTAAACGTGGCCTCATGGAATTTAACTGTACATTAAATCTCCTACACATGAACCATCAAGTCGTGAACTCTCAAAGATGTGAACATGCGCTCACATTCAATCACCTAAGTTAATGATTAACTAACTTAGGGTTTGCATCCTCTATGAGTGGTTATGCTTTTGTGGACTTATTCTGCACAGTGCTATGTAGAGTTAAATAGTGCAGTATCTTTATTTAAGCCCAGGATGTCCAAAGCAAGCATAAAAGCGGGGATGATATAGCTGGTATATACTATTAAACTTGTCAAGGAATTGTACTGTAAGATTAAAAACGTTTTCTTTTTTTTTTAATGTATTATTTGTGTGAACAGTGTTGTAAACCTGTTATAGTACAGTACTATGTGGCTGGTTGTGTCAGTTGGGTATTTAGGCTAACTTTGGGGGACTTATGGACAAATTGGTCTTAGGGACATGCTCTCAGAAAGGAACTCATTCATATGTAGGGGGCTTACTGTACTCAGATATGGTATCAAGTCCAAGTCTCAGTTAGACCTCTGTGCAGGTTTGTGGAATCCTTGTTTGCACGGTTCCCTCTGCTCCCATATTCAGTCCCGCAGATTCTAGCTGCTTTGGGCTCCCTGAACTCCAGCATCTGTCTCCTCAGTTAGAGGGACCTCCAAACTCGGTTTGCTTCTCTTTTATGGCAGCCTTGTTTGGAAACTGCTTCTAGGAAGAAAGTCAGAATGACCACATTCTGTTTTCTTTTTTTTTGCCGGAATTAGATTCTTCTGCTGCCTTTTGTCAATGTCTGAAAACAACTGTTTCATATATTCTATCTTTCTAGTTGTTTAAAGCATGAGGAAAATCTGAACCCTGTTGCTCCATCAAGGTTGGAAAAGAAAGTCTCAACCTGTTTTTCTTGAAGTATCTTTTCTGTAATTCTAACCTGCAGTTCTTATATGAGAAAAGTGGAGCATCTTTTCATATGTTTAAAAACCATTAATATTTCTGTTTCCTTGGAAATCTCTTTATATCTTCTGCCCAATTTCTCTTGGGTTGTACGTCTCTGGATTCTCAATTTATAGAAGCTCTTTATTTTTAAGACATTAGCTTTTTATCTGTGATATAAATGTGTATTTGGATACATTAGAAATTTATACTGCTTATGGTGTGGAAAAGAAATCTAATTTTATTACTTTTCATGTGGTTGTATCCAGTTGTAACATTACTGTTTAAGAAAATGGGAACCCATGTTTTTTCTCTGCTGATTGGAGATGCTACATTCATCATGTATTCCATTTCTATTGTTCTCCAGTCTATATGTGAGCTTTATATTCTATTTCAACATTCTACCATTCTATTCATGTGTTAACACCAACCTTTTTTAATTATAGAATCTTTGTAATGTTTCCATACCTATTAAGGTTACTTATAAACAATGTGCATGTTCAGGAGTTTTCATGCTATTCTTGCTTGCTTATTCTTTCACATAAACTTGATAATCAGTGTAGATTTCTCTTGAAAAAAGCCTGATGCTATTTTTATTGAAATCCTATTATAAACAAACTTATAGCTGATATATTCCGGTTGAGTATTCCAATCCAAGGGCTTGAAGTGTCTTTCTATGTTTCTTTGTGTTTGTTAAGTGTGTTTATATCTTTAGTCACATAGGTTTTGTTAAAATCCTTGTTAGATTTTTGCTTAGGAATTTATTTTACTTTTCTATTGAAATGAGATTTATTTTATATGTTCTAACAGGTTATTGTTTGTATATGAAGTATACTGATTTCTAATTTTATTCCTGCAGTTTTAATGGTATTATTTTTGGTATATTTTCATTGATTCTTTTGACATTTCCAGATGTATAATAATATCATCTGCACATAGCGGTGATTTTACCACTTACATTCTGATTCTTCTTCCTCTAAATCCTTTCTCTTTCTTTTCCCTTCTACACAGTATTAAGTAATAGAAGAGGTAATGGGCATCCTGTTACTGGCTCAGGTTTTAACAGGAATGCATTAGGACTTCCCCAGTGGTCCAGAGTGGCTAAGGCTTTGTGCTCTCAATGCAGTGAGCCTGGGTTTGATTCCTGGTCAGGGAACTAGATCCCACATGCTGCAATTAAGGCTCCTGTAGGCCAGAACTAAGACACCTAGCACACCCGCAAAAATAAATAAGCAAATAATATGTATTAAAAGAACTAAAATAAGAATGTATCTCTATTACTTTGCTAGGGCTGCCATAACAAAATACTATAGAATGGATGGCTTAAACAACAGAGATTTATTTTATCGCAGTGTTGGAGGCCAGAAGTTCAAGATCCAGGTACCAGAATGTTTGGCTTCTCCTGAGGACACACATCCTGCCTTCTCCCTGTGTCATCACATGGCTTTCTCTCCTTGTGTACACACCCCTGGTGTCTCTCATTGTGTCTTCCTGTTCTGAGGACATAGTTTGGTTGGGTCAGGGCCCATCCTAGTGGCCTCCCAGGTGGTTCAGATAGTAAAGAATCTGCCTGCAAAGCAGGAGACACAGGTTCAATTCCTGGGTCTGGAAGATTCCCTGGAGAAGGGAAATTCTGCCTGGAAAATTTCATGGAGACAGGAATCTAGCAGGCTACAGTCCGTGGGGAGGCCAAGGGTCCCACAAGACTGAGCTACTAACAGTTCACTTTCTTTCACTAGTGGCCTCATTGTAACTTAAATACCTCTTTAAGGGCTTTATCTCCAAACAGTATCACATTCTGAGATACTACTTAATTATCTCTTTAAGGGTCTTATCTCCAAACACTCTCATGTTCTGAGATACTGAGGGTTAGGGTTTGAGGGGACACGATTCAGCTCATTACAACAATGGATATTTTAAAATTAAGAATGGCCCCAATTCATCTATAGAATTGTCTATCAATGTAGAGAACAAATATATGGGCACCAAGGTGGGAAATGGGTTTGGTGGGATGAATTGGGAGTGGGGATTGACATAGACACACTATTGATACTATGTCTGAAATAGTTAGCTAATGCGAACCTCCTGTGTAGCACAGGGAACTCTGCTCAGTGCTCCGTGGTGAGCTAAAGGAGAAGGAAGTCCAGAAAAGAGGGGACATGCGTTTACACATAACTGATTCAATTTGCTGTACAGTGGAAACTAACACAACATTGGAAAGCAGCTACACTCCAGTAAAAATGAAAAATAATTGTCTGTCAATTCCTACTTCATTTAGTATTTGCAAAAATGAGTGATACTGAATATGGCCAAAAGCTCTTGATCCCACTCCTCACCCCCTCAGGTATTTCAAATCCTCAAAGTTCCATTTTCTTCCTTGTACCTTCAATATAGTTTTCTCTGCTATTCTTTTTTCTTCAGTGTACAAACATAAGGGTATCTTCATTACCCTAAAAATGTGCCCCCCATGCCCTTTCTCTCTCTTTTCCTTAAAAAAATTTTTTTAATAATAGTGAGGCATACTTCAGACTTCCTGTGTACCTTTAAAGGCTGGCGTTCATCTCTAAATGTTATACCATCTCTCCTCATATCCACTGAAACTCCTGTACAGATGTACTTGTAAATCAAAATCTGGGTTTTCTTTGTGGTTTGAACGTGCTGTGTAAAGACTAGGTGTTTCCTGGTCTAGAGGATGAATCCTGAGCACCTTTGAATCCTGTCGTTGAATTTTAGGCATGTCGCCACCAGGTGGCAGTAGGCATCATTTTCTGAACTGACACTGAAGATGTTTAGGCCTCGGCTGATTTAAAAAACAATTTTTTTTCCTTTTTTTTTTCAAAGTAGGTGATAATTTTTTTTTTTCTTTTCTAGGCTGAGCAGCATGTGGGAAATAAATTCTTTGAGCAAGGATCGAACCTGTGCCCCTGCAGTGGAAGCATAGAGTCTTCATCACTGGATTGCCAGGGAAGTCCCCTTTGCTGATCTTTAGACACTGCTTTTTACTTTTATTTTATTTTATTTTATTTTTTTTAATTTTTTAAATTGTTTTTGCCATACATTGTCATGATATCACCATGGGTTTACATATGCTTCCCCTCCGGAACCCCTTTCACCTGCACCCTCCCCCCCCCCGGGAAATCTCCCTGCACCAGCCCCAAGCATCAATCCTGGGCTGGCGATTGATTACACATATGATAATTAACATGCTTCAATGCCCTTCTCCCATATCATCCCACCCTTACCCTCATCCACAAAGTCCAAGAGTCTGTTCTATACATCTGCGTTCCTTTTGCTGTCTCGTATGTTGGGTTCTTGTTACCGTCTTTCTAAATTCCATATATATGCGTTAATATACTGTATTGTTGTTTTTGCTTCTGGCTTACTTCACTCTGGATAATGGGCTCCAGTTTCGTCCATCTGAGTAGAATTGCTTCAAATGAATTTATTTTTAATGCTGAGTAATATTCCATTGTGTATATGTACCACAGCTTTCTTATCCATTCGTCAGTTGATGGGCATCTAGGTTGCTTCCATGTCCTGGCTATTGTAAACAATGCAGCGATGAACATTGGGGTACACGTGGCTCTTTCAATTCTGGTTTCCTTGGTGTATATGCCCAGCAGTGGGATTGCTGGGTCATATGGCAGGTCTATTTGCAGCTTTTTAAGGAACATCCACACTGTTTTCCATAGTGGCTGTACTAGTTTGCATTCCCACCAACAGTGTAAGAGAGTTCCCTTTTCTCCACATCCTCTCCAGCATTTATTGCTTGTAGACTTTTGGATGGCAGCCATTCTGACTGGTGTAAAGTGGTACCTCATTGTAGTTTTGTAGACACTGCTTTTTACTTTTAAAAACGGAAATACATTATATATAATGTATATATGTCAGGACATATATTATATGTACACATATGATTTATTTAATTGGAAGAGTATATAAATATATATATTCAGGGATTTCCTGGTGGCTCAGATGGTAAAGAGTCTGCCTGTGATGCAGTTTTGATCCCTGGGTCAGGAAGATCCCCTGGCGAGGGGAATGGGTACTCACACCAGGATTCTTGCCTTGAAAATTCCATGGACAGAGGAGCTGGGTGAGCTGCAGTCCATGGCATCGCAAAGATGGGACACGACTGAGCGACTAAATACATATATATATAGTATCCAAATAGTTATATATAATATATATGTATATTTATTTTCAAAAGTAAAATAAAAGCAAGCACTAGAGTTTGTCATGTAGAGACTGTTAAACCTCTGCCTGATTTCCAGGTTCACAAGGTGTGTTTGAATTTTGATCAGCTCTGTAGGGATCTAGTGCAGAGATTCCCACCTGCATCAGCTGTGGGCTCCAGGGCCAAATAAGGGAGGCGGACAGAGTAGGCTCCTCCCTCCACTCTTCTGGGGTAAAGCAGTGCCAGGGTGGAAATGAAGTTGTGAGTGGTAGTGGCTGAAATATGAAAGTTCACGTGAGAACTTGAAGGCCACGATTTCTGGTTTTCTATGGTAATTCTGGAAGAGTGTTTGAGGGAACCACCTCTTGATTATTACTTAGACCTCTGATGTAATTACATGTAAAGTAAAACTCCAAAAAATAGCATCTTATGGCCACAGTGACATGGACACATGATGTTTCCCTCTGTCATTTGGCCAGGAGCCTCAGGCATAGCCTTAATCATGGTCTTTAGCTCAGAATTCCTGCCAGGATAATGTAGAAGCAAAGTGAAAGTAAAGTTGCTCAGTAGTGTCCAAGTCTTTGAGATGCCATGGACTGTAGCCTACCATGCTTCTCTGTCCACGGGATTTTCCAGGCAAGAGTACCGGAGTGGGTTGCCATTTCCTTCTCCAGAGGATCCAGGAATCGAAGCTGGGTCTCCTGAATTGCAGGCAGATTCTTTACTGTCTGAGCCACCAGGGAAGCCTGTAGAAAGAAAGGACCAGGCTTTTCTTCTCCTATTGTAACAAAGAATGGGAGGATCTAGGTTCAGGACTGTTCTTTTGTCCCTAATCTGAGCGTTTTCCCTCACAGGAGCAGGGAGAAGGGACTATCGGACCCTCTCTGATGACACTAGTTAGGGAGCGGATGTGTCTCCTGTCTCTTCAAGTCTTTTCTAACCGAGAGTTGTGCACTGGAATATTTTGGATTAGGATTTTGGTCTGGCTTTGTCCCCTCCCCTTGTTTGATCTGCATGAGAGGAGAGACCATAATGTCTCTAGGTCTGTTTCAGGGCTCAGTCCATGGACCTGGTTAAAGGCAGAGTTCTGAGTAGCCTGGGCAACAGCTGACTTTCTCTGAGATCCTCTGTGGATTGGATTCTGGTACACAGCTTGGAGTAGCCCATCCTGGACTGGTGATGTTGTAGCCACGTGTTCAGGGAAACAAACTCACTCAGAAGGACAAGGCAGATGTTGGAATGCAGTTTATTACACCTGTGGGCCCAAGGCAGAGTCTCCTCTTAGCCAAGGACCCTGACCAGTTTTTGTGAAAACCTTATATACCCTAAGGGTACGTGCTCAAACCCACCTCCCCTAATTCTCTGAAACTAGTCTGAACAAAGGAAAAGAAAGATACAATCAAAGTTAACCCATGATTTGTATGCCTTAAGCCTAAGTAGTTAACAGTGGACAATTATCCATAGGCCTGTGGTCATATCCCAATAAGCATAATAAAATTTAAGACTCTATTCAGTTACACAGATAATTAGGCTATTCTTTTAGGCAAGGGGAGTCTAAGTACTAGCCCTGGGGCTCTTCCATGGGGGAGGGGGATCTGGTTTTCTAGTCGGTATGTCATCTCCATAGATACTGGGTGTATAGCTCAAAGTCCACAGTCCGGCCCAAGAGGGAGTCCTGCTTTCAAGATGGAGCTTGTTCTGTTTGTTTCCTCTTTCAGTGATGGGCCTTGGGTAGGGGAGGAGGCGGGGACTGGGGCTGGGGCATGAGGACATATAGACACTGCACACCTATCCAGGTGAATTTGCAGGGGAAGGGTACACTTAAATGTGGAAGGGACAAGAAGAGATGGCCACTGCTCCGTTACTCCCCTTCCTCTGTGTGGAATGGAGTATCTCTGGCCATGTCAATAAACAAGGGTGCCACAGTCATCAGTGGTCTCAAGCTTCCAAATGTGGATGCGGGCTCCCAAAAGGGAGCACAAAGCCTGTGATCCAGCAGTTGCTGCCATGCCCCAATGGTGACTGCTGAAGAGCTGGCAGGTGGAGGAGGGCAGCGGGATATGAGAAATCAAAAAAACAGGATTTGGCCCCAGATAGCTGAAATGCATATGAATGGAATGAATTCAGCTAGACCAGAGGCTTGCATCTTCCCATACAAAGAAGAGAGCTAAATTCCTCCTTGATATCTAGGTTTCCTTACAGAACAATAATCTTTGATGTTCAGACTTACCTGTTCCCCTCTGTTGCAAACTTGTGTATAGCCTGACTCCCTCTCCTGCTTCCTTTAAACGGTTTCCTCAGGGCCACTGAGATGCTGTCTCCTGCGCTTGGAGTCCTAAATATTCCCACCAAATAAAATAACTCTACTTTCAGGCTGTGACTCATTTTTTAGTTGACATCTGCACGAAGATTAGCCATTCTCTTGATACAGAGAAAGAAATTCTCTTTCTGGAGGTAAGGAACTGGTTCTGCCTCCACTGCTGTGTGCTCTGTGTGTGTGTTAGTCGCTCAGTTGTGTCTGACTCTTTGCGGCCCCATGGACTGTAGCCCACCAGGCTCCTCCCTCCCTGTGGATTCTCCAGGCGAGAATAGTGGAGTGGGTTGCCATTCCCTTCTCCAGGGGATCTTCCAGACCCAGGGATCAAACCCTCTAATGTAGGGGTCTACCTCTAATGTAGTTCTTCTTTTCTAAACCTAGAGCTCACTACCCATGAGACGTGGCTCTGCAGTGATTGCTAGTCTGGGCTGACTTCACACACAGAGCAGAACTGCAGCTGTTCGCTTCTCCTGATCTTAGGGAAGCCAGGGCTTCACTACTCCAACTATTGAGACTCTCAACTTCCCATGTTCTTCTTTTCTCTTATCTTTCCTTTCTCCTTCATAGGTCTCTTCAGCTTTCAATGCACCCAAAATCATAACAGGGCTTAGGTCTTTTATTCATTTTGTTGGTGGTGGTGACCCCTGGATTTGGATACTCATGGCCTGTGGTCACTATTGAGATTCTGTTCTCTAAGGACTCCTTCCTGCTCGTGCTTGCTTCCTAGGTTGCTGCGTTTTCTAGAGCCATGACTTGACCGGGAGACGTGGGCTGAACAAGTTTTGTGATCACAAGAGCAACGGCCCTCACGAGTGTGCTGTGTAGCTCGCTTCCTCCGGCTCTCCTAGATTTGCACCTGAACACAGCAGCAGGGTTTCCTGTCACTGGCGTGAGCTTCACAGTTCCCAATCTTGGTGCCATTATCCCATGTTTTCACTCACTTTATCACCTTAGGCATCATCTTTTTTTTTTTTCCTTTTTAATTGTTTATTAAGCACTGATTTATTTTTTTATTTATTTACTAGGCCACACCATGCTGCATGTGGGATCTTAGTTCCCTGACCCAGTATCGAATCTGAGCCCCTTGTGTTGGAAGGACAGTCTTAACCACTGGATTGCCAGGGAAATCCCAAGGCAGCTTCTTTTTTTTTTTAATTTTGTTTATCTGGCTTTGAACTCTTAACTGCAGCATGTGGGATCTAGTTCTCTGACCAGGAAACTAGCCCTGCATTGGGAGCGTGGCGTCTCAGCCACCAGACCATCAGAGAAGTCCCACCAAGGCATCATCTTTGATGAGGACTTGTCCAAAGTTCCAGTATCTGCAGCCTCAACTGTCCTGATCATGTTCTCTTTCTCTTCTTCTCTCTTTACACCCTCCCCTTCCTCAGCAGCCAGAGCCCTCTTGGAACTATACGTTAAACCATGCAACTTGAGTGCTGCTGTTTTTACGGGACTTTGGAGGAGATTGTCTTAGTTTTCTGGGCAAGCCCTCCATTTCCTTGACCTGGACTCCAACCTTGCCTCTTACTAGCCTCCTCCCTGGGAACTAAATCTGACTGCAGCCCTGTCGTTTATGGCCGGAGCCCCAGGAAGCAGGAGAACGTGCTCCCTCCTGCCTTTACTTTCCCAGCTCCTGTGCCTCCTCCACCCATGACTCCTTCCACTCGCTGCCTCACCAAACACACAGGTCTGCTCTTCTCCACAGAGCCCGTGCCCTAAACCCTCATCTGTCCAGGTCAGTGTACCTTCCAGTCCCAGCAGCACAGGGCGGGGAAGGACAGGACCCAGGGAGCTAGGATCAAGATGGGCAGGGCCACAGCTTCCCCCACCTCCTCACATATGGACCTGTAGAGAGATTTGTTTTAAGCAATTGGCTCCCATAATTGTGGGGCCTGGCTGGTCCAAGATTTGTCAGGCATCCTGGCATCTTGGAAATTCAGGTTAGAGTTGATATTTTTAAAACTTTTATTTTATTTATTTTTGGCTATGCTGGGTCTTCTTTGCTGAGTGGGCTTTTCTCTAGTTGTGGCAAGTGGGGGCTACCCCTGAGTTGCTCACGGACTCTAGGGTGTGCCAGCTTTAATAGTTATGGCAAGTGGGCTCAGTAGTGGCGATTCCTGGGCTCTAGAGCGCAGGGCCAATAGCTGTGGCACATGGGCTTAGCTGCTCCATGGCATGTGGGATCTTCCTGGATCAGGGATAGAACCCATGTCTGTTGCTTTGGCTGGCAGATTCTTTACCACTGAGCCTCCAGGGAAGCCCTGACTGTTGATATTAGTTTTGAATTCAATCCCATCAGGCAGGCAAGCTGAAAACTCAGGCAGGATTCGATGTTACAGTCTTGGGGCAAAATTCTTTCCTCTCCAAGAAACTTCTTTGCTTTTAAGGCCTTCAACTGTTTGAATGACACCTGCTCACCTTAGGGAGGATAATCTACTTTACTTGAAGTCAATTGGTCACAAAATTAATCACACCTACAAAATGCTTTCACAGCAGGAGCTGGACTAGTGTTTGATCAAACAGCTGGATCCATAGCCTAGCCAAGCTGACACATGAAACTGACCATCACGGTCTGCCCTTTGTCAACTAGGCACCCACACACATCTCCCTTAATCATACTGATGTCCATATAAAGATAAAGTCAATAACTCCAACTTCCATCTAACACGATGTGACTGAGTTGACACATAAGATGAACCAGCACACCACTCCCCCCAAAGCTCTGCTATTACACTTTTCAGTAGACTCAGTGATTCAGCCACAATCTCACCTGTTGTGTTGTTTAGTCACTCTGTCATGTTGGACTCTTTGTACCTCCATGGACTGTAGCCCACCAGGCTCCTCTGTCCATGGGATTCTCCAGACAAGAACACTGGAGTGGGTTGCCTTTTCCTTCTTCAGGGGATCTTCCCGACCCAGGGATTGAACCCGTTCTCCTGTATTGGCAGGTGGATTCTTTACTGCTGAGCCACCAGGAAGCCCTATAATCTCACCTACCTTTCCCTAAATATACTTGGGTTTTCTGTGCCTCCATGTCTTTTTCATGCTGTTTTCTCTGCTTGGGTCCCTCCCCCATCCTATGTGATCACCTACATATCATTCAGGACTCAGAGTAATGAGTTATCAGCACTTCATAAACCTGACAGGACATGTCTCAGTGAAGACTGAGATTAAAATAAAGGGATGGCCAATTATCTGTCATGAAAGTAAAGATACACCTTAAGCATTTAATAATTTGAAAACAAAATCATAAAATAAATTTTATAAAGTGGGTGATGGGCTGCTCCTTGTGTTGATGACATAGGGCACCTTAACAGACAGCAAAGAGGGTGTGTGTGTGTGTGTGTGTGTGTGTGTGTGAGTGTCTCTGCCTGCCTCTGCTATAACAGTGAGTGTTTAAAAAATAAATGCTAATTACGTCGCATGTTAAATATTTAAACAATAATGATGTCATTAGCTTCATGTAGCTTTGGAAATAATTTTGAGGATGTAAAATTATTGTAATTGAGGCCCACCAGAATTGAGGCCCCCAAGGTGGGGGGTTCCAGTGTTAAAAGAGGTGAAGTGCCAGGCGAAGCTGGTGAGCTGGTCACTCTAGTGTCATCTTTCCTTAGTTATACTGAATAAGTTGCCTATAAATGTGGAGATTAGGGCAGAGGAGAAAAGGTAAGGATCTGAGGAATGGGTTTCAGAAGCACAATTAGGGCAGGATTAGTACACTGTTCAGAGGGAGCACCAGCCTAAAGCAAAGGGGATGACTGAGAGCCAAGAGTGTGGGCTCCAGAGCCCATTAGACTTGGGTTTGAATCCCAATGTCTTTGTTTACCAGCTGTGTGACCTTGGGCTAGTTATCGCACTAAGTTCCACAGTAAATGGGGAAACAATGGTACCAAACTGTTGTGAATTGTAATTGAAATATGGCATATAAAGCATTTAGGAGATTTGTGTGGCTAAGAATAAGTGTCCAAAAACATGTTAGTGGCTGGCATATTATCATTGTGACTAAGAAAATCACATAAAGGGATCAGGTAGAAGTTCTTGGGAAGGAATAAGTAGGGAGGAGTCAGGAGTCAAAGAGAGGAGAGGAGGAAGAATGGATGAGAAAGCTCTGGGCATCACTTCTTGGTCACTGTCAGATCCACCTCTCTGCCTTGTGTACTCCCAAGTGCAAAAAAGTAGCAACTAAGTTGAGAAATACCTCTACCTAGAAGAAAATTAAACAGTGAATGACTCTCAAACTTACTGCTGAAAGTTTAATTTTTATTGGTTTGTAGTTGATTTACAATATTTTACTTTTTCCAGATGCACAGCACTTTTACAGGTGACTCCAATGGTGACCCACTCCAGTATTCCTGCCTGGGAAATCACATGGATAGAGAAGCCTGGCGGGCTACAGTCCATGGGGTCACAAAGAGTCGGACATGACTTAGCCACTAAACCGGCATTTAAAGTTACTATAAACTGATGTCTCTATTTCTCTGTGCTATAAAATGCATTCTTGCTGCTTATTTACTTTATACATAGTAGTTTTTCCTAATCCCATTGCCTTAGTGTCCCTTCCAACAGTAGCCACTGTTTAGTCTCTTTATCTGTGAATCTGCAAAAGTTTAAAATTGATGTTAAATTACAGTTAAGAGAGTAGAGTTCTACCATAGGACTCAGGATAGAGAAAAATGTTTCCTAAATGAGAGAAATGACATTAAAGTCATCTGGCTTTAAATAGATCTGAGAGTAGAGAGAGGGAAGGAAGGAAGAGGGAAGGAGGCAGGAGAAGTCACCCAGACCTTCAGAGAAGGGACTGTACCCATCCCAGATGGCGAGCATTCAGAAGGGTTCCTCTGGGATTCATAACAACTTATTTTTTTTTTCTTTTTTTAAATTTTAAATTAATTTATTTTTTAAATTGGAGGCTAATTACTTTACAGTATTGTAGTGGTTTTTGCCATACATTGACATGAATCAGCCATGGGTATACATGTGTTTCCCATCCTGAAGCCCCCTCCCATCTCCTTCCCAATCCCATCTCTCAGGGTCATCCCAGTGCACCTGCCCCGAGCACCCTGTCTCATGCACTGAACTTGGACTGGCGATCTATTTCACATATGGTAATATACATGTTTCAATGCTATTCTCTCAAATCATCCCACCCTTGCCTTCTCCCATAGAGTCCAAAAGTCTGTAACAACTTATTTTTAAATTTGAGCAAGAATGATGACATTTGCATCAAAGCAATTTTCCCCTCAGAGTTTTCTGCATGGCAGCCTTTACCTCCTTATTCCTCAAGCTGTAGATCAGGGGGTTCAGCATGGGGATCACTGTGGTGTAGAACACGGAGGCCACGTTCTCCTGGGCCAGGGAGCTGGCCGTAGAGGGTTTCAAGTACATGAAGGTGGTTGTTCCATAGAAAATCCCCACGGCTGCAAAGTGGGAGCTGCATGTGCTGAAGGCTTTGGACCTTCCCTCTATGGTGCTGATGTGGAGGATACTGGACAGGATGAAGGCATAGGAAATTAAGACTGTTAAGCTAGTAACTATGATGTTGAATCCAGCCAAAAAGAAGACTGTCATCTCAACATCATAGGTGCTAGAGCAGGAAAGTTTCATCAGGGGGAGGATGTCACAGAAGTAATGACTGATGAGGTGTTCACAACAGGGCAGTTTCAACATGAGGCCAGTCACTATGGTTGAGCCAATGAGCCCCATGCTATAGACCCCAGCCACCAGCAGGGAGCAGACTCCATGAGACATGATGCTGTTGTAAAGCAAAGGTCTGCAGATGGCGACATAGCGGTCATAGGCCATCACTGTCAGCATGTAACACTCAGCAATGACAAACACCAGGAACAAGTAGAGCTGGGACATGCACCCTGCATAGGAGATGATGTTCTTCTCTGACACAAAGTTCACCAGCATCTTAGGGGTAATGACAGAGGAGTAGCAGAGATCCACGAGTGACAGGTTGCTGAGGAAATAGTACATGGGGGTGTGAAGGTGAGCATACAGACAAATCAGGGTTATTATGCCGAGATTCCCTACCATGGTGACTGAGTAGATCCCAAGGAAGAGGAAGAAGAGGGGGAGCTGGAACTCTGGCCGATTTGTTAAACCTCCGAGAATGAACTCTGTCACTGTGGAGTGATTTTCTGCAGCCATTCTCCTTGGGAGCCCTGTGGGGATGAGAGAAGAACTACATGAAAGGCTGCTTCTTGCACTGCTTGATGAAGCTAGTTTTGAGAATCTGGGCCAGCTGTGTGATCCTGATATCTTTCCTAATGAATATTCCCTCATCCTGATGTTTGTTTTGGGAGGAAGACAAGACCCCGAGTATTTCAAAGATAAGCCAAAAAGGGGGCAAGATCTGGAGCTTTTGTCACTTTCATGATTCTGAAGTAGCCTAGCATAGTGGGTCTCAAAGTGCAGTTCCTGGACCAGCATCATTGGCATTACATGAAGACATTAGAGATGCAGATTCTCAGGCCTCACCCTAGACCTCCCAAGTCAGGAACTCTGGGATGGGGCCCAATGATCTGTGTATCACACTGTCTCCAGATGAGGCTGAAGAAAGTTCAAGTTTAAGAATCTCAATCCTGTAGGTAATAAACAGTAGAGTTAATATCGGAGATATATTTTGTTTCAAAAATGAAATTCTTCTATCATTTATGCAAGTCCTAAATATTGACTGAATGTGAACATATAGTAACCTATCTCAGATTGATGAGATGTCAGGGGATATGGTAGTTACAACAGTATTATTGAGTTTCAAGTCAATTTCTATGTCTGAAAGATGAAGAGATGAGTGATAACAATTTCTAAGGTGGTTATAGAAATAATATGGGGTAATACTTTGGCCACCTCATGCAAAGAGTTGACTCATTGGAATCATGACCCTGATGCTGGGAAGGATTGAGGGCAGGAGGAGAAGGGTGCGACAGAGGATGAGATGGCTGGATGGCATCACCGACTTGATGGACATGGGTTTGGGTAGACTCCGGGAGTTGATGATGGCCTCCCTCAGGGAGGCCTGGCATGCTGCGATTCATAGTCACGAAGAGTTGGACACGACTGAATGACTGAACTGAATTGAACTGAATGCAGTCAGAGTTTTTTTTTCAAGATGTCATTTCTTATACAAATGTGAGTTGTCAGTAGATGTCTGGAATGTTTTCATAGTTTTTCACTGGCCTCAGGCCCGAAGGCAATGGCTCTCAACATTGGCTGTATATCATAACCACTTGCAACATTTAAAAAGTGTTGATATCTGTGTGCCACCTAGAGAGATTCTAATTAATTCATCTCTAGTGAAGCCTGGACCCTGACATATAGGATATTCCAGAGTAAATGCTCACTAGCTACTTTTATTATTGTTCTTATTTTCATTTTTTGATCATGATATCAAACCATCATCTCCCTAATGACACAGTACTTAAGTTACAGACTTGTCCTAAGAAGCATGGATCATCACTGCTGGATATGATACCTATAGATATCCCTTCTCTGACAGGTATTCTTTAAGTTAAAACCTTAAATTTGCACCATTTTAATTGGTTACTAATACATTTACTAACTTTTATGTATTGCTCTTCAAAAGTCATTCTCATTTAACTCCTCTGAAAAATACTGCATATGAGGAGAAATGTGTTTAGAGTGGAATTTTCATTCCCATGTTTATATGGAGAAAATTGAAGTGTCACACACTAAGTGACTTTCCAGAGAGTTTCTAATTATGAAGGACTTGAAATTGAAACTGCTTTCTTCTGTCATGAACTCTTGCCCTTGGCCGAAGTGTGTAGCCTTGCAAATCGATGCACCTAGAGGTCTAAGCAATGTTGTGATTGAATGTGTTTTATCCTTGACGTCTTACATTGTGCATAGCATATAAAAAGAGGAATGCTATATTATTTTCCTCTTCTCTAGGAAACAGAAGCTCTAAAATTTAAATAAGTTACCAAAAGACATAAAACTAGGTCTTCCTAGAAGACTAGACCCACATAACTGGGTCTAACTAAACCTTAGGACTTCTGTCTACCAGTTTATTTGTCCACTAAACTATGTTACCTTGTTCTAGGTTATCTTTTTGGTAGCAGTTTGTTATTATTTAGCGAAGTTAGTTTATTGAATTTTTGGACAAGGATGATAGATTTTAGGGCCAATTTCAGATGCATTACAGAAAAATTAACAGGACTTCCCTGGTGGTCCAGTGGTTAAGAATCTGTCTGCCAGCGCAGGTGACATGAGTTTGATCCCTGGTCTGGAAAGATCCACATGCCACATAGCAACTAAGTCCGTGCGCCACAACTACTGAAGCTCGTGCCTTAGATCCCGTACTTCACAACAAGATAAGCCACTGTCATGAGAAGCCCGCACACAGCAACCAGAGAGTAGCCCTTACTTGCCGCAACTGGAGGAAGCCTCGTGCAACTCCAAAGACCCAGTGCAGGCAAAAATAAATAAACTAACTAATTTAAAAAATAAAAAAAGAAATATTACCAAGCCAGTATTTGTGCATTGCAGAAAATCAGAAATACAAATAAGCAAAAATAAAATAACCTTCTGGCTCCTCGGAGACAAGCAATAGTCATCACTATTGTTTTAGTTTTTTTTCAGTGCTTCAATGCGTATATGCATCACCGAGTCAATGGACATGAACTTGGACAAACTCTGGGAGACGATGAGGGACAGGGAGGCCTGGCATGCTGAAGTCCATGGATTTGCAAAGAGTCGGACATGACTTGGTGACTGAATATCAACAAAAACATGTTATCTAGGTGTCTTTGGTGGCTCAGATGGTAAAGTATTTGCTTGCAATGCAGGAGACCCAGGGTTCCATCCCTGGGTCGGGAAGATCCCGTGGAGATGGGCATGGCAATAGACTCCAAAATTCTTGCCTGGAGAATCCAATGGACAGAGGAGCCTGGTGGGCTACAGTCCACAGGGTCCCAAAGAGTCCAACATAACTGAGCATGTCCTTTCCCTTTCATCTATGTATCTATATGTGTATAAGCATACATGTATTTTAAATAATTTTTGTAATCTGCTTTTTTAATGTTTCACTTTATAATGCATTGTCTCATTTCTATAACAACTTCAGCACTAACTGTATTTCTTTTTCTAGGTGTAAAACTCCTTGATTATATTAATAGCATGAAAGCAAGAAAATCTGAATTGTATTATAAACTCTACATGTTAAATTACTGATGGTTAAATTGCTGACTTTATAATAATTGATATTAGAAATAACTAAGATTTTTGAGTATTATTTCTGTTAACTGTGAAAAAGAAAAAAATTCTTGCAGGGAGCAACAGTAGATTAAAAATATCTTCCATATCCCCTTCTACTTAAATTCCACCTCTTAAAACTTAAGAAACATAGAAAATCCACCTAGAATATACCATTGCCAGAAATCACAGGGCAGTACAGAGTGAACAGTGTTTACTTACTGAGGTGCAGATGGGAAAATCCTAGACAACATTGACTTAATTATTGAGTCCCACAATCATCTAATAATATAAAACAGGAAAACATGAC
Organism: Antilocapra americana; assembly: GCA_007570785.1. Lineage (NCBI taxonomy): Eukaryota > Metazoa > Chordata > Mammalia > Artiodactyla > Antilocapridae > Antilocapra > Antilocapra americana. Next base: position 8,885,993 of record ML661322.1, read on the forward strand.
CCCATATTTGATATCAGTCACTACAGTTCCTACCTCCAGTTCTACCAGACCATCAGAGGCTCAGGATTGCTGCCCACAAGAACGCAGCACACAAAGAAAAACCACCTGGAGATGAAGGTAAACATAGGGTTGAAAATAGCCTGCATTAGACACAAGAGGTGATGAAAGAAATATTTTTCTCATAGAATTGTTTAAATTGTAATTAAATACCTCTGCCGATGTACAGCTGTACACAGTCTCCTGGAAGTATTTGGAAATGCCTCAACTTTGACAGTTAGGATATTAATATCAGGAAATGAGAGGACCAATATATTTACATCTAATCCTAAATTTACTCAAAGGGGCCAGCACTGTCATGAAGAAAGGGTCCATGATGTTGGGAGATGTGTGGGTGTGTTTAAATGTATATGAGCAGAACTTCTCCTGGGAGGCAGTCACTTCAGAGACTGGGGCCCTTAGCAAAAGACAATTAGAGTTTTGATTTACGCTTGGGCTGTGAATTATGTTCTTGGGTCCCAAGAGTGTTAATTTTCCTTTTATTGGGAATGGGGAGGGAGGTGGGAGGGGGGTTCTGGAAGGGGAACACATGTACACCCATGGTGGATTCATATCAATGTATGGCAAAACCAATACAATATTGTAAAGTATAAAAAAAATAAATAAAAACATTTATAGGTCAGATTATCAAAGTAAACAATGAAGCATCTTTATCTGAATAAAAAATGCTCTGTGATCTGTGAAAATAAAAAAAAATTTCTTTTTATTGGGGAAGTCAACAAACTAGTCTAATGCTTCCTTTCAAGTAATTTACCATCAAGTAATTTACCATCAATAAGTCCATCACCATTCTCATTACCATCATTACAAGCAGCAACATCAGCCCGCCATCCCTGCAGTTATTATCAACACCATTGTCAGTCACTGTCAACTAATGATGGTGACTCATCATTAGTTATTCATGATCAAGCATAATCAACTATGAATAAAAGGCTTATTTGAAAGCATTTAAAAAATAGAGTTGACTATTTTAATAACACTGTGCAATTTCACTAAAGGAATATTAATTCAAAAGGAGTGCTAAATTTGTCACCTTGATGTTGGACTTCTAGATTGACTGTGTAGGATGGCAGGAGGTTGAGGGCATAAGAAGGTAGATTTTTTTTTAATTTTTAAGCTTTTATTTATTATTATTATTATTTTCATTAGTTTTGCCATACAATGACATGATATCACCATGGGTTTACTTATGCTCCCCCTCCAGAAGCCCCCTCCCTCCTCCCTCCCTCCTTCCTCCCCCTGGGAAATCTCGTTGCACCAGCCCCGAGCATCAATCCTGGGCTGGTGATTGATTACACGTATGATAATTAACATGTTTCAATGCCATTCTCCCACATCATCCCACCCTTGCCCTCATCCACAGAGTCCACAAGTCTGTTCTATACATCTGCGTTCCTTTTGCTGTCTCGCATGCTGGGTTCTCGTTACCGTTTTTCTAAATTCCATATATATGCGTTAGTATAGTGTATTGTTGTTTTTCCTTCTGCCTTACTTCACTCTGGATAATGGGCTCCAGTTTCGTCCACCTGAATAGAACTGATTCAAATGAATTTTTTTTTACTGCTGAGTAATATTCCATTGTGTATATGTACCACAGCTTTCTTATCCATTTGTCAGTTGATGGGCATCTAGGTTGCTTCCATGTCCTGGCTATTGTAAACAATGCAGCGATGAACATTGGGGTACACGTGACTCTTTCAATTCTGGTTTCCTCGGTGTATATGCCCAGCAGTGGGATTGCTGGGTCATATGGCAGGTCTATTTGCAGTTTTTTAAGGAACCTCCACACTGTTTTCCATAGTGGCTGTACTAGTTTGCAATCCCAAGGAAGGTAGATTTATAAGGATTCTTCACTTGTATATTCTCATTCATAAGGAAAATATGCTGATAAGAATGTGCCCTTTTCAAGACTACATTCAGTAATACATTATCTGTGAAAATGCTGCTAGTGAAGATTTTTAAATTAAACATTTTGTTTTGAGTTAATTGTAGATTCACATAGGGGTACAAGAAATAATAGAGAGAGATCCTTTGTACCCTTGAGCAGTTTCCCCCAATGGGAACAATTTGCAAAATTATAATACAATATCACACCCAGGATGTCCTTGGAATTTGCCAAGCAAGAATACTGATGTGGGTAGCCATTTCCTTCTCTAGGGGATCTTCCATACCCAGGGATCGAGCTGTCATATTCCATATTTCAGGAAGATTCTTTTCCATCTGAGCCACTTGAGAAGCCCCACATGTCGACTGATGTTGTTCAGATTTCCCCATTTTTATTTATACTCATCTGTGTGTATGTAAATTAATCTCAAAGCAATTTTATCACATGCACAGATTGTGTATCCATCACCACAGTTCATATAGAAACATTTACCTCATCTTCATTTTCTAATTTTCAAAATAATAATTTAGTTCCTTATTATCTACCAAAGAAAGCTAGTTATTTTTCTTTAGTATCTTTATATTCTTCCCAATTTAACCATATTTTATGTGTTTCAGTCCATTGCAATCATTATCCTCCTATAGCTTAACATTTTCTTGCCTGGAGAATTCCAAGGGTAGAGAAGTCTGGCTATACTACATGGGTTGCAAAGAGCCAGACCTGACTGGGTGACTAACACTTTCACTATGTACCCACTAGAGATGTTAACATTTGAAAATGTGACAATATCATTTTGTTGAGAATGGAGAGCAAGTGCACTTCTTATATAGTGCTAATGGAAAATAAAATTAAACAACCTTTTTGTAAGATTACATGATGTTTTCTTTTAAACTTGATTATGGCCAAACAATTCTTAGATATTTATCTAAGGTAAATGAAAACATAGGTACACAAAGCGTTCTGTCCATGAATGCTTATATATCCTTTATTCACAGTAACTCAAACTGGAAACTACCAATTGTCCATCAGTTCAGCTCAGTTCAGTCTCTCAGTCATGTCTAACTCTTTGTAACCCCATGGCCCACAGCACGCCAGGCTTCCTTGTCCATCACCAACTCCCGAAGTCCACCCAAACCCATGTCCATTGAGTCAGTGATGCCATCCAACCATCTCATCCTCTGTCGTCTCCTCCTTCTCCTGCCCTCAATCTTTCCCAGCATCAGAGTCTTCTCAAATAAGTCAGCTCTTTGCATCAGGTGGCCAAAATTGTGGAGTTTCAGCTTCAACATCAGTCCTTCCAATGAACACCCAGGACTGATCTTTAGGATGGATTGGTTGGATCTCCTCGTGGTCCAAGGGATTCTCAAGAGTCTTCTCAAACACCACAGATCAAAAGCATCAATTCTTTGGTGCTCAGCTTAGACTTGGGCTTGATTCACAGTGTCTTTGTTCACCAGATGTGTGACCTTCAGCAAGTTACTAAACTGCCTTTCCATAGTGAAATGGGGAAAACAGTGGTACCTAACTTTTGTGAGGTGTAACTGAAATAATGCATATGAAGTATTAGAAGAATTTCAGGGCTCAGGTAAACGTTGAAAAACATGTTAGTGGCTGACATCATTATTGTTACTCAGTTAGTTACATGAAGGGATCAAGTAGGAGCCCTTATATAGAGATCATTAGAGAGGAGTGGAGAGAAGAGGAAGATGTCTAGATGAGGAAGGCTCTGGACATCACTTGCTGGAGACTCTCATTCCACCTCTCTCTGCCTTGTGTACCCCAAGTGCAAAAAGTAGATTGTAAATTAAGTAATATTTTCTACATAGAAATTAATAAAAAGGTGAATTTCAAATTCACTGTTGAAAGTTTAATGTTTTATTGAGGTATAATTGATATAAAATATAATATTAGTTTTGGATAGAGAACATATTTTCAATATTATTTATAGTATACTCCGCTTATAGTTAGGGAACTGTAACTTCACTCAAAATAAAAGAAGTGACTCATTGGAAAAGTCTCTAATACTAGGAAAGATTGAAGACAGGAGGAGAAGGGGATGACAGAGGATAAGATGGTTGGAGAGCATCACCGACTCAATGGACTTGAGTTTGAGGAAGCTCCAGGAGTTGGTGATGGACAGGAAAGCCTGGCATGCTGCAGTCCATGGGGTCACAGAGAGTCAGACATGACTGAGCGACTGAACTGAACTTACAGTTAAGGAGACATAAGAGATGTGTGTTTGATCCTTGCATCAGGAAGATCCTTCAGAGGAGGAAATCGCAACCCTCTAGTAGTCTTATTTATTTATTTATTGATGGATAATTGATTTCAGAACTTTATTGTTTTCTGTCAAACCTCAACATGAATCAGCCATAGGTATACATATAACCCCTCCCTTTTGAACCTCCTTCGCATCTCCTTCCCCATCCCACCCATCTAGGTTTATACAGAGCCCCTTTTGAGTTTCCTGAGACACACAGCAAATTACAGTTGGCTATCTATTTACATATAGTAGTGTAACTCTCCATGTTACTCTTTCCATGCGTCTCACCCTCTTCTCCCCTCTGCCCATGTCCATAAGTCTATTTTCTATGTCTGTTTCTCCACTGCTGCCCTAGTTCTTTAGCACCATTCTTTGAGATTCCGTATATATGTGTTAGGATACGATATTTATCTTTTTCTTCCTGACTCACTTCACTCTGTATAATAGGTTCTAGGTTCATCCACTTCATCAAAGCTGACTCAAATGCATTCCTTTTTATGGCTGGGTAATATTCCACCACATATATGTACAACAACTTCTTTATCCATTCATCTGTCAATGGACGTCTAGGTTGCTTCCATGTTCTAGATATTATAAATAGTGCTGTAATGAACAATGGGATACATGTGTCTGTTTCAAGTTTGGTTTCCTTAGAGTATATGCATAGGAGTGGGATTGCTGGGTCATATAGTGATTTTATCCCTAGTTTTTTTTTTAAGGAATCGCCATACCATCTTCCATAGTGGCTGTATCAATTTACATTCCCTCCAACAGTTCAAGAGCGGAGTTCCCTTTTCTCCCCATCCTATCCAGCATTTATTGTTCATAGATTTTTTGATGATGGCCATTCTGACTGGTGTGAGGTGATATCTCATTGTAATTTGCAGTTCTCTAGTAATGAGTGATGTTGAGCATCTTTTCATGTGTTTGGTAGCCATCTGTATGTCTTCTTTGGAGAAATGTCTGTTTAGGTCTTTCCCCCACATTTTGATTGGTTTTTTTGTCTTTCTGTTATTGAGTTGTGTGAGCTGCTTGCATATTTTGAAAATTAATCGTTTGTCAGTTGTTTCATTTGCTATTATTTTCTCCCATTCTGAGGATTGTCTTTTCAGCTTGCTTATAGTTTCCTTTGCTGTGCAAAAGCTTTTAAGTTTAATTAGGTCTCACTTGTTTACTTTTGTTTTTATTTTTGCTATTCTAGGAGGTGGGTCATAGAGGATCTTGCTTTGATTTATGTCATCGAGTGTTCTGCCTATGTTTTTCTCTAAGAGTTTTATAGTTTCTGATCTTATATTTAGGTCTTTAATCCATTTTGAGTTTATCTTTGTGTATTGTGTTAGGAAGCATTCTAATTTCATTCTTTTACATGTAGCTGTCCAGTTTTCCCAGAACCATGTATTGAAGAGGCTGTCTCTGCCCCATAGTATATTCTTGCTTCTTTTGTCAAAAATAAGGTACCCATAGGTGCATGCATGGGTTTATTTCTGGGCTTTCTATCTTGTTCCATTGATCTATATTTCTGTTTTTGTGCCAGTACCATAGTGTTTTGATGACTGTGGCTTTGTAGTATAATCTGAAGTCCAGAAGGTTGATTCCTCTAGTTCCATTCTTCTTTCTCAAGACTACTTTGGCTATTCGAGGTCTTTTGTGTTTCCATATGGATTGTGAAATTTTTTGTTCTAGTTCTGTGAAAAATGCCATTGGTCATTTAATAAGGATCACATTGAATCTCTAGATTGCATTTGGTCATATAGTCATTTTCACAATATTTATTCTTCCAACCAGGAACATGGAATATCTCCTCATCTTTTTATATCATCTTTGATTTCTTTCATTAGTGTCTTATAATTTTCTCTGTACAGTTCTTTTGTCTCCTTAGGTAAGTTTATTCCTATATACTTAGTTCTTTTTGTTGCAATGGTGAATGGGATTGATTCCTTAATTTCTTTTTCTGATTTTTCAATGCTAGTATACAGAAATACAAGTGATTTCTGTGTATTGATTTTGTATCTTCCAACTTTGCTAAATTCACTGATTAGCTCTAATAATTTTCTGATACTATCTTTAGGGTTTTCTATGTACATTATCATGTCATCTGCAAACAGTGAGAGCTTTATGTCTTCTTTTCTGATTTGGACTCCTTTCTTTTTCTCCTTGATTGCTGTAGCTAAGACTTCCAGAACTATGTTGAATAATAGTGGCAAAAATGGACACCTTTGTCCTGTTCCTGATCTTGGGGGGATTGCTTTAAGTTTTTCACCATTGAGACAAATGTTTTCTGTAGGCTTATCATATATGGCCTTTCCTATGTTGAGGTAGGTTCCTTCTATGCCCATTTTTGAAGAGTTTTAATCATAAATGTGTGCTGAATTTTGTCAAAGGCTTTTTCTGCATCCATTGAGATTATCATATAGTTTTTTATATTTCAATTTGATATGATGTATCACATTGATTGATTTGCATATTATAAAGAATCCTTGCATCCCTGGAGTAAACTGAACTTGATCATGGTATATGAGCATTTTGATGTGTTGCTGAATTCTGTTTGCTAAAATTTTGTTGAGGATTTTGCATCTATGTTCATCAGTGTTATCAGCCTGTGGTTTTCTTTTTTGTGTGTGTTATCTTTGTCTGGTTTTGATATCAGGGTGATGGTGGCCTCATAGAATGAGTTTGGAAGTGTTCGTTCCTCTGCAATTTTTTGAAAGAGTTTTAGAAGGATAGGCATTACTTCTTTTCTAAATGGTAGAATTCTTCTGTGAAGCCATCTGGTCCTGGGCTTTTGTTTTTTGGGAGATTTTTGATCACAGCTTCAATTTCAGTGCTTGTAATTGGGTTGTTCATAATTTCTATTTCTTCCTGGTTCAGTCTTGGAAGATTGAGCTTTTCTGAGAATCTGTTCATTTCTTCCAGGTTATTCATTTTATTATAATATAGTTGCTCATAATAGTCTCTTCCTGTCCCTGCTTTCCTCTCCTCACTGGTAAACACTAGTTTCTCTATGTATGAGTCTGTGAATGTTTAAAATTAATGTTAAGTTCCAATTAAGATAGTGGAGTTTACCTATAGGAATCGAGATATAGAAAATTCTTCCCAAATGAGAGAAAAGATGAAGAAATTAGAGGAGAGGGTGGGCAGAAAGGAGGCGGGAAGGAGCAAGGAGCAGTCTCCCAGCCATGCAGAGAAGGGAATGTTTCCCATCCCAGGTGGGTGAGCATTCATAGGGCTCCTCTCTGGGATTCATAACAACTTACTTTTAAAACTAAGAAAGAACAGTAACATTTGCTTTAAAACATTTTTGCTCTCAGAGGTTTCTGCATGGTAGCCTTTACGTCCTAATTTCTCAAACTGTAGACCAATGGGATCAGCATGGGGATTGCTGCAGTGTAAAACATGGGAGCTCACCTTCTCCTGGGCCAGGGAATTGGCTGTGGAGGGTTTCAAGTACATGAGGGTGGCCGTTCCATAGAACATTCCTACGGCTGCAAAGCGGGAGCTGCGGGAGCTGCGGGTGCTGAAGGCTTTGGACCTTTCCTCTGTGGTGCTGATGCGGAGGATACTGGACAGGATGAAGGCATAGGAAACAAGGATTGTTAAGCTGGTGACTATGATGTCAAATCCAGCCAAAAAGAATACTATCATATCAATATAATAGGTGCTAGAGCAGGAGAGCTTCATGGGGGCAAGTATGTCACAGTAATAATGACTGATGAGTATCTCACAATAGGATAGTTTCAACATGATGCTAGTCTCTATATGGTTGAGCCAATGAATGACATGACATACACCCCAGCCAATAGCAGGAAGCAGGCTTAATGAGATATGATGATATTGTAAAGAAAAGGTCTTCAGATGCCAGCATAGCAGTCATAGGCCATCACTGTGAGTATGTAACACTCAGCATCAACAAACACCAGGAAGCAGAGCTGGGACATGCACCCTGCATAGGAGATGATGTTCTTCTCTGACACAAAGTTCACCAGCTTCTTAGGGGTAATGACAGAGGAGTAGCAGAAATTCACAAAAGACAGAGTGCTGAGAAAATGGTACATCGGAGTGTGAAGCTGAGCATTCAGACAAATCAGTGTTATCATGCCCAGGTTCCCTACCATGGTGACCGAGTAGATCCCAAGGAAGAGGAAGAGGAGGGGGAGCTGGAACTCTGGTCGATTTGTTAAACCTCCAAAAATGAACTCTGCCACTGTAGAGTGATTTTCTGCAGCCATTCTCATCTGGTTGGGGAATCTGTGGGGACGAGAGAGAAGAACTGCATGAAAGGCTGCTTCTTGCACTGTTTGGTGAAGCTAGTTTCAACTTCTGAGGCCAGCTGAATGATTCTGGGATCCTTCTTGATGAACGTGTTATTTATTTTGGGATGAATATCAGACCCTGTGTATATCGAGGATCACGGAGATGTGAGGAAAAGGTGGGCAAGATGTAGAACGTTTAACTCTTTCTTGTTTTTCAAATATCTTAGAGCAATAGGTCTTACTGTCTACTCCACGGATCAGCATCATTGGCATCATCTGAAGATATTAGAGATGCAAATTGTCAGGTCTCACCCCAGAGCTACCAAATCATAAACTCTGGGATGGGGCCTAGTGATCTGTGTATCATACTCTCTCCAGGTGAGGCTGATGCAGGTGCAAGTCTGAGCATCTCAATCCTGTGGGTAATAAACAGTAGAATTAATGTCGGAGATATGTTTTCTTTCAGAAATGAAATTCTCCCTATCACTTCTGCAAGTCCTAAATATTGACTTAATGTGAACATACGGTAATCTGTCTCAAACTGATGCAGTGTCAGGGGGATATGGTAATGACAGCAATATCATTGAGTTACAAGTCAATCACTGTATTGAAATTTGAGGAAATGAATGATACCAATCCCTCAGGTGGTTGTAAATGTAATATGGGACAATGCATAATTATTAGTTTTCAAGAAGTCAGTTCCTATAAAAATGTGAAATGGCATTACATTTAGTCACTCAGCTGTGTCTAACTCTTTGGGATCCCATGGACTGTAGGCTCCCAGGATTCTCTGTCCATGAATTCTCCAGGCTAAAGTACTGGAGTGGGTGGTCATTCCCTTCTTTAGGGGATTTTTTTTTCTGACCCAGGGATGAAATCCAGATCTCCTGCATTGCAGGCAGATTTTTTACCCTTTGAGCCACCAGAGAAACCCCTAGGTGTCTGGAATTTGTTCTTTTGTTCTTATTTTTTTAATTGGACTTCAGGCCCTAAGACAATTGTTCTCATATTTCTTGCATATTATAATCTCCTGGAGCATTTAAAAATTATTGTCAGCTATGTTCCTTCCATAGAGGTTGTGATTAATTCATCGGTGGTGAAGTCTGTGCCCTAGCACCTTGAAAAGTCCAGAGTAAATGCTCTATAGCTGCTTTAACTATTATTATTGTTAGGTGTATTTTCAGATCATAATACGAAAATATGGTCCCATTATCTCCCTAATGACAAAGTACCTAAATTACAGACATGTCATAAGAAGCATGAATCATCATTGCTAAATATGATACCTAAAGATATCCTTTTCTAATATGTATTTCTTAAGCAAAAACCTTAAATTTCCCTGCTTTCATTGTGTACTTAAACAGTTACTAACTTTCATATAAAGCTTTTCAAAGGTCATTCTCATTAACAACTCTCATAAGTTTTGGTATGTGGAGAAAGGGGTCTAAGAGTAGAATTTTCATTCCCATGTTCCTATGGAGAAAACTGTAGCACCAGACAGGAAGTGACTTTCCCGAGGCTTCCTAAGTATCAAGGGCTTGGAACTGAAACTGCTTTCTTGTGATCATGAGCTCTTCCCTTGGCCTAAGTTTGTAGACTTAGAAATTAGCGCACCTACAGCTCTAAGCAATGCTGTGATTGACTGTGCTTTATCCTTGATGTCTTAGATTGTGCATAGCATATCACAAAGAGGAATGTTGCATTATTTTCCTATTGTCTAGGAAACAGAAGCTCTAAAAGTTAAATAAATTGCCTGAAGTCATAAAACTAGCGAGACTCCAAACAGGGCCTAAAACCCAGGATTTATGATCACCTTTCTTTTTTTTTTTTTTTGCTATAAACACACGAGGGTCTTTTATTCAAGCTCGAGCAGGGGCTTCCACCCACACTGATGCAGCGGCTTAGGTAGGAGAGCCCCTAGTAACAGCAGATAAGCGTTTTTATAGTTTATGGGGTGGGGTGAGGGGTTTTCGAAATTTATAAAACAGCAATTGGTGGACTTTTCGAGCGTTAGTTTCTGATAGGTATTTTTAATCACAAACAACCTCCTAATTGGTGTATTTTGTTTTCAGTAAATTATTTTGCTTCGCTCTAGGTTGTCTTGTGTGTAGCACTTTGTTGTTACTTAGTAAACTTAATGTATTGAATTTTGGACACAAATGATAGATTTTATTGCCAATTTCAGATTTATTTTAAAAAATTACCAAGGCAGTATATGTGCCTTGTAGAAAATCAGAAATACAAATAAGCAAAAATACAATACAATACAATCACTCCTTGGAGACTAAGACCCATGACTTTCACTTTAGATATTTTCAAAGCATGTGTGTAGTTACATGTGTATAAGCATGCATATATTTAAAAAAACATTTTATAACATGCTTTTAAATTAGCACTTCAAAATACATGCTCATTTGAGTCCTATAAGAGTAATAACTCCAGCATTAGCTATATTTGTTTTTCTAGGTGGAAGAGTCTTTAAATCCTTAGGATGTAGTGTAATGACAAGAAAATCTACATTGCATCATAAACTTCATATGTTAAATTATCAGTGGTTCAATTATTAAATTCATAATAACCATTATTAGAGATAGTTTAGATTTTTTGACTAGTGTTTTCATTTATTACAAAGGAGAAAAAATTTCTAGTGGTAGCAACAATAGATTAAAAATATCTTATATATCCCTTTCTACTCAATCTACATCTCTGGAAACAATAAGAAACAGAAAATCCACCTAGAATATACTATTACCAGAAATTAAAGTGCCTCACAGAGTAGCACAGAATGAATGCCACTTACTTAGTGAAGTGCTGATGGGACGATCCTAGACAGCACTGATTAATTATTTTCTCCCATAATCATCTAATAATGTAAAATAGGAAAGCATGACCCTATGCTTGATATCAGTCACTATAGTTATTACTTCCTGTTCTACCAGACCATCAGAGGCTCAGAATTGCTGTCCATAAAGAACGCAGTACGTGAAGAAAAACCACTTAGAAATGAAGGTAAACATATGGCTGAAAATTGCCTGCAGTAGAAACAGGAGTCCATGGAAGAAATATATTTCTCATACAATTGCTTTAAGTCATAATTAAGTACCTGTGCTGAGGAAAAACAGATCAGAGACCCCTGGAAATTATAGAGGATGCCTTGGTTTCAATAGTCAGTAAATAAATATCAGCATATGAGAGGACCATATAGATTTATATCTTTTCCTAAATTTATTCAAAGGCACCAGCACTGTCATGAATAATAGGTCTCGGGGACTGGGAGTCTTGAGGGTCTGTTTATGTATATATGGGCAGAACTTCTGGGATGCAGTCATTTCAGAGACTGGAGATCTTAGTAAAGGAGCTTGATTTAGAGTCTTGGTTTACACTTTTGCTGGGAATGATTTTTTTTTTTTGTCTCCCAAGTGTGTTAATTTCCTTTTTTGGGAGAGTCATCTTGCAGCTTGGGAAACTTAAGAGTCTAATGTATCCTTCCAAATATTTTACCACCAATAATTCCACCACCATCCTCATCAGCACCACTAACTAGTGCCATCAGCCCCATCATCACTCACTGTCATTATGGTTGCTCCTCACCATTAGTTACTCACCATAAGGCATAATCAGCTAGGTTTAAAGTTTATTTTAAAGGTTTTAAGATCATATTGTAATATCTTATTAAAACAAGCTGTATATTTTCAATAAAGGAATGTTAATTTATAAAGAATGCTAAATCTGTAACTCTGCTGCTATACCCATAGATGAACAGTGTTAGAGTGGCAGGAGGTTGAGAGGTGTAAGAAGGTAGACATAAGAGCTCTTCACTCATATATTCTCATTCGGTAGAGAAATATGGAAAGATTATATACTTTTCAAGAATATAGTCAGTCATATATCATGTATGAAAATGTTGCTAATGCACATTTTATTTATTTTTTATGCACATTCATTTATTTTGGAGATTTTAGAGTGTGCTAGCTTTTATGACTTTTGACAAAGTTTCTGTAAGTGCCCTAGGGATTTATAAATTTAAAAAATTATCGGAGTGTAGTTGATTTACAATGTTGTATTGACTTCTGGTGTAAAGTAAATCAGTTATGCATGTAAATTTACATTCAGACTTATTTGGATTTATTTCCCATATAGGTCATTATGGAGTATTCAGTAGAGTTCCCTGTGTTAAACAGTAGGTCCTTATTATCTATTTTATACATAGTAGTGTGTTATGTCAAACCCAATCTCCCAATTTATACCTTCCTCCACCACCCCCAATAATCATTTTGTTTTCTATACCTATAACTCTATTTCTGTTGTATAGATAAGCTCAGTTCAGTTCAGTTAAGTTCAGTCGCTCAGTCGTATCTAACTCTTTGAGACTGAATGAATTGCAGCATGCCAGGCCTCCCTGTCCATCACCAACTCCCAGAGTCTACCCAAACCCATGTTCATCGAGTCGGTGATGCCATCCAGCCATCTCATCCTCTGTCGTCCCCTTCTCCTCTTGCCCTCAATCTTTCCTAGCATCAGGATATTTTCTTTTTTTTAAACAACAGTCAGTTTATTCTAAAATTTTCACATCATAAGTCTAGTATGGAAGATGAGACTTCTGTTACAAAATGAGTCTTTTCATTTTAATCACTTGATCAATGTAGCATAATCAGAGGGCTTTATGTCCTTATAGTTTTAGCTAGCAATGGGATTTAAAATGCCCCAGTTTGCCATCTGCTTCATTTTCACCAGCATGAGCAAAACTAATAGAAATAGCCTTCAAACATCTGCCCTTTTTCCATAGAAAAAGAAATACATGCCTAGAGTTTTCTTTTCAAATGAGTCAGCTCTTCGCATGAGGTGGCCAAAGGATTGTAGTTTCAGCTTCAACATCAGTCCTTCCAATGAACACCCAGGACTGATCTCTTTTAGGATGGACTGGTTGGATCTCCTTGCAGTCCAAGGGACTCTCAAAAGTCTTCTCCAACACCACAGTTCAAAAGCATCAGTCCTTCTGCGCTCAGCTTTCTTTATAGTTCAACTCTCACATTCATACATGACCACTGGAAAAACCATAGCCTTGACTAGATGGCCCTTTGTTGGCAAAGTAATGTCTCTGCTTTTTAATATGCTCTTTAGGTTGGATAACTTTCCTTCCAAGCAGTAAGCTTCTTTTAATTTCATGACTGCAATCAACATCTGCAGTTATTTTGGAGGCCAGAAAAATAAAGTCAGCCATTGTTTCCACTGTTTCCACATCTATTTTCCATGAAGTGATGGGACCAGATGCCATGATCTTAGTTTTCTGAATGTTGAGGTTTAAGCCAACTTTTTCACTCTTCTCTTTCACTTTCATCAAGAGGCTCTTTAGTTCCTCTTCACTTTCTGCCATAAGGGTGGTGTCATCTGCATATCTGAGGTTATTAATATTTCTCTGGGCAATCTTGACTCCACCTTGTGCTTCCTCCAGCCCAGCATTTCTCACAATGTGCTCTGCATACAAGTTAAATAAGCAGGGTGACAATATACAGCCTTAACATACTCCTTTTCCTGTTTAGAAGCAGTCTGTTGTTCCATGTCCAGTTCTAACTGTTGCTTCCTGACCTGCATACAGATTTCTCAAGAGGCAGGTCAGGTGGTCTTGTATTCTCATCTCTTTCAGAATTTTGTACTCATTTTTTAGATTCTACACATGAGTGATAATATGTTATTTGTCCTGCTCTGTCTGACCCGCTTAACTCAGTATGATAATCTCTAGGTCCATCCATGTTACTGCAAATGGCACTATTTAATTCTTTTTAATGACTGAGTAACAGTCCATTGTATATACATGCCACATCTTCTTTATCCATTCCCCTATTGAGGGACATTTGGATGGCTTCCATGTCCTGGCTATTGTAAATAGTGCTACAATGAACACTGGAGTGCATGCATCTTTTCAAATTATGGTTTTCTCCAGAAATATGCTCAAAAGTGGGATTGTTGGGCAATATGGTAACTCTATTTTTAGTTTTTTAAGGAACCTCTTTAATGTTTTCCATGGAGGTTGCACCAATTTACATTCCCACAAACAGTGTAGAAGGGTACCCTTGTCGCCACACCATCTCCAGCATTTATTGTTTGTAGATTATTTTTATGCTGGCCATTCTGCCTGGAGAAGGAAATGGAAACCCATTCCAATAGTCTTGCTTGAAGAATCCCATGGACAGAGGAGCCTGACAGGTTACAGTCCATAGGGGTCACAGAGTCAGAGGTGACTGAAGTGACTTAGCACACACACATGCAACAGCAGGTTAGACATTGAAGAAGATAAGATTAATGAAAGAGCAACTATTAAACTAAACCACACAAAAAAACAACAAGCAACCTCAGTAACGTGTAGAACAATTTCAAGTGGTCTAAACAACTGTGTAATTAGAGTCCAGGAAGGAAGAGAATAAGCAAAAAATATTTGAAGATGCAATGGAAAAAGTATACTATATTTGGTGGGTGGACATAGAGATACTCAAAGAAGAACAAAATGCTGATAATTATTGAGCTGGGTGTTGGATGTATGGATGTTTAGACAATTCTTCTCTTTAATTTGTATATATTAAATTTTTTTCATGTTAAAAAGTTGTAATTAAATAGATAATTGGTTTAAGAGTAAAAGCAAACACTTAAAAACTTCTGAAGAAAAATGAAAATTTTGATGATGTTGTTATAAGCTTAGGGATTTTAGAATAAGCACAAAAGTACCCAATATAAAAGACAAAAAATGACAACTTGGCTTAAGAATGAAAACTTCTATTGTTTTCTATTGGAAATAGACTATTGAAGCAGTGAAAAGACAAGACACAGAGAGGGGAAGATGTTCAGTGTCAAAGGACTTGTATTCAGGTTATATAAGAACTCTTACAGTTCATTAGGGCTCTTCCCAAGTCCCACCCCGCAGAGGCAGACCACACAGCTGGCTGTTTACCCCCAGAGCAAAGGATGGCCAGGGAATGGGTGTGTGTCAAGGTATGGATGGAGTGCTTGTGGAGTGGGACAGAAGAAGAGGTGTGAGGTGGATGGGGCAAGCTGTGACTGTGGACGGGGGCTTCTTTAAGCATTGTGCTCTGGCAGCAGAAACCCCAAATTTTCATCTTTAACAAGTTTCCAGGTGATGCTCTATCCCAGAGCTCAGTTGTTTGTTAACAATTTTGTGAGTAAGAGGGCCATTTTACATGGTGGCAATGATCATAGTGGCAGCTGCAGGTCCGATCTATCATGAAGTCATTTAGGAGGTAGCCTCACCCTTTCTTTAGTCATTAACTAGACTGTAAGCAAGTCATTCCCTTATTCACTGCCTTTCTGCTTGAGAAAACTGGAGTTATGTCCATTTCTGATAATAAACCACAGATCGATACAAGAGAATACCAGAATTAGCTAGAAATGACAAGAAGTATCTATCAGTCTTATGCATTATATCAGGCTGCTAAGTCTAAAATGTGTATCCCTGGTATTGGGATAAAGCAACAGGAGTGGGGAGAAACTTTGTCTCAAGGCCATTGGATTTACTGGCTGAGGTAGGCGGTAGGTCTCTGGGTTAATTAAGCAGGAGAAGAGAGTTGTAACAGCATGTAATCTGGTGACCAATCATCCTTAGTTTTTGGGAACAGAAGGGTTTCCCAGGGTGGAGGCTTCCAGAGCTAAAACTGGTAGTGTCTGGTGAACTGCTGAGCTGGTCACTCTAGTGGAAACTTTCCTTAGTTATAAAGAGAAGTTGCTGATAAATGTGAAGAAATTAGGGAAGATGAAAGGTGAGAATCTGAGGAACTGATTATAGGAGACATTTGAGATTGGAAGAGCACAATTAGGGCAAGGTTAATTGCTGTTCAGAGGGAACAACAGCATAAAGCAAAGGGCATGATGACAGAGAGCCAAGAGTGTAGGTTACAGAGTCACTTAGACTTGGGTTTGAGTCCCCAAGTCTTTGTTTACCAGCTGTGTGACCTTGAGAAATTTACTACCTCAAATTCCACAGTGAAATGGGGAAAACAGTGGTACCTAACTACTGTGAAGTGTAATTGAAATAAGGTATACAAAGCATTTAGAAGAGCTGTGCGGCTCAAAGTAAGTGTCCCAAAACATGATAGTGGGTGGCATTATAATTATCATGACTAAAAACACATATAAGAACCAAGTAGAAGTTCTTGGGTAGAAAAAAGTAGGGAGAAGTCAAAGAAAATGGATGAGCTGCCTGACTTTAGGCTACACTACAAAGCCACAGTCATCAAGACAGTATGGTACTGGCAAAAAGACAGAAAAATAGATCAATGGAACAAAATAGAAAGCCCAGAGATAAATCCATGCACATATGGACACCTTATCTTTGACAAAGGAGGCAAGAATATACAATGGAGAAAAGACAATCTCTTTAACAAGTGGTGCTGGGAAAACTGGACAGCCACTTGTAAAAGAATGAAACTGGAACACTTTCTAACACCATACACAAAAGTAAACTCCAAATGAATCAAAGATCTAAACATAAGACCAGAAACTATAAAACTCCTAGAGGAAAACGTAGGCAAAACATTCTCCGACATAAACCAAAGCAGATCCTTTATGACCCACCTCCCAGAATATTGGAAATAAAAGCAAAAATAAACAAATGGGACCTAATTAAAATTAAAAGCTTCTGCACAACAAAGGAAACTAACAGCAAAGTGAAAAGGTAGCCTTCAGAATGGGAGAAAATAATAGCAAAAGAAGCAACAGACATACAATTAATCTCAAAAATATACAAGCAACTCCTGCAGCTCCATTCCAGAAAAATAAATGACCCAATCAAAAAGTGGGCCACTGATGAAAGAAATAAAAGAGGACACAAATAGATGGAGAAATATACTGTGTTCATGGATTGGAAGAATCAATTTAGTGAAAATGAGTATACTACCCAAAGCAATCTATAGATTCAATGCAATTCCTATCAAGCTACCAGAGGTCTTTTTCAGAGAATTAGAACAAATAATTTCACAATTTGTATGGAAATACAAAAAACCTCGTATAGCCAAAGCAATCTTGAGAAAGAAGAATGGAACTGG
>ML661322.1:8904299-8948641 GCA_007570785.1 Antilocapra americana
GAGATGATATGGGAGAATGGCATTGAAACATGTTAATTATCATATGTGAAATCAATCGCCAGCCCAGGGTTGGTGCTCGGGGCTGGTGCACTGAGATGTCCCAGGGGGAGGGAATTTGGAGGGAGGAGGGAGGAGGGTTCTGGACGGGGAGCATATGTAAACCCACGGCAGTTTCATGTCATTGTATGGCAAAACCAACACGATAATGTAAAGGTAAAAATAAATAAATTAAAAAAAAAGAAAATGGATGAGGAAGTCTAGAAAGCTCTGAATATTACTTCTTAGTGACTCTCAGTTTCAATGCTCTCTGCTTTGTGTACTCCCAATTGCAAATATGGCTTCCCAGGTGAAATGAGTGATAAAGAACCCACCTACCAATGCAGGAGACCTAAAAAGTATGTTCCGTATCAGGGCTGGGAAGATTCCCTGGAGGAGGGCCTGGCAACCCACTTCAGGATTCTTGCCATGGACAAAGGAGCCTTGTAGGCTATGCTCTATAGGGTCACACTGAGTTGGACACCACTGAATCAACTAAGAACACACCCATGCAAATGCAAATAACTAGGAACTGGGTTGAGCAATGTTTTCTACACAGAAGGTAATGAAACAGTGAATAACTCTGAAATTCAATGATGAAAGTTTAACTTTTAATTGAAAGGTAGTTGATTTACAATATTCTATTACTTTCAGACATACAACAAAGTTATTCAGTATTTTTATAGTTACTACATTTAAAGTCACCATAAACTAATTGGCTTATTTCCCTGTGATGCATCATACATTCTGATTCCTTCTTTATTTTATACATAGTAGTTGTGAGCTTAATCCCCTGGCTGTCATGTGCACCCCCATCCCAGTAGCCACTGTTCGTTCTCTGATTCTGTGAAACTTTAAAACATATATTAAATTACAATTAAGAGACTAGAGTTTGCTAAAGGGTCAGAATAGAGAAAATGCTTCTCAGTGAGAGAAAAGATGAACTTAGTATCAGTCAGTAGTTCAGTCGCTCAGCCATGTCCGTTTCTCGGCGACCCCACGGACTGCAGCACGCCAGGCTTACCTGTCCAGCAACAACTCCTGGAGCTTGCTCAAACTCATGTCCATCAAGTCAGTGATGCCATCCAACCATCTTATCCTCTGTCATCCTCTTCTCCTCCTGCCTTCCATATCTCCCAGCATCAGAACCTTTTCCAAGGAGTCAGTTCTTCACATCATGTGGCCAGAGTATTGGAGTTTCATCTTCAGCATCAGTCCTTACAATGAATATTCAGGACTGATTTCCTTGGGGATTGACTGGTTTGATCTTGCAGTCCAAGGGAATATCAAGAGTCTTCTCCAACACCCTAGTTCAAAAGCATCAATTCTTTGGCGATCAGCTCTCACACAGCCCAACTCTCACATCCATACATGACTACTGGAAAAGCCATAGCCTTGATTAGATGGACCTTTTTTGACAAAGTAATGTCTCTGCTTTTTAATATGCTGTCTAGTTTGGTCATAGCTTTTCTTCCAAAGAGCAAGCATCTTTTAATTTCATGCCTGCAGTCACCATCTGCAGCGATTTTGGAGCCCCACCACCCCAAATAAAGTCTGTTACTGTTTCCATTTTTCCCCCATCCATTTACCATGAAGTGATGGGACTGGTTGCCATGATCTCAGTTTTTTGAATGTTGAGTTTTAAGCCAGTTTTTTCACTCTCTTCTTTCACTTTCTTCTAGGCTCTTTAGTTCTTCGCTTTCTGCCATAAGATTGGTACCATCTGCATATCTGAGGTTATTTCTCCTGGCAATCTTGATTCCAGCTTGTGCTTCATCCAACTTAACATCAGCTGGCTTCTCCTCCCAGAAATGAGAGGAGACAGAGGGTGGGAAGGAAGAGCAAAGGAGGGAAGAGTAGTCACCCAGTCATGCAGAGAATGTACTGTTTCCGAACCCAAGTGGGTGATCGTTTGGAGTGCTCCCCTCTTGGATTCATAACAAGTTATTTTTAAGACTGAGAAAGAATCATAACATTTGTATCAAAAGAATTTTTCCCTCAGAGTTTTCTGGATGGCCACCTTTACCTCCTTATTCCTCAAGCTGTAGATCAGGGGGTTCAGCATGGGGATCACTGTGGTGTAGAACACGGAGGCCACGTTCTCCTGGGCCAGGGAGCTGGCCGTGGAGGGTTTCAAGTACATGAAGGCAGTTGTTCCATAGAAAATCCCCACAGCTGCAAAGTGGGAGCTGCATGTGCTGAAGGCTTTGGACCTTCCCTCTGTGGTGCTGATGCGGAGGATACTGGACAGGATGAAGGCATAGGAAATTAGGACTGTTGAACTGGTGACTATAGAGTTGAATACAGCAAAAATGAAGACTGTCATCTCAACATGGTAGGTGCTAGAGCAGGTTAGCTTCATGAGGGGGAGGATTTCACAGAAGTAATAACTGATGAAGTGTTCACAATAGGACAGTTTCAACATGAGGCCAGTCTCTATGGTTGAAATAATGAACCCTATGGCATAAACCCCAGCTACCAGAAGGGAGCAGACTCTATGAGACATGATGATGTTGTAAAGCAAAGGTCTGCAGATGGCAACATAGCGGTCATAGGCCATCACTGTCAGCATGTAACACTCAGCAATGACAAACACCAGGAAGAAGTAGAGCTGGGACATGCACCCTGCATAGGAGATGGTGTTCTTCTCTGACACAAAGTTCACCAGCATCTTAGGGGTAATGACAGAGGAGTAGCAGAGATCCACGAGTGACAGGTTGCTGAGGAAATAGTACATGGGGGTGTGAAGGTGAGCATTCAGACAAATCAGTGTTATCACGCCCAGGTTCCCTACCATGGTGACTGAGTAGATCCCAAGGAAGAGGAAGAAAAGTGGGAGCTGAAGCTCTGGCCGATCTGTCAGACCCTGAAGAATGAACTCTGTCACTGTGGAGTGATTTTCTGTAGCCATTCCCCTCTGGTTGGGGGCCCTGTGGGGGTGGGAGAGAAGAACTACCTGAAAGGCTGCTTCTTGCACTGCTTGGTGAAGCTAGTTTTGAGCATTTGGGACCAGCAGAGTGATCCTGGTCTCCTTCCTGATGAATGTTCCCTCATCCTGTTGTTTATTTTGGGAGGAAGACCACACCCTGAGTATTTCGAAGGTCATAGAGATGAGAAGAAAAATGGGGCAAGATCCAGAACTTTTACCATATTCATGTCTCTGAAATATCCTAGAGCAGTGGGTCTTAAAGTCTAGTCCCTGGACCAGCATTGCTTGCATCACCTGAAGACATTGGAGGTGTCGATTCTCAGGCCTCACCCCAGACCTCCCAAGTAAGGAACTTTGGGATGGGGCCCAGTGATCTGTGTACCATACTGTCTCCAGGTGAGGCTGAGGCAGACTCAAGTCTGAGAAGACTCAAGGTTGAGAACCTCAATCTTGTAGATAACAAGCAGTAGAATTCATATTCTGTAGTTGGAGATGTATTTTGCTTCTGAAATGAAACTTCCCTGTGCTCTATAGAAGTCCTAAATATTCACTGATTGTGAACATACGAAAACTTGTCTCAAACAGATGCAGTATCAGGGTGATATGGTAGTTACAACAGTATCACTGAGTTACAAGTCAGTTTCTGTATCTGAAATATGAAATTAGTGATATCAATTCCTAAGGTGGTTGTAAAAATAATATTGGATATTGCATAGTTAGAAAATAGTTTTCAAGAAGCCAATTCTTATAAAAATGAGATGTGTCATTAGGTGTGTGGAATTCTTTGTGGCCTACAGAGGTTCTCATTTAATCCATCTGCGCTGAGGCCTCAGTCCTGGCACTTAGCATCGTCTAGAGCAAGGGACCTCAACCTCTGGGATCTAATGCCTGATGATCTGAGGTGGACTTGATGTAATAATATTAAAGTGCACAACAAAGGTAATGTTCTTGAATCATCCCGAAACCATCCCCCTGCTACCCAGGCCCATGGAAAAATTGTCTTCCACAGAACCATTCCCTGATATCAAAAAGATTGGCAACCACAGGTCTAGAGTAGGGCTCAATAGCTACTCTTACTATTGTTGTTGTTTTTATTTTCAGATCATAATATAAAGCCATTATCTCCTTATTGACAAAGTACTCACATACACATGGCTGTAAGAAGCATGGATCATCATTGCTATAGATATCCCTTTTCTTAAATAAATATTTCATAAGCTAAAACCCTAAATTTGCACTATTTTCTTTGCTCACTTATACAGCTACTAACTTCTATGTAATGCTTGTCCAAAGTCAATCTCATTAACTCCTCCCACAAGTTTTGTGTATAGGAAAAATATGTCTAGAGTTGAATTTTCATTCCTGTGTTCATATGGGGGAAACTGAAGTGCCAGGCAGAAGTGATTTTCCTGAGGCTTCCTAATTATCAAGGACTTAGAACTGAAACTGCTTTCCTCTGATCATGAGCTCTTCCCTTGGCCCAAGCATGTAGCCTTATGAACCTGCACACCTAGAGCTCTAAGCAATGTTGTGGTTGAACATACTTTATCCTTGGTGTGTTAGATTGTACAAAGCTAACCAAAAAAGAAGAATATTGCATTATTTTCCTATTATCTAGGAAACTTTGCCTCTAAAAGCTAAATTTACAGGCACAAAACTGATTATGAAACTTTGACTTCTGACTACCAGTCTATTTTGTTGTAAGTAAACTTTGTTGCTTTGCTGTAGGTTGTCTTTGTTATTATTTAGTAAACTTAATCTATTGAATTTTTGGACACAAATGACAAATTTTATCAACAATTTTAGATTTTTAAATAAATTATCAAGGCACTATATGTGTATTGTAAGAAATCAGAAACACTAAGAAGCAAAAATACAATGCTATTTTCCTGCTCCTTGGAGACTAACAACAGTCTAGACTGTCTTTTTACATCTTATCAGTGTATATATACTTACATGTGTATTTGTATATAGCATTTAAAAATTTGTAACATATTTTTTAACTGTAGCACTTCAAAATGTGTTGTGTCATTTGATTCCTAAAAGAATAATAACTTATTATTAATAAATTATTTCTATAAGAATAATAATTCTGTCACTAACTATATTTCTTATCTAAGTGTAAGAGTCTTTGAATCCTTAGGATGTGGTGTGAAGACAAGAAAGTCTGCATTGCCTTTGTAAACTTTACATGTTAAATTATTGGTGGTTAAATTGTTTACTTCATAATAATTACTATCAAAATAGCTAAGATTTTTTGGAATATTTTCCATTTATTACAAAGGAGAACAAGTAGGTAGCAACAATAGATTGAAAATATCTTACATATCCCCTTCTATTCAATTTCTACCTCTTGAAACGTGGAAAAATCCACCTGGAATATACCCTTACCATAAATCAAAGGGCTTTACAGAGCAGTACAAAGTGAACATCATTTACTTAGTGCAGTGCTAATGGGAAAACCCTAGACAGCACTGAAAATTATTTCCTCCCACAATCATCTAATAACATAAAACAGGAAAACATGACCCCATACTTGACATTAGTCACTACAAGTATTACCTCCAGTTCTAGCAGATCATCGGAGGCTCAGGATTACTGCCCATAAGAAAACAACAAAGAAAAAACACTTACAGATGAAGTAAACATATGGTTGAAAATCTCCTGCATTATAAACAAGAGTTCATGGAAGATATATTTTCCTTGTACAATTGCTTTAAATTGTAATGAGGAAAAATGGATCAGTCTCCAAGAAATTACAGAGGATGCCTAGATTTCAACGGTCAGGAAATAAACATCAGGGAGTGAGAGGACCCTATAGATTTAAATCTATTTCTAAATTTACTCAAAGGGACCAGCATTGTCATGAAAAATAGATCTCACAGATTGGGGGACTTGGAGGTCTGCTTATTTATATAAGTATGGTCACAGCTTCTCCTGGGGTGCAGTCACTTCAGAGACTGCAGACCTGAGTTAAGGAGCAATTAGAGTCTTGGTTTACCCCTTTGCTGTGAATCATGTTTTTTTGTCTCCCAAGTGTGTTAATTTTCCTTTTATTGGTAGAGTCACTTTGCTGTTTTGGGAAACTATAGTTTAATGCCCTCCTTTAAAACATTTTACAACCAATAACCGTATCATCATCATCACTGTCATCATTTCCACCAACCTATCACAATCACCACCACTACCACCTCGGTCATTACCATTAACATCATCATCAGTCAGTACACATTATGGTTGTTACTCATCATTAGGCATAATCAACTAGGCTTAAAATGTTTTTTCTAAAGGATTCAAAACATACTTGAATTTTTCAATAAAACAAACTGTATACTTTCCATAAAGGAATATGAATTTATAAGGAATGGTAAATTAGTCACCCTGTTGCTGCAACTGTAGACCAACAGTGGTAGAATGGCAGGAAATTGAGGGGCATAGAAGGTAGACATAAGAAGTCTTTATTCATATATTCTCATTCTTAAAAGAAATACATTTATAAGACTATGCAGTTGTCAAGAATGTATTCAGCAATATATCATTGATATATTATGTTATGAAGATTAGCCAATGAAGATTTTTAAGCTAAACTTTATCTTCTGAGATAACTGTAGATTTATACGTAGGTATAAGAAATAATATAGAGAGATACTGTATACATTATGCAGTTTCCCCCAATGGGAATATTTTGCAAAATTATAATACAGTATGACATACAGGATTCTGCATGTTATGACAGACAATCTACTAATCTTATTCAGATTTCTCTAGTTTTATTTATACTCATTTCTGTGTGTATACATTTACTTTGATGCAAATTTGTCACATGCATAGATTTGAATATCCATCACTGTAGTTCATATAAATACACATCACCTTCATTTTCTATTTTTAAAACAATACCTTGATTTCTTATTATCCTCCAAAGATGATTAGTTATTCTTCTTTAGTATCTTTTAAATATTCACTAATTTAAGCATATTTTTTTGTGTGTTTTACTCCATTACAACTACTATCCTTTTGTTGCTCAAAATTTTCTGTCTTTGGCCTGTGGAATTCTCTTTATTTTGTCTCTTGAGTCTTTTGGATATGGTGCTATTAGTCTCTAATATTAAATATTGTCTGATATGACAAGGTGTTCTGATCTCCTCTCATATATTCCATTCTTCAGACCAGAAACCAACACTTTCTTCAAGATATTTGTATTCTTTTAGTGGTAAAATGTGTTTCAAGGCTACAAACTAGGTTTTACAGGGGCTCTTTGTTTCTGGGTTAGTAATTGTTTCTAGGTCTTTCAAAAAGATCTCAAAAATTTGTACTACGTGGTTCTCAATAATTTTATAAGGATATGTTTTGATATTCATTCTTCAGCATTTCTATTAGGTGTAAGGTTTCTTTTTAATATGTCACTTCAGATATCTAAATCAATATATATTTAACACTGGGAAAAGATCCTTGAATTATATTTTTCACTTTTGCTTTGGTTTTGTCCTGTGGCTCCTGCTCACCATAGACTAAATCTTCTTGGCCTGGTATCTACATTTGTTGCTTCCCATAAATTTCTTCATTTTTTAATTTTCTTCATTCTCTTCTTTCATGTTCTGTTTTTCCTAAAGTATTATCTGTGTATTTATTTGCTCTGCTATTACTTTTAATTTCTTAAATTATTTTTTCTTTCATTTCTAGGAATTTCTTGAATTATTGTATCATTACTGCATTTTTCCTAATTCTGAATTTTGCTCTTTCATTCCCTGAATCAATTTTCAAAATGTGTCTTAGCTCATTTTGATAGAGTGTATTCTATTCATTCATTTGAGGGGACTTGCTTTGGATTGTTCTCTCCATTAGTCACACACCATATGCAATTAAAAACTGGACAACATATATAAAATAATTGTTTTTAGAGACTGGAAACCAGGCAATGCTGACTTATGACCTAGGACAGAAGAGGAACAGATGAGGTGAACTCTATATCCACCCTGACACTTGGTCTGGGGACCCTTTTGAGATCATGGCCCAAAGAAGGTATACGGCAACAGAGTACAGCATTTTTGGTAAACTAAGATAGACCAGTGTTGGGAGGCTGAAGTAGCTGGAATGGTGAGTGAAGCATGAAAAGCACAGAGAAAGAAATCTAGAAATCTCCATATAGATATCTTTGTGTCTTGTCTGAGCTTTGTCTAGGGTGTGCATTTCTAAGATAAAACTCCACAAAGCTGGGCAAAGAAGAAATAGCAAGAAAATTTAAGCTAAATAATGGATTATCAGAGCTACGCAGGTCTGTGGGATGGTTGTCTTCCAACCACCCAGTAAGGAACTCTCCATGAAAACTTACCTGTAGCATTCCCTAGAGAGCCAAGAAGTTCGTGTCTTAGAATCAGTTCTGAATCAGTTCTTGAATAAATGCTGTAGTAAAAAAACTTAGATACAGCCTCAAAAACAGCAAGACAATCTGCACAAAGTTTAACTGACTGCCAAAAATAAACTTCAAGACACTGTGAAAAACAAAAAGCAATTAAGACATTCAACAAATCTCCAGCATCCTGTCAAAATTAGATATTCTGATGAGCAGAAAAATGTATAAGAAAAGCAAGAGACTTTTCTGATCACAGTGTGGTAAGATTATGTGACAACTACAGGAAAAAACTATTAAAAATACAATCATATGGAGGCTAAACAACATGCTTCTGAATAACCAACAAATCACAGAAGAAATAAAAAAAGAAATCAAAATGTGCATAGAAACAAATGAAAATGAAAACACAACGACCCAAAACCTATGGGATTCAGTAAAAACTGTGCTAAGGGGAAGGTTCATAACAATACAAGCTTACATCAAGAAATAAGAGAAAAATCAAATAAATAACCTAACTTTACAACTATAGCAACTAGAAAAAGAAGAAATGAAGAACCCCAGGGTTAGTAGAAGAAGAGAAATCATAAAAATTAGGGCAGAAATAAATTAAAAATAAACAAAGGAGACAATAGCAAAAATTAACAAAACTAAAAGCTGATTCTTTGAGAAGATAAATAAAATAGACAAACTATTAGCTAGAGTCATCAAGGAAAAAAGGGAGAACAATCAAATCAACAAAATTAGAAATCAAAATGGAGAAATCACAACAGACAACAATGAAATAATTTTTTATTTCATAAGAGACAATCACCAGCAACTACATGCCAATAAAATGAACAACTTGGAAGAAATGGATGAATTCTTAGAAAAGTATAACCTTCCAAAACTGAACCGGGAAGAAACAAAAAATCTTAACAGATCCTTTACAAGCATGGAACTTGAAACTGTAATCAAAAATCTTCCAACAAACAAAAGCCCAGGACCAGATGGCTTCACAGATGAATTCTACCAAAAACTTAGAGAAGAGCTAATACCTATCCTACTTAAATTCTTCCAAAAAATTGCAGAGGAAGGTAAACTGCCAAACTCATTCTATGAGGCCACCATCACCCTAATACTAAAACCAGACAAAGATGCCACAAAAAAAGAAAGCTACAGGCCAATATTACTGATGAACATAGATATAAAAATCCTCAATAAAATTCTAGCAAACAGAATCCAACAACATATTAAAATCATGACTTTATTCCAGGGATGTAAGGATTCTTCAATATTCACAAATCAATCAATGTAATACACCACATTAACAAATTGAAATATAAAAACCATATGATTATCTTAGTAGGTGCAGAGAAAGCCTTTGACAAAATTCAACATCCATTTATGATAAACACCCTCTAGAAAGCAGGCATAGAAGGAACATACCTCAACATAATAAAAGCCATATATGATAAACCCACAGCAAACATTATCCTCAATGGTGAAAAATTGAAAGCATTTCCCCTAAAGTCAGGAACAAGACAAGGGTGCCCACTCTCACCACTACTATTCAACATAGTTTTGGAAGTTTTAACCACAGCAATCAGAGCAGAAAAAGAAATAAAAGGAATCCAGATTGGAAAAGAAGAAGTAAAACTCTCACTGTTTGTAGATGACATGGTCCTATACATAGAAAACCCTAAAGACACCACCAGAAAATTACTAGAGCTAACCAATGAATATAGTAAAGTTGCAGGATATAAAATTAACACACAGAAATCCCTTGCATTCCTGTACACTAACAATGAGAAAACAGAAAGAGAAATTAAGGAAACAATACCATTCACCATTGCAACAAAAAGAATAAAATACTTAGGAATATGTCTACCTAAAGAAACAAAAGACCTATATATATATAAAACTATAAAACACTGATGGGAGAAATCAAAGAGGACACAAATGGATGGAGAAATAGACCATGTTCATGGATTGGAAGAATCAACATAGTGAAAATGAGTATACTACCCAAAGCAGTCTATAGATTCAATGCAATCCCTATCAAACTACCAACGGTATTTT
The DNA here is from genome assembly GCA_007570785.1 of Antilocapra americana. Taxonomy (NCBI): domain Eukaryota; kingdom Metazoa; phylum Chordata; class Mammalia; order Artiodactyla; family Antilocapridae; genus Antilocapra; species Antilocapra americana. Next base: position 8,914,676 of record ML661322.1, read on the forward strand.
TCACAGAAATAGAATAAATAATTTCATAATTTGTATGGAAATATGAAAAACCTTGAATAGCCAAAGCAATCTTGAGAAAGAAGAATGGAACTGGAGGAATCAACCTGCCTGACTTCAGGCTCTACTACAAAGCTACAGTCATCAAGACAGTATGGTACTGGCATGAAGACAGAAATATAGATCAATGGAACAAAATAGAAAGCCCAGAGATAAATCCACACACCTATGGATACCTTATCTTTGATATAGGAGGCAAGAATATACAATGTAGAAAAGACAATCTCTTTAACAAGTGGTGCTGGGAAAACTGGTTAATCACTTGTAAAAGAATGAAACTAGAACACCAATACCATACACAAAAATAAACTCAAAATAGATTAAAGATCTAAACATAAGACCAGAAACTATAAAACTCCTAGAAGAAAACATAGGCAAAACACTTTCCAACGTAAATCACAGCAGGATCCTCTATGACCCACCTTCCAGATTAATGGAAATAAAGGAAAAAATAAACAAATGGGACCTGATTAAACTTAAAAGCTTCTGCAAAACGAAGGAAACTATAAACAAGGTGAAAAGACAGCCTTCAGAATGGGAGAAAATAATAGCCAATGAAGCAACGGACAGAACTAATCTCAAAAATATATAAGCAGCTCATGCAGCTCAATACTAGAAAAATAAATGACCCAATTAAAAAATGAGCCAACGAACTAAACAGACATTTCTTTAAAGAAGACATACAGATGGCTAGTATACACATGAAAAGATGCTCAACATCACCCATTATCAGAGAAATGCAAATCAAAACCACAATGAGGTATCTTCTCATGCCAGTCAGAATGGCTGCTATCAAAAAGTCTACATGCAATAAATGCTGGAGAGGATGTGGAGAAAAGGGAACCCTCTTACACTGTTGGTGGGGAATGCAAACTAGTACAGCCACTATGGAGAACAGTGTGGAGATTTCTTAAAAAACTGGAAATAGAACTGCCATATGACCCAGTAATCCCACTGCTGGGCCTACACACCAAGGAACTGAAAGGGACACATGTACCCCAATGTTCATTGCAGCACTGTTTACAATAGCCAGGACATGGAAGCAGCCTAGATGTCCATGGGCAGATGAATGGATAAGAAAGTTGTGTTTCACTTCAGTCCAGTTCAGTTGCTCAGTCGTGTCTGACTCTTTGCAATCCATGTACTGCAGCATGCCAGGCCTCCCCTGTCTGTCACCAATTCCTGGAGTTTACCCAAACTTATGTCCATTAAGTCAGTGATGCCATCCAACCATCTCATTCTCTGTTATCCCCTTCTCCTCCTGTCTTCAATCTTTCCCAGCATCAGGGTCTTTTCAAATGAATCAGCTCTTTGCATCAGGTGGCCAAAGCATTGCAATTTCAGCTTCAGCATCAGTCCCTCCAATGAATACTCAGGACTGATCTCCTTTAGGATGGACTGGTTGGATCTCCTTGCAGTCCAAGGGACTCTCAAGAGTCTTCTCCAACACCACAATTCAAAAGTTGTGGTACATATACACATATGCACAATGGAATATTACTGACCTATTAAAAAGAACACATTTGAATCAATTCTAATGAGGTGGATGAAATTGGAGCCTATTATACAGAGTGAAGTAATTCAGAAAGGAAAACACCACTACAATATTTAATGCATATATATGGAATTAAGAAAGATGGTAACAATGACCTTATGTGTGAGACAGAAAAGAGACACAGATGTAAAGAACTGAGTTTTGGACTCTGTGGGAGAAGGTGAGGGTGGGATGATTTGTGAGAGTAGCATTGAAACATGTATATTACCATATGTGAAATAGATCACCAGTCCAGGTTAGATGCATGAAACAGGGCACTTAAAGCCAGTGCACTGGGACAACCCTGAGGGATAGGATGGGGAGGGAGGTGGGAGAGGTGTTCAGGATGAGGAACACATGTACACCCATGGCTGATTCATGTCAATGTATGGCAAAAATCAGTACAATACTGTAAAGTAATTAGCTTCCAATTAAAATAAATAAATTAGTTTAAAAAAAAGAAAAGCAGGAGAAAATATGTGCAAATAGAAGTATCTGTCTGGTGATACTAGATAAGAATCTTAAAACAGCTTTATTTATTTACCCAAAAATTTTAATGAAGATGTGACCATAATGTAAAGAAACATGGAAGGTATAAAAAAAGAATTAAAGTGTACTTTCAGAGATGAAAAATATGAAGTAAAATTTTTTGGATGGACTTAATAGCAGATTAGACATTGAAGAAGGAAAGTTAAATGACAGAACAAATTCTGTAACATGTAGAACAATCTCAATTGGTCTCAACACCTGTGTAATTAGGATCCCAGGAGGAAGGGAGGGAACAAAAATACTTGAAGATACAATGGCTGAAACATACTATATTTGTTGGATGGGGATAGAGATAATCAAAGAAGCATAAAATATTGATAATTGTTGAGTAGGGTGTTGGGACTATGACTATTTAGCAAACTATTCTGTTTACTTTGTATATGTTAAATTTCTTTCATGTTAGAAAGTTGTAACTAGACAGATATTAGATTTAAGACTTTAAACCTTCTGGGAAAAAAGGAAAATTATCATGATGTTGGTACAGGCTATGGGATTTTAGAATAAGCACAAAAGTACCCACTATAGAAGACAAAAGCTGACAACTGGACTTAAGAATAAAATCTTCTATTCTTTGAAATAGACTGCTGAAGAAGTGAAAAGACAAGACAGACAGGGGAAGATATGTCAAAGTACTTGTATTCAGATCATATGAGAGGTCTGATAAATTCACTAATCAAGAAGACAAATAACTAATTAGAATTGAACCAAAAATTTGGATAGACACTATAAAGAAGAATTTAAAATAGTCAGGGTACATAAGAAAATTTGCTGATTATCATTAGGCATTAGTTAAATGAAATTGAAAACACAATGACAGAACACTATGTATTCACTAGAGATGTTAATCTGACAATATCAAGTTTGTTGAGAATGCAGAGCAAGTGAACCTCTCATACACTGCTGTTGGAAAATGAAATCAGACTGTTTCTCTAAAAATTGTTGGGTGGTTTCTAATAAACTGATCTCATGCTCGTGCTCAGTTGCTTCAGTCATGTCCATCTCTGTGCAACCCCATGGACTGTAGCCTGCCAGGCTCCACTATCCATGGGATTCTCCAGGCAAGAATACTGGAGTGGGTTGCCATGCCCTCCTTCAGGGGATCTTCCTGACCTAGAGATCAAACCAGCATCTCTCAGCATCTCCTGCACTGAAGGCAGGTTCTTTACAGGTGAGCCACCTGGGAAGTTTATGATAGACGAAAACTGTTTTATCGCCAAACAATTCCACTCTTAGGTATTTATCCAAGTAATTTATTGCCTGATATATTCAGGCAATAAATTACTACTAATCAAAAAGAAATGTGTAACTAATATACACAACAAAATGAAGGAATTCAAAGGGCTGTGTTGAGCAAAACATACCAGACACAAAAGGATACATATTGTATCTTCTAATCAGTCATAACTAATCAATTGTTATATTGATAGATAGCATATTGATAGAAAGAAAGTCAGTGGCTGCTTGAGTTCAGGGATAGAGGGGCAATTCCACACTTTGGAGATGTGACTTAGCCCCATTTCTTTTATTTGTAAATGGTATATAGATGATCTACAAGATTGTGATTACTGATTGACTTTGAGTATTAATACACTTCCCTCATTTTTATAAAGAACCATTTTTATTGAGGTATGACTGACATGCACAAAGCTGTACATGATGTATACAAACTTGATTCTGGAGAGAAGTATACACCTGTGAGACTCTCACCACAATCCATGCCGGAAACTTGTGCATCATCCCTAAAACATTTCCTTTTTTCTTCCTCCCTCCCTCCTTCCCTCATTCTTTATTGTTATTCTTCTTGTGATAAGATCACTTAAAACAAGATCCACCCTATTAGCAAAATTTTAAGTATATGATACAACATTGCCAAGTGTTAGTCATTCAGTCATATCTGACTCTTTGCGATCCCAGGCTCCTCTGTTTATGAGATTTCCAAGGCAAGAATACTGGAGTGGATTGCCATCCCCTCCTCCAGGGGATCTTCCCAACCCAAGGATCAAACCCAGGTCTCCAGCATTGCAGTATTCTTTACCGTCTGAGCCACCAGGGAAGCCCTACAACATTGCCAATTATAGGTAAGAAAGAACATGCCCTTTGAGGTTTAGGCTGTGTGCACTTCTCAGATGACACATCTCAGAGAGCACTCTCTGTGTATATATTCCTTCTGTCTCTAACGGTATTGAAAATGAATGAGAAGAGGAAATATGCACTCACATAGCCTTCTTTTCTTTTATAGAAAACACTATGCCACTCATGTGTGTGAAAGTCACTGTCTTGTCCGACTCTTTGTGACCCCCTGGATTATACAGTTCATGAAATTCTCCAGGCCAGAATACTAGAGTGGGTAGCTGTTCCCTTCTCCAGGGGATCTCCCCAACCCAGGGACTGAACCCATGTCCCCCACATCACAGGCGGATTCTTTACCAGGGAGCCAGTAGGGAAGCATAATACCATGCCCTCCTCCAGGGCATCTTCCCAACCCAGGGATCAAACCCAGTTCTCCTGAATTGCAGCTGGATTCTTCATCATCTGAGCCACCAGGGAAGCCCAAACATACTGGAGTGGGTAGCCTATCCCTTCTCCAGGGGATCTTCCCAACCCAGTAATTGAACTGGGGTCTCCTGCACTGCAGGTGGCTTCTTTACCAGCTGAGCCACCAGGGAAGCCCCATGCCACTCATAATAAGGGAAAAAATACTGTACTCCAAGAAAGCTAAAATAAAATATGTCTTCAATTTAATATGACTTTCCCACAAAGAATGGTTTTTCTGCATATAAATTGAAATTCACTCTAAAAATGAAGATGCTTTGTAAACTGTAATATGAGGGACACAAACGTAGTAACTGTAGGACTTGCCAGCTAGGGAGAGAAGCAGCAGCTATGGACAAATAGACAGCAAGGTCACCTCTCTGCACAGTAGTTATAGTAACCTCCTCAGACCGAGTGAGAGGTGCCTGTCCTTAGCCCTTCTCTGGCTGTCTCCCTCCCCAGGATGTGGATGGACCCAAGGGGTGTCCACCAGAATCTGTGTACTTCCTTCTGGACTCTGTTGTCAGTGTTGGGATACAGAATTCCATGCCTGTACACCCTGTATTTGCTGACAGGGCTCTTCCTAAGGCCCATCGCCCAAAGGAAGCCCACACAGCTGGTTGTTCACCCCCAGAGCAAAGGATGGCCAGGGAATGGGTGTGTGTCAAGGTATGGAGGGAATGCGTGTGGAGTGGAATAGAAGAAGAAGTGTGAAGTGGATGGGGCAAGCTGTGACTGTGGACAGGGGCTTCTTTTAGCACTGTTTTCTGGCAGCAGAAACCCCAAATCTGCGTCTCTAACAAGTTTCCAGGTAATGCTCTGTCCCAGAGTCCAGCTGTTTATTAATGATTTTGTGAGTATGAGGGCCACTTTACTTGTGGCAGAGGTCATAGCGGCAGCTGTGGGTCTTATCTATTGTGCAGCCACTTTGCAGGCAGCCTCACCCTTTCTCTAGTCATTCAGTAAACTGTGAGCAAGTCAGTCCCTGTATTCACTGCCTTTCTGCTTAAGAACACTAGAGTTATACCTATTTCTTACAGTGAACCACTGGTTGATACAAGACAATACCAAAACTAGCTAGAAATGACAAGAAGTCTCTATCAGTCTTGTGCATTATATCAGGCAGCTGAGTCTAAAACATGTATCCCTGATATTGGATAAAGCAAGAGGAGTGGAGACAAACTTGGTTCCATTGCCATTGGATTAAGTGAATGAAGTCTGCAGTAGATTAATCAGTTAATTAAGCAGGGCAAGAGAGTTGCAACAATGTGTAATCTGGGGACCAATCACACTGTTTTTTTTCTGGAACTGAGGGTTTCCCAGGATAGGGGCTTCCAGCGCTACTACTGGTAAAGTGCCTGGTGAACTGGTGAGCTGGTCACTCTGGTGTAAAACTTTCATTAGATACGAAAAGAAGTTGCCTATAGAATGTGAAGAAATTAGGGAAGATGAATGATGAGAACCTAAGGAACTGATTTCAGGAGGCCTTTGAAATTGGAAGAGCACAATTAGGGCAGGATTTAAAGACTGTTTAGAGGGAACACCAGCCTAAAGAAAAGGGCATGATGACTGAGAACCAAGAGTGTGGGCTCTGGAGTCACTTATACTTGGATTTGAATCCCCATGTCTTTGTTTACCAGCTGTGTGACCTTGAGCAATTTACTACACCAAATTCTACAATGAAATGGGGAAAACAGTGGTACCTAACTGTTGTGAAGTGTAATTGAAATAAGGCATATGAAGCGTCTAGAAGAGCTGTGTGGTTCAGAGTAGGTGCCCCAAACATGGTAGTGGCTGGCATTATTATCACTGTGACTAAAAAGTCACAGAAAGGGACCAGGTAGAAGTTCTTGAGCAGATATAAGTAGATAGGAGTGGAAGAGAGGAGACAAAGAAGTCTAGATGAGAAAGCTCCAAGTATTACCTCCTGGTGATTCTCAAATTCATCTCTCTCTGCCTTGTGCATAGAAGGAGGAACTGGGTTGAGCAATATTTCCCTCACAGAAAAACTAAATTATGATCATTGCTAAACTAAACAGTTAGAAAAAAACTAAATAACTCTAAAACTCAATGATGAAAGTTTAATTTTTAATTGAAATGTAGTTGATTTATAATATTATATTACTTCCAGACATACAGTATAGTCATTTAGTATTTTTATAGTTACTGCAATTAAAGTTACTATAAAGTAATGGGTTTATTTCCCTGTGCTGTACCATATGTCTTTATTCCTAATTTATTTTATACATTGTAGTTGTGAGATTACTCTCCTGGCCTTCATGTCTGTCCCCCACCACCCAAACCTGAAGCCACTGTTTGCTCTCTGTCTGTGAGTCTGTGAAGGTTTAAAGCATATGTTAAATGATAGTAGAGAGTTCACTTCAGCTCAATTACAACCCCATGGACTGCAGCACACCAGGTCTCCCTGTCCATCCCCAACTCCTGGAGTTTACTCAAGCTCACGTCCATTGAGTCAGTGATGCCATCCAACCATCTCATCCTCTGTTATCCCCCTTTCCTCTCACCTTCAATCTTTCCCAGCATCAGGGTCTTTTCAAATGAGTCAGCTCTTCACATCAGGTGGCCAAAGTACTAGAGTTTCAGCTCCAATATCAGTCCTTCCAGTGAACATTCAGGACTGATCTCCTTTAGGATGGACTGGTGGTATCTCCTTGCTGTCCAAGGGGCTCTTGAGAGTCTTCTCCAACAGTTCAAAAACATCAATTCTTTGGCACTCAGCTTTCTTTGTAGTCCACTTCTCACACCCATACTTGCCCACTGGAAAAACCATAGCCTTGACCAGACGGACCTTTGTTGGCAAACTAATGTCTCTGCTTTTTAATATGCTGCCTAGGTTGGTCATAACTTTCCTTCCAAGGAGTAAGCATCTTTTAATTTCATGGCTGCAGTCACCATCTGTGGTGATTTTGGAACCTCAAAAAATAAAGTCAGCCACTCTTTCCACTGTTTCCCCATCTCTTTGCCATGAAGTGATGGGACCGGATGCCATGATATTTGTCTTCTGAATGTTGAGCTTTAAGCTAACTTTTCCACTCTCTTCTTTCACTTTCATCAAGAGGCTCTTTAGTTCTCTACTTTCTGCCTTATGGGTGGTGTCATCTGAATACCTGCGCTGATTGATATTTCTCCTGGCAATCTTGATTCCAGCTTGTGCTTCGTCCAGCACAGCGTTTCTCATGATGTACTCTGCATACAAGTTAAATAAGCAGGGTGACAATATACAGCCTTGATGTACTCCTTTTCCTATTTGGAACCAGTCTGTTGTTCCATGTCCAGTTCTAACTTTTGCTTCCTGACCTGCACATGGATTTCTCAAGAGGCAGGTCAAGTGGTCTGGTATTCCCAGCTCTTGAAGAATTTTCCACAGTTTGTTGTGATCCACACAACCAAAGGGTTTGGCATAGCCAATATAGCAGAAATATATGCTTTTCAGGAACTCTTGTTTTTTTTGATGATCCAGAAGATGTTGGCAATTTTATCTGTGGTTCCTCTGCCTTTTCTAAAACTAACTTGAACATCTGGAAGTTCATGGTTCACGTATTGAAGTGTGGCTTGGAGAATTTTGAGCATTACTTTACTAGCGTGTGAGGTGAGTGCAATTGTGTGGTTGTTTGAGCATTCATTGGCATTGCCTTTCTTTGGGATTGGAATGAAAACCGACCTTTTCCAGTCCTGTGGCCACTGCTGAGTTTTCCAAATTTGCTGATGTATTGAGTGCAGCACTTTCACAGCATCATCTTTTAGGATTTTAAATAGCTCAACTGGAATTCCACCACCTCCACTAGCTTTGTTCCTAGTGATGCTTCCTAAGGCCCACTTGACTTCACATTCCAGGATGTCTGGTTCTAGGTGAGTGATCACACCACTGTGATTATCTGGGTCATGAAGATCTTTTTTGTAAAGTTCCTCTGTGTATTCTTGCCACCTCTTCTTAATATCTTCTGCTTCTTTTAGGTCTATATCATTTCTGTCCTTTATTGAGCCGATCTTTGTATGAAATGTTTCCTTGGTATCTCTAATTTTCTTGAAGCAATCTCTAGTCTTTCCCATTCTATTGTTTTCCTCTATTTCTTTGCACTGATCATTGAGGAAGGCTTTCTTATCTCTCTTTGCTATTCTTTGGAACTCTGCATTCAAATGGGTATATATTTCCTTTTCTCGTTTGCTTTTGGCTTCTCTTCTTTTCACAGCTATTTGTAAGGCCTCATCAGAGAGCCATTTTGCTTTTTTGCATTTGTTTTTCTTGGGGATGGTCTTTCTCCCTGTCTCCTGTACAATGTCATGAGTCTCTGTATGCCCGTCAAATCCAGTCCCTTAAATCTATTTCTCACTTCCACTGTAAAATTGTTAGGGATTTGACTTAGGTCATACCTGAATGGTCTAGTGGTTTTCCCTTCTTCAACTTAAGTCTGAAATTTGGCAATAAGGAGTTCATGATCTGAGCCACAGTCAGCTCCTGGTCTTGTTTTTGCTGACTGTATAGAGCTTCTCCATCTTTGGCTGCAAAGAATATAATCAATCTGATATTGGTGTTGACCATCTTGTGATGTCCATGTGTAGAGTTGTCTTGTGTTGTTGGAAGAAGGTGTTTGCTTTGACCAGTGCATTCTCTTGGCAGAACTCTATTAGACTTTGCCCTGCTTCATTCTGTACTCCAAGGCCAAATTTGCCTCTTACTCCAGGTATCTCTTGACTTCCTACTTTTGCATTCCAGTCCCCTATAATGAAAAGGAAAACCTTTTTGGGTGTTAATTCTAGAAGGTCTTGTAGGTCTTCATAGAACCATTCAACGTCAGCTTCTTCAGCATTACTAGTCAGGACATAGACTTGGATTACAGGGATATTGAATGGTTTGCCTTGGAAACGAACAGAGCTCATTCTGTCATTTTTGAGATTACATCCAAATACTGCATTTTGGACTCTTTTGTTGACTATGATGGCTACTCCATTTCTTCTAAGGGATTCTTGCCCACAGTAGTAGATATAATGGTAATCTGAGTTAAATTCACCCAATCCAGTCCATTTTAGTTCGCTGATTCCTAAAATGTTGACGTTCACTCTTGCTATCTCCTGTTTGATCACTTCCAATTTGTCTTGATTCATGGACCTAACATTTCAGGTTCCTAAGCAATATTGCTCTTTACAGCATTGAACCTTGCTTCCATCACCAGTCACACCCACAACTCGGTGTTGCTTTTGCTTTGGCTCCATCTCTTCATTCTTTCTGGAGTTATTTCTCCACTGATCTCCAGAAGGATATTGGGCACCTACCAACCTGGGGAGTTCATCTTTCAGTGTCAGAATAGAGAAAATGTTTCCCAATGAGAGAAAACTTGAACTCAACATCAGCTGGCTTCAAACAAACGTGAGATGAAAGAGAAGGTAGGAAAAAAGAGGGAAGGAGGCAAGAGCAGTCACCCAGTCATGCAGAGAAGGGGTTGTTTCCCATCTCAGCTGGGCGAACATTCAGAGGGCTTCCCTTTGGGATCCCAAACAACTTATTTTTGAAACTGAGAAAGAATAATAATAACATTTGCCTTAAAACAGTTTTCCTGTCAGAGTTTTCTGCATGGCAGCCTTTACCTCCTTATTCCGCAAGCTGTAGATCAGGGGGTTCAGCATGGGGATCACTGTGGTGTAGAACACGGAGGCCACGTTCTCCTGGGCCAGGGAGCTGGCCGTAGAGGGTTTCAAGTACATGAAGGCAGTTGTTCCATAAAACATCCCCACAGCTGCAAAGTGGGAGCTGCATGTATTGAAGGCTTTGGCCCTTCCCCCTGTGCTGCTAATGCAGAGAATACTGGACAGGATGAAGACATAGGAAATTAGGACTGTTAAGCTGGTGACTATGATGTTGAATCCAGCCAAAAGGAAGACTGTCATCTCAACATGGTAGGTGCTAGAGCAGGTTAGCTTCATCATGGGGAGGATTTCACAGAAGTAATAACTTATGAGACCCTCACAATAGGACTGTTTCAACATGAGGCCAGTCTCTATTGTTGAGCCAATGAACCCCATGGCATAAACCCCAACCATAAGCAGGGAGCAGACTCGATGAGACATGATGATGTTGTAAAACAAAGGTCTGCAGATGGCAACATAACGATCGTAGGCCATCACTGTCAGCATGTAACACTCAGCAATGACAAACACCAGGAAGAAGTAGAGCTGGGACATGCACCCTGCATAGGAGATGGTGTTCTTCTCTGACACAAAGTTCACCAGCATCTTAGGGGTAATGACAGAGGAGTAGCAGAGATCCACGAGTGACAGGTTGCTGAGGAAATAGTACATGGGGGTGTGAAGCTGAGCATTCAGACAAATCAGGGTTATCACACCCAGGTTCCCTATCATGGTGACCAAGTAGATGCCAAGGAAGAGGAAGAAGAGGGGGAGCTGAAGCTCTGGCCGATCTGTCAAACCCTGAAGAATGAACTCTGTCACTGTGGAATGATTTTCTGTAGCCATTCCCCTCTGGTTGGGGGCCCTGTGGGGATGAGAGAGAAGAACTACCTGAAAGGCTGCTTCTTGCACTGCTTGGTGAAGCTAGTTTTGAGCATTTGGAATCAGCAGAGTGATCCTGGTCTCCTTCCTGATGAATATTCCCTCATCCTGCTGTTTATTTTGGGAGGAAAAGGAGACCCTGAGTATTTCGAAGGTCATAGAGATGAGAAGAACAACCGGGCAAGATTCGAAACTTTTACCATGTTCTTGTCTCTGAAATATCCTAGAGCAATGGGTTTGCTGGACCAGCATTGCTTGCATCACCTGAAGACATTGGGGATGCAGATTTTCTGCCCTCACCACAGACCTTCCAAGTCAGGAACTCTGGGATGGGGCCCAGTGATCTGTGTACCATACTATCTCCAAGCTGAGGCAGGTTCAAGTCTGAGAACCTCAATCCTGTAGGTCATAAGTGCTAGCATTCATATTTTGTAGTTGGAGATGTACTTTGCTTCAGAAATGAAATTCCCCTGTCATCATTTCAAGGACCAAATATTGATTGAATGTGAACATATGATAACCCATCTCAAATTGATGCAGTTTTAGGTGAATGTGGTAGTTACAGCAGTATCACTGAGTTACAAGTCAATCTCTGCATCTAAAAATGAAGAAATTAGTGATATCAAGAGCTGTGGTGGTTGTAAAAATAATGTGGGATAATGTATAGTTAGAACATTTTTTTCCAAGAAGTCAGTTCCTAAAAATAAATCTGAGTTTTCATTGTATCAAATATTCTTTCTTAGTTTTTTCCTGGACTTCAGGCTCTAAAGCAGTCATTCTCAACTCTGTATAATTATAATCAACTGGACTATTTAACCAGTCCACAGAGGTTCAGTCCACAGAGGTTCCCAGTTAATCTGTCTGTGGTAAAGCCTTGGTCCTAGCACTTACTACTGTCTAGAGCAGGGGTCCCCAACCTCTGGGATCTAATGCCTGATGATCTGAGGTGGAGCTGATGTGTTAATAAAAGAAATAAAGCATACAATAAATGCAATGCACTTGAATCATCCTCATACCATCCCCACCCCTGCCCTGACTCTCATCTGTGGAAAAATTGTCTTTCATGAAACCAGTCCCTGGTGCCAAAATTACTGGGGACTGCTGGTCTAGAGGAAGTACTCAATAGCTATTCTCACTATTGTTGTTTATATTTTCAGATCATAATATCAAGCCATTATCTCTTTAATGACCAAGTATTGACATTATAGACATTGCTGTAAGGAAACATGGATCATCATTGCAGGATATGATACCTATAGAGATCCCTTTCCTGATATCTGTATCTATCTATCTATGCTGTAAGTTAAAACCCTAAGTGTGCACTTTGTCATTGCTCATTATTCAGCTACTAACTTTTGTGTGCTGCTGTGCTTAGTTGCTCAGTCATGTCCGACTCTTTGCAATCCACTGGACTGTAGCCCACCAGGCCCCTCTGTCCATGGGATTTTTCAGGCAAGAATACTGGAGTGAGTTGCCATTTCATCCTCCAGGGGGTCTTCCCAATCAGGGGTGGAACCCGCGCCTCTTGTGTCTCGGGCATTGCAAGTTGATTCTTTTCCTGCTGACCCATTGGGGGAAGACTTCCCCTGGTGGCTCAGATGGTAAATAATCTGCCAGCAGTGCAGGCAACACAGGAGACATAAGTTCCACCCTAAGTCAGGAAGATCCCCTGGAGGAGGACGTGGCAGCCTACTCCACTATTCTTGCCTGAAAAATCAAAAGGATAGAGGAATGTGGTAGGCTACAGTCCATGAGGTTGCAAAGAGTTGGATATGACTGAATGACTATCACTTTCAACTCAATGCTCATCAAAGGTCAATCTCATTAATTCCTCTGAAAAGTTTTGAGTAGAAGGACAAATGTGTTTAGCATAGAATTTTCATTCCATTTTCATATTGAGAAAACTGAAGTACCAGACACGAAGTGACTTTTCAGACGCCTCCTAATAACCAAAGATTGGGAACTGAAAGTGCTTTCTTTGATCATAAGCTCTTCCCAAGCGTGTAGCCTTACAATCTGCACACCTACAGCTCTAAGCAATGTTGTGGTTGAACATGCTTTATTCTTGATGTCTTAGATTGGGCACAGCATATAAAAAAGAGGAATGTTGTATTATTTTCCTATTCTCTAGGAAAGATAAGCTCTAAAAGTTAAATAAGTTACAGATGCAGAACTGGGTCTCAGACCCAGGACTTCTGACTACCAGTCTGCTTTAGTTTTCAGTAAACTATATTGCTTTGCTGTAGGTTGTCTTGTGTGTAGCACTTTATTATTTAGTAATCTTAACTGATTGAAATTTTGGACACAAATGATAAATTTTACTGTCAATTTCTGATATATTAAAAATTATGAAATCAGAAATATATATTAAATATATAAATTAAATAAAATATATATATATATATATAAAGTATGAAATCAGAAATACAAATAAGCAAAAATACAGTGCCTTTTTCCTGCTCCTTGGAGAACAACAATAGACTATCTTTTTACATTTTTTCAATACATGCAAGTATACCTATGTGTGTGAGCACATGTGTATTTAACAAATATTGTAACCTACTTTTTTAACTGCAGCACTTTAAAATATGTTGTGTTGTTTGATTCCTGTAATAATAATAACTCTGGCACTAACTACATTTCTTATCTAGGGGTATGAACCTTTAAATCCTAAAGATATGGTGTGAAGAAAAGAAAACTTGCATTGCATTTATATGCTTTACATTTTAATTTATTGTTTAAATTGCTAACTTCATAATAACTAATGAGAGAGTATTAGAGATAGCTAAGACTTTTGAATATCATTTCCATTTATTATGAAGCAGGAAAAGTTCCTCTAGGTAACAACAATAGATAGACAGCATTGACTTAGTTATTGATTCCCATAACCATCTAATAATGTAAAACAGGAAAACATGACCCCATATTTGATATCAGTCAGTACAGTTACCACCTTAAGTTCTACCAGACCCTCAGAGGCTCGGGATTGTTGCCCAGAAGAACAGCACATGAAGAAAAACCACTTAGAGATGAAGATAAACACAAGAGTTGCAAATGGACTGCTTTAGAAACAGGCATTTATGGAAGAAATACATTTCTCATACAATTGCTGTAAGTCATAATTAAGTACCTGCGCTGAGGAAAAATGGATCAGAGTCCTCTGAAAATTATAGAGGATACCTTGGTTTCAACAGTTGGGAAGTAAATATCAGAAAAGGAGAGGACCATTTGGATTTACATCTAGTCCTAAATTTACTCAAAGGGAACAGCACTATCATGAAAAATGGTCCTTGAGCTTAGGAGACTTGGGGGTCTTTATATATATATATATATAAAGAGAAGAAACAAGCAGTGCCATATATATATATGGGCAGGACTTCTCCTGGGAGGCAGTCACTTCAGAGACTGGAGACCTCAGTAAAGGAGCAATTAGAGTCTTGGTTTGCACCTGTGCCGGGAATCATGTTTTTGTCTCCCAGGTGTGTTAATTCTCCTTCTATTGGGAGGGTCATCTTTCTGCTTGGGAAACTATAGTCTAATGCTTCCTTTCAAATATTTTACATCCAACAGCTATATTATCATCATCACCACGACCAGAACCAACCCTGCACCGCCACCACAACCACCTCCGTCATTACCATCATTGCCGTCATCAATCACTACCATTAAGCTTGTTACACATCATTAGTTATTCACCAGCAAACATAATCAATAGGCTTAAAATGTTTATTTTAAAGGGTTTAATATAGACTCAAGGTTTTTAATAAAGCACACTGTATAATTTCAGTAAAGGAATATGAATATATTAGGAATGCTAAATTTGTCACCCTGCTGCTATGCCTGTAGACCAACAGTGTTAGAATGGCAGGAGTTGAGGGGCATAATTAGGTAGACATAAGAACTCTTCACTCATATATTATCATTCATAACAGAAACATGTTTATACGAATATGCATTTGTCAAGAATACATTCAGAGATGTATCATTTATGAAAATGTTTCTAATGATGATTTTCAAATTAAACTTTTCCTCTTGAGATAATTGTAGATTCTCATGTAGGTTGAGAAATAATATAGAGGGATCCTGTATACCCTTTATGCAGTTTTCTGCAATGGTAACATTTTCCAAATTATCATGTGTGGAATACTGCACATTGCCATAGAAAATCCACTGATCTTATTCTGATTTCCTCAGTTTTATTTATAATCATTTCTTAGTGCATACATTTACTTCATTGAAAATTTTTCACATGCGCAAATTTGAATATCCACTACCACAGTTGATATAAAAACACATCACCTTCACTTTTTAATTGTAAAATAACTTGGTTTCTTATTATCTTCTAAAGATGATTCGTTGTTTTTTTGTAGTATCTTTATAATCTCACTAATTTAATCATGTTTTTTGTGTTTCAGTCCATTGAAATTATTATCCTTTTGTTGCTCAAATTTTTCAGTTTTTGGCCTGTGGAACTCTTTTCAGTTTGTCTCTTAAGTCTTTTGGACATAGTACAGTTAGTCTCTAATATTAATTACTAGCTGATATGACAAATGTTCTGAACTTCTCTCATAAATTTCAGACTAGAAATCAACCATTTCTCCAACAAACTTGGTTACTTTTAGTCCTGGTATGGTATTTCAAGGGCTTTCCAGGTGGTGCAGTGGTAAAAAAATACACCTGCAATTCAGGAGATACAAGAGATGCAGGTTTGACCTCTGGCTCTGGAAAATCCCCTGGAGGAGGAAATGGCAAGCCGCTCCAGCATTCTTGCCTGGGGGACAGAGGAGCCTGGTGGGCTATAGCCCATGGGGCAGCAGAGGCATGCAATGGTTTTTCAAGGATACAAATTAGGTGCTAAAGGGGTTCATTGCTTCTGGATTAGTTATTGTTTATAGGTCTTTCAACAAGAACTCAAAAATCTGTACTGTGTGGTTCTCAATAATTTTTTGAGGATATGTTCTGATACTCATTTATCAGCAGTTTTCTTAGGTGTGATGTTTCTTTTCAATATGTCCTTCAAATATCTATCTCCATCTCTTTCTCTATATCTGTATGTATCTCTATTTAAAACTGGGAAAATTTCCTTGAATTGTAGTTTTCATTGTTCGTTCTGTCCCTTGCTTTACTTTTCTTCTTTGTGGCTCCTACTCATCAAAGATTAGATCTCCTTTGCCTGGTATTCACATTTGTTTCTTCCCATAAATTTCTTCATTTCTTTTTTCTTTTTCTTTTAATCCCCCTTTTCCACCTTCTGGTTCTCCTAAAGTGCTGTCTGTTGTGTTTATTGGCTCTTCTATTACTTCTAATTCAGTTTAATTTCCTAAATTATTTTTCCTTTTATTTCCAGTAATTTCTTGAGCTACTGTACAGTTATTGCATTTTTCTGAGTTTTGTTACTCTTTCATACCTTGTATCATTTTTGAAATGTGTCTGAACTCATTTTTGTAGAACGTAATAATATTCTTTCACTTGTGGGTGTGTGTTATGGACTGAATTGTGTTCTTTCCATGAGTCATCCACCATAAGCAATTGAAAACTGGATGATATATATAAAATAAGTGCTTTCAGACATTGGACAACAATGATGCTGAATTACAACTCAAGACAGAAGAGGGACAAATGACAGGAGCTTTATATTTACCCTATTTGTCTGGGGATACTTTCTAGGTCATGGCCCAAAGAAGGTATATGAAAACAAAGGACAGCATTTTTGATGAGTTGAGAAGAGTGGAGCAAAACGTTGGGAGGTTGAAGTAGTTGGACAGTGAACCATAGGAAGCCACAGGGAAAGAAGGACAGAAATGAGTTCTTGTGTCTCTGTCTGAGCTTTGCCTAGGCCATATGTTTCTAAGACAGAGCTCCATGAAGGTGGGCAAAGAATAAACACCTGGAAACTTTAAGCTAATAATTGATTATCAGAGTTACACAGGTCTTGGAACCCTGAATATTCATTGAAAGGACTGATGCTGAAGCTGAAGCTCCAACAGTGAAGACTCAACACATTGGAAAAGATCTTGATGCTGGGAAAGGATGAGGGCAGTAGGAGAAGAGGGTGACAGAGGATGAGATGGTTGGGTGGCATCACTGACTCAAGGGACATGCGTCTGAGCAAGCTCTGGGAGATAGTGATGGACAGGGAAGCCTGGCATGCTGCAGTCCATGGGGTTGCAAAGAGTCAGACAAGACTTACTGATTAACAATAAGCCAGTAAGGAGATCAACTTTAAAACCTGTAGTATTCCCTAGAGTGCTCATAAGTTTTGTATCTTAACATTAGTGCTAAATTTGTTCTAGAATATAAAGCTATACTTGATATGTACTAACAAAACTTAAATATTAAACCTCAGAAACATCAAGACACTCAAGTAGGTTAACTGGCTGCCAAAATAAACTTAAAGACATTTTAAAGAAACAAAAAACAGTTAAGAGAGTCAACAAATCTGTAGCATCATATAAAAATTATTATATATTCAGATAAACAGGAAAATGTGTAAGAAAAGCAGGAAAAAGAAGTACTGTTTTCATTTCAGCAGGAAGATGGTACAGGGGCATAAGATTCAAAACAGATTATTATAACTCTGCACCCCACCTCATAAAAAATAGGTAGAGGAGACACTTTGGAATGGCTCTCTCAATATTCATTCTACCCTCCTTCTAGTCAGGTTAAAAAGCTGAAAATTCTGTATTCTAGATTGCATTGTAGCTACAGCCATGGATGTGAATTTTCTTGTTGTTCGGCTGCCAAGTCATGTCTCTTTCTTTGTGACCCCATGGACTACTGCATGCCAGGAGCAAATCTCCTGGAATTTGCTCAAACTCATGTCCATTGATTCAGTGATGCCATCCAACCACCTCATCCTCTGATGTCCCCTTCTCCTCCTGCCCTCAATATTTCCTGGCATCAGGGTTTTTCCAGTGAGTCAGCTCTTTGCATCAGGTGGCCAAAGTGAATTAGTTCTCACTAATTAAATGTTTTTTTTTGTGTGTGAAATTTTAAGGGTAGGAGTGAGGAGGGTCTCACTTTTTATTGTATATCAGAATCAATAGGAGATCTATTAAAATATAGATTGCTGGGGCCCACCCCGTAATCCTGTAGGTGTGGAGCAGGAACCCCAAATGTGTGTCTCTAACAAATTGCCAGGTGATATTCAATCCCTGGGTTCAGTTACTGTTTACTGATTTTGTGAGTATGAGGGCCACTTGTCAGGGTGGCATTGATTACAGTGGAAACTGGAGCTTCTTGACGAGTAGATCACATCTGCTGTGAAGTCACTTTGAGGGGCATCCTCACCCTTTCTGTAGTCATTCAGAAAAACTTACAGTCATTTCCTCTTGAGAAAACTAGAGTTGTGCCAGTTTCCCATAATAAACCACTGATATCAACAATAGAATACCAAAACTAGCTAGAAATGACAAGAAGTTATCTACACTGTACAAAGTGTTTGCATTATATCGGGCTGCTGAGCCTAAAACATGTATCCTTGATATTGGTATAAAGCAAGGGGAGTGGGGAGAAACTTTGTCTCATTGCCTCTGGATTTACGGGATGAGGTTGGCAGTAGATCTCTGAGTTAATTAAGCAGGGCAAGAGGGTTTGCAGCAATGGATAATCTGGGTGACCAATCAATTATCTGGTTTGTGTGGGACCAGGGGATTTTCCAGGGTGTGGGGCTTCCAGTGCTAAAAGTGGTGAAGTGCCAGGCAAACTAGAGTGTCACTCTAGTGTAATCTTTCCTTAGTTCTACCGATGAAGCTGTCTACAAATAGGAAGAGGCTAGGGCAGATGACAACAGGTGGGGGTCTGAGGAACTGGTTTGAGGGGGCATGTGAAATTCAAAGGGAAGGCTTACTAGCTGTTTAGAAGGTGGTGTGCCAGCCTAAAGCAAAGGGTATGTTTGAGAGCCAAGAGTGTGGCTTCTGAAGTCACTTAGACTTGGGTTGGACCAGCTGTGTGATCTTGAGAAAGTTACTAAACAAAGTTTCCACTTTCCACAGTGACATGGGGAAAACATTAGAACTGAACTGTTGTGAGGTGTAATTGAAATCATGCATATAAAGCTTTTAGAAGAGTTGTTTAGCTCAGAGTAAGCCTCCCCAAACATGTTGGTGGCTGGCATTATTATTATTGTTACTAAGAAAGTCACATAAAGGAATCAAGTACAAGTCCTTTTGTAGAGATCAGGAAAAAGAGGCTAGAGGAGAAAGTCTGGATGAGAAATGCTCTGGGCATCAGCTGTTGGTGACTTTCAATCCACCTCTCTTTGCCTTGTATACTCCCAAGTACAAAAAAGAGGAACTAAATTGAGTAATATTTTCTACATAGAAGATAATTTAAAAAGTAGTTGACTTTCAGACTCAATGCTGAAAGTTGAATTTTTACTGAAGTGTGGCTGGTTTACAATATTAAATTAGTTTCAGATGTACAACAAAGTGATTCAATATTTTTATACTTTATTGCATTTAAAGTTACTGCAAACTAATGGCTATAGTTCCCTGTGCTGTACAACACATCCTTGTTACCTATTCATTTCATACGTAGCAGTCTGTGTCTCTTAATCCCCTACCCTTATCTTGCTTTCCCTCCTTTCCTCTCCCTGATAGCAATCACTAGTTTGTTCTCTATATCTGCCAGCCTGTGAAAAGTTAAAATTAGTGTTGAATTACAACTAAGATAATAGAGTTTACCAAAGGGACAGAAGAAAGAAAATAGAATCCAAATAATAAAAAAGAACTTGACGTCAGTTAGCTTCATATAAAAATGAGAGTAGAGAAAGAGGAGGGGGCAAAGGAAGAGGGTAAGAGGCAGGTGCAGTCCCCCAGCCATGCAGAGAAGGGAGAGTTTCTCATCCCAGGTGGGTGAGCATTCCGGGGCTTCCTTCTGGGATCCCTAACAACTTATTTTTAAAATCGAAAAAGAATAATAACATTTGTATCAAAACATTTTTCCCCTCAGAGTTTTCTGCATGGCAGCCTTCACCTCCTTATTCCTCAGGCTGTAGATCAGGGGGTTCAGCATGGGGATCACTGTGGTGTAGAACACGGAGGCCACGTTCTCCTGGGCCAGGGAGCTGGCCGTAGAGGGTTTCAAGTACATGAAGGCAGTTGTTCCATAAAACATCCCCACAGTGGCAAGATGGGAGCTGCACGTGCTGAAGGCTTTGGCCCTTCCCCCTGTGCTGCTGATGTGGAGGATACTGGACAGGATGAAGGCATAGGAAATTAAGACTGTTAAGCTGGTGACTACAATGTTGAATCCAGCCAAAACAAAGACTGTCATCTCAGTGTCATAGGTATTAGAGCAAGAGAGCGTCATGAGGGGGAGGATGTCACAGAAGTAATGACTGATAAGGAAATCACAATAGGACAGTTTCAACATGAGGCCAGTCTCTATGGTTGAGCCGATGAATCCTATGGCATAGACCCCAGCTACCAGCAGGGAGCAGACTCCATGAGACATGATGCTGTTGTAAAACAAAGGTCTGCAGATGGCGACATAGCGGTCATAGGCCATCACTGTCAGCATGTAACACTCAGCAATGACAAACACCAGGAAGAAGTAGAGCTGGGACATGCACCCTGCATAGGAGATGATGTTCTTCTCTGACACAAAGTTCACCAGCATCTTAGGGGTAATGACAGAGGAGTAGCAGAGATCCACGAGTGACAGGTTGCTGAGGAAATAGTACATGGGGGTGTGAAGGTGAGCATTCAGACAAATCAGGGTTATCATGCCCAGGTTTCCTACCATGGTGACTGAGTAGATCCCAAGGAAGAGGAAGAAAAGCGGGAGCTGAAGCTCTGGCCGATCTGTTAAACCTCCAAGGATGAACTCTGTCACTGTGGAGTGATTTTCTGCAGCCATTCTCCTCTGGTTGGGTGTCCTGTTGGGACAGAAATGAAGATCTCTGTGAAAGCCCACATCATGCTTTGCTTGATCCAGCTAGTGTGTGCATCTCAGGCCAGCTGAGCGATCCTGGGATCCTTCCTGATGAATATTCCCTCATCCCGCTGTTTTTTTTTTTTTTGGGAGGAAGACCAGATCCTATGTATTTCAAAGATCATGGAGATGAGAGGAAAAGGGGGCAAGATCTAGAACTTTTACAACATTCACATTTCTGAAATATCCTAGAGTAGTGAGTTTTAAAGTGCAATCCTTGACCCAGCATCATTGGCATCACTTGAAGACATCAGATGTGCAGATTCTCAGGCCTCACCCCAGACCTCCCAAGTCAGGAACTCTGGGATGGGATGCAGTGATCTGTGTATCATACTGTCTCCAGGAAAGGCTGATGTAGGCTCAAGCCTGAAAACTTCAATCCTATAGGTAATAAGCAGCAAAATTCATATTTTGTAGTTGGAGATGTATTTGCTTCAGAAATGAAATTTCTCTGCGATCTATGCAAGTCTTAAATATTCATTTATTTTGAACATATGAATACTTATCTCAAATTGATGCAGTACTAGGGTGAAATGGTTACTATATCAATATCTTTTAGTTATAGGTCAATTTCTGTAACTGAAAGATGAAGATATTAATAATAGTAATACTAATTCCAAAGTTGGTTGTAAAGGTAGTATGGGATATTGCATAATTAGAAATATTTTTTCAAGAAGACAGTCCCTATAAAAATGTGAGTTGTCATTGGGAGTCTGGAATTTGTTCTTAGATTTTTATCAAATCATGCCCAATAACAATCATGCCAACTGTTCTCAACATTTTTTGTATTTATAATCACTTGGCGCATTTAAAAAGTATCGCTGGCTGCTTTCCACTCACAGAGGTTCTCATTAAAATTCATCTGTCATGAAGCCTGGGCTGTGATACCTGCTCTAGTCTAGAGTAAGCTCTCAATATTATTATTATTTTTAGGTCTATTTTCAGATCATAATATCAAAGCACGGCCCCATTATCTTCTTAATGACAAAGTACTGAAATTATAGACATGCTTCTGTAAGAAGCATGGATTATCACTGCTGAGTATATCTATAGATATCCCTTCTCTGACAGGTATTTCTTAAGCTAAAACCCTTACATTTGCACTGTTTTAATTGCTTACTTATACAGTTACTGTCTTTTGTATAATGCCCTTCAGAGGTCAGTCTCATTAACTTGTCCCACAGGTCTTGGGTATGTGGATAAATATATCTAAGAGCAGAAGTTTTAAACCCATGTTCACACTGAGAAAACCACAGTGCCAGACAAAAGTGACTTTCCTGAGGCTTCCTAATTATTAAGGACTTGCTTTCCTCTGATCGTGAGCTCTTCCCTTGGCCCAAGTGTGTAGCTTTAGACATCTGCACACCTACAGCTTGGAGCGATGTTGTGGTGGAATGTGTTTTACACTGGATGTGTTAG
Organism: Antilocapra americana; assembly: GCA_007570785.1. Classification (NCBI taxonomy): domain Eukaryota; kingdom Metazoa; phylum Chordata; class Mammalia; order Artiodactyla; family Antilocapridae; genus Antilocapra; species Antilocapra americana. The sequence continues at coordinate 8,937,228 of ML661322.1, forward strand.
CTTGTGCACAGCATATGAAAAATACAAATGCTATTATTTCCCTCTTCTCTAGGAAAATGAAGCTTAAAAATTCAACTACCCTAAGTCATCAAGCCAGAACTGGGTCTAAAACCTCAGACTTCTGACCACCAGTGTGTTTCATTGTCAGTGAACTGTGTCGCCTTGCTGTAGGTTATTTTATGTGTAGCACTTTATTATTACTTAATATATTGAATTTTGGACATAGAGGATGGATTTTACTGTCAGTTTCAGATGCATTTAAAAAAGTTATCAAGGCAGTATAAGTGCATTGTAGAAAATCAGAAACACAAATAAGCAAAAATACAATACCACTTTCTTGCTCTTTGGAGGCTAGCAGCATTAATGACTATCATTTTAGATTTTTTGACACATATATGTACTTACATGTGTATTGTGCTCAGTCACTCAGTTGTGTCCAGCTCTTTGCAACTGCATGGACTGTGGCCTGCCAGGCTTCTCTGTCCCAGAAATTCTGAGGCAGGAATACTGGAATGGGTCGCCATTTCCTATCCCATACATGTATATAAGTGTGTGTGTGTGTATATATCTATCATACACATGTATAAGCATATATATTTTACATTTTTAACCTGTTTCTAATGTAAGTGCTTTAAATATGTTGTCTCATTTGATTCCTATAAGACTAATAACTCTAGCACTAGCTCTATATGTTTCTCTAGGTATATGAATGCGTGCTCAGTCACTTCAGTTGTGTCCGACTCTTTGTGACACCATGGACTATAGCCAGCCAGGCTCCTCTGTCTATGGAGTTCTCCAGGCAAGAATATTGGAGCAGGTAGCCATGCCCTCTTCCAGGCATATTCTTGACCCAGGGATAGAACCCATGTCACCTGCAGCTCCTGAACTGCAGGTGGATTCTTTACCATTGGACCACTGGATGCCCTTTTGTAGGTATAAGAGTCTTTAAATCCTTAAGATGGGGGATAAAGACAAGAAAAGCTGAATTGCACTGAAAACTTTAAATGTTATATTATTGGTTGTTCAACTGTTATCTTCATAGTAACTATTGTCAGAGGTAGCCAAGATTTTTAGGTGTTATTTTCATTTATTACAAAGGAGAAAAATTCCTCCAGGTAGCAACAACAGATATGAAAATATCATATCTACATATCCCCTTCTATTCAGTTTCCACCTCTTAAAATATTAAGAAATATAGAAAATCCACCTAGAATATACCATTATCAGAAATAAAAGTGCTTCACAGAGCAGTATGGTAAACAGCTTTCATTGAGTGTAGTGCAGATGGGAAAATCCTAGACAGCATTGACTTAGTTATTGATTTGCATATCATCTAATAATATAAAATAGGAAAATATGACCTCATACTTAATATCAGTCACCACAATTATTACCTCCAGTTCTACCAGACCATCAGAGGCTCAGGATTGCTGCCCATAAGAACACAGCACACAAAAAAATATTACTTAGAGATGAAGGTAAACACATGGTTGAAAACAGCCTCATTAGATAGATACATGAGTTTATGAAAGAAATATTTTTCTGATATAGTTGCTTTAAGTCATAAGTAAGTACCTGTGAGAAGGAAAAACTGAAAGATAATCTCCTGGAAATATTAGTGAAAGACTTGGTTTTGTCAGGAAATAAATATCAGGAAATGAGAGGACCCTATAGATTTATATCTAGTCCTGTATTTACTCAAAGGGGCCAGCACTATCATGAATATTGGTCGCTGGGATTGGGGAACTTGGGGGGAGTCTGTTTATATATCTAGGCAGAACTTCTCCTGGGATGTAGTCACTTCAGAGACTAGAGTTCTCAGTAAAGAGCAATTAGAGTCTTGGTTTACAGCTGTGCTGGGAACCATGTTTTTTTTTTTTTTTTCCCAGTTTTTTTTTTTTCCCTTTTATTGGGGAAGTCAACTTGCTGCTTGAGAAACTTAGCATTTAGTGCTTCCATTTAAATCATTTGCAACCAGTAACTCCATCATCATCATCCCCACCGCCACTACCACCACAGCCACAACCACCTTGGTTATTGCCTTCATATCAGTCACTATCATTATGAAAATTACCCATTATTAGTCATTCAACATAATGCATAACCAACGAGGCTTAAAACGTTTATTTTAAAACATTTAAAAAACATATTGGAATATTTTTGTTAAATGCTATCATTTCAGTAAAGAAATGTTAATTGATAAGGAATGCTGAATTTGTCACCCTGCTCTAGCACCCATAGCCTGACAGTGTAGAATGGCAGGAGGTTGAGGGACACAAGAATGTAGACTGATATTAATAAGGATGTATTCCAATATGAAACAACAAATTTCAACAATGCAGTCTGCTATTACTTTTGTGCCAAATTAATGAGAACTCTTCTCTCATATATTCTCATTCATAAGGGAAACATGTTTATAGGAATATGCACTTCTCAAGCATGCATTCAGCCTATGACAATGACTATAATGAGATTTTTAAATTAAACTTTTTCTTTCTTAAAAAACTGCAAATAGTCCTGCCATATGACCCAGCAATCCCACTGCTGGGCATATACACCGAGGAAACCAGAATTGAAAGAGCCACGTGTACCCCAATGTTCATCGCTGCATTGTTTACAATAGCCAGGACATGGAAGCAACCTAGATGCCCATCAACTGACGAATGGATAAGAAAGCTGTGGTACATACACACAATGGAATACTACTCAGCATTAAAAAAAAAATCATTTGAAGCAATTCTACTCAGATGGACGAAACTGGAGCCCATTATCCAGAGTGAAGTAAGCCAGAAGGAAAAACAACAATACAGTATACTAACGCATATATATGGAATTTAGAAAGACGGTAATGAGAACCCAACATGCGAGACAGCAAAAGGAACGCAGATGTATAGAACAGACTCGTGGACTCTGTGGATGAGGGTAAGGGTGGGATGACATGGGAGAAGGGCATTGAAGCATGTTAATTATCATATGTGTAATCAATCGCCAGCCCAGGATTGATGCTCGGGGCTGGTGCACCGAGATTTCCCGGGGGGAGGGAGGAGGGAGGGAAGAGGGAGGGGGGTTCTGGAGGGGGAGCATATGTAAACCCATGGTGATATCATGGCATTGTATGGCAAAACTAATAAAAAAATAAACTTTTTCTTTCAACGTAATTGAGCTATTTCAAATTCTAAAAGATGATGCTGTGAAAGTGCTGCACTCAGTATGTCAGCAAATTTGGAAAACTCAGCAGTAGCCACAGGACTGGAAAAGGTCAGTTTCATTCCAATCCCTAAGAAAGGCAATGCCAAGGAATGCTCAAACTACTACGCAATTGCACTCATCTCATGTGCTAGTAAAGTAATGCTCAAAATTCTCCAAGCCAGGCTTCAACAATGTGTGAACCATGAACTTCTAGATGTTCAAGCTGGATTTAGAAAAGGCAGAGGAATCAGAGATCAAATTACCAACATCCACTGGATCATCAAAAAAGCAAGAGAGTTCCAGAAAAGCATCTATTTCTGCTTTATTGACTATGCCAAAGCCTTTAACTGTGTTGATCACAGTAAACTGTGGAAAACTCTTCAAGAGCTGGGAATACCAGATCACTTGACCTGCCTCTTGTGAAATCTGTTTGCAAGTCAGGAAGCAACAGTTAGAATTTGACATGGAACAACAGACTGGTTCCACGTTTAGAGAGTAGCACGTTAAGGCTGTATATTGTCACCCTGTTTATTTAACTTATATGCAGAGTACATCATGAGAAATGCTGGCCTGGATGAAACACAAGCTGGAATCAAGATTGCCAGGAGAAATATCAATCACCGCAGATATGCAGATGACACCATCCTTATGGAAGAAAGTGAAGAAGAACTAAAGAGCCTCTTGATGAAAGTGAAAGAGGAGAGTGGAAAAGTTGGCTTAAAGCTCAACGTTCAGAAGACAAATATCATGGCATCCGGTCCCATCACTTCATGGCAAAGAGATGGGGAAACAGTGGAAACAATGTCAGACTTTATTTTTTGGGGCTCTAAAATCACTGCAGATGATGACTGAAGCCATGTAATTAAAAGACACTTACTCCTTGGAAGGAAAGTTATGGCCAACCTAGACAGCATATTAAAAAGCAGAGACATTACTTTGCCAACAAAAGTCCATCTAGTCAAGGCTATAGTTTTTCCAGTAGTCATGTATGAATGTGAGAGTTGGACTACAAAGAAAGCTGAGTGCCAAAGAATTGATATTTTGACCTGTTGAAGAAGACTCTTGAGAGTCCTTTGGACTGCAAGGAGATCCAACTAGTCCATCCTAAAGGAGATCAGTCCTGAATGTTCATTGGAAGGACTGATGCTGGAGCTGAAACTCTAGTGCTTTGGCCACCTGATGCAAAGAGCTGCTCATTGGAAAAGACTCTGATTATGGGAAAGATTGAAGGTGAGAGGAGAAGGGGACAACAGACGATAAGATGGTTGGATGGCATCACCGACTCAATGGATGTGAGTTTGAGTAAACTCCAGGAGTTGGTGATGGACAGGGAGACCTGGCATGCTGCAGTCCATGGGGTCACAAAGAGTTGGACATGACTGAACGACTGAACTGAACTGATCCCTCCTGCCCTCCATTTTTTTTTTTTTTTGGTAGTGTAGACATTACTGGAGACAAATTCTTTTACCTTTAATTTGTTTGAAATTTTTTTCTCTTTTTTATTTTTGAAGAATATTCTACCATAAATAGAATATGAAACTGATTTTTCTCTTACAGTTTTAAAGGTGTAATTTCAATGTTCTTTGACTTCTTTTTTTAAGTAACAGGTCAGTTATATTTTTTGCTCCTTTGAAAGCAATGTCCTTTCTATCGTGATTGCTTTTAGACTTTTTCTCTTTTCTTTGGTTTTCATTAGTACAAGTATGATATGTTTAGGCATGGTATATTTTATATTCATATTCTTTATGGTTTCCTGGGCTGTTTTTTTTCTAGGAAAAAAAACATATAGCATACGCTTTACCATCTTAAGCACTTAAAAATTTTTTATTGGGGTATAGTTCCTTTACAATGTTGTTTTAGTTTCTACTGTCAGTTCAGTTCAGTCTCTCAGTCATGTTCGACTCTTTGTGACCCCATGGACTGCAGCACGCCAGGCCTCCCTGTCCATCACCAACTCCTGAAGTCTACCCAAACCCATATCCATTGAGTTAGTGATGCCATCCAACCATCTCATCCTCTGTTGTCCCCTTCTCCTCCTGCCCTCAATCTTTCCTAGCATCAGGGTCTTTTCAAATGACTCAGTTCTTCGCATCAGGTGGCCAAAGTATTGGAGTTTCAGCTTCAACATCAGTCCTTCCAATGAACACCCAGGACTGATCTCCCTTAGGATGGACTGGTTGGATCTCCTTGCAGTCCAAGGGACTCTCAAGAGTCTTCTCCAACACCACAGTTCAAAAGCATCAATTCTTCGGCACTCAGCTTTCTTCACCGTCCAACTCTCACATCCATACATGACTACTGGAAAAACCATAGCCTTGACTAGACGGACCTTTGTTGGCAAAGTAATGTCTCTGCTTTTTAATATGCTGTCTAAGTTGGTCATAACTTTCCTTCCAAGGAAAAAGCGTCCTTTAGTTTCATGGCTGCAATCACCATCTGCAGTGATTTGGAGCCCAGAAAAATAAAGTCAGCCACTGTTTCCACTATTTCCCCATCTATTTGCCATACAGCAAAGTAAATCAGCTCTGTGTATACATGTACCCCCCTCTTTTTTGTATTTCCTTCCCATTTAGGTCTCCACAGAGCATAGAATAGAGTTCCCTGTGCTACACAGTTAGTTTATCATTAGTTATCTATTTTAGACATAGTATCAATAGTGTATATATCCCAAATCCCAATTCATCCTACCACCCCCTCTTGGTATCCATACATCCAAACATATTTCTATGTCTGTGTCTCTATTTCTGCTTTGTAAATAAGACCATCTAAAGCAATTCTGGGCTTTTAAAAATTCTGTGGGCTCTTTATTTCATCAAATTGGGAAATTTTTCATCTATAATCTTTAAAAATATTCTAATTACTTCAATTCTCACCTAACCCACATTTTTTGGTTTTCTATTTAATTAACTAATTAATTAATTAATTAATTTTCTTTGCATTATCGTGTTGGTTTTGCCATACATTGACATGAATCCACCATGGGTATACATGTGTTCCCCTTCCAGAATCCCCCTCCCACCTCCCTCCCGATTCCATCCCTCTGGGTCATACCCGTGCACCAGCCCTGAGCACCCTGTGTCTAGCATCAAACCTGGGCTGGCGATTGATTTCACATATGATAATTTACATGTTTCAATGCCATTCTCCCACATCATCCCACCCTTGCCCTCTCCCATAGAGTCCAAAAGACTGTTCTGTACATCTGCATCTGTTCTGTTGTCTCACATACAGAGTTATCATTACCATCTTTCTAAATTCCATATATATGTTAGTATACTGTATTGTTGTTTTTCCTTCTGGCTTACTTCACTCTGTATAATAGGCTCCAGTTTTGTCCACTTCAGTAGAACTGATTTTGAAACTCTTATTACACATATGTTGGCATTGTTCTAAACTTTGTGGTTGCGGTGGTCTTTATTGTTTTTGTATCTGCATTTTAGTATAATTTCCATTGTTCTGTTTTGCTTTTGGCAAAACTTTCTTTGGCTGTGCTGAGCCTGCTATTAAGTCAACCTAATGAATTCTTTATTTACAATACTATATTTTTTGGTTTTGAACTTTTTTGGGAAAATTTCTTTTATTTTTACTGTTTTAATAGATCTGTTGGAATTTGCCATCTGTTAGTCAATTTTGTATTTCTTTCAACTAAATCTAAATACTAAATAATTACAGAAGTTACTTTAAAGTCTTTGCTAATAGCAACATTCAGGTCATATGTGGATCTGATTTAACTGAATATTTTTTTCTTGATTATAAGTCATATTTTCCTGTTTCTTTTAAAATTTTTATTGGAGTATAGTTGGTTTACAATGTTGTGTTAGATTCAGGTGTACAGCAAAGGAAATAATATGTATATGTATAACACTCTTTTTTATATTCTTTTCCCATATAGGTCATTACAGAGTTTTCAGTATTGTTCCCCATGCTATACAGCAGGTCCTTATTAGTTCTCTATTTTATATGTAGTAGTGTGCATATATGTCAATCCCAATCTCCCCATTTATTCCCCGACATTCTGCTTCTCCCCAGTAATCAGAAGTTTGTTTTCTACATCTGTGACTTTATTTTTAGTTTGTAAATAAGTTCATTTTACCACTTTTTAAGATTCCATGCAAAAAAAACCATCATATGATCTTTATAATTCTCTGTCTGGTGTATTTTACTCAGTATGACAATCTCTAAGTCCATCCATGTTGCTGCAAATGGAATTATTTCATTCTTTTTATGGTTGAGTAATATTCCATTGTTTGTATATACCAAATCTTCTTTATCCATTCCTCTGTTGATGGACACTTAGGTTGTTTCTATGTCCTGGCTATTGTAAATAGTGCTGCAATGAACATTAGGGTGCATGTATCTTTTCAAATTATAGTTTTCTTTGGATATATGCCCAAGAGTAGGATTTCTGGGATCATATGGCAGCTCTATTTTTATTTATTGATAATGGGCCATAATTTCCTGTTTCTTTGTATTTATAGTAATTTTTAATTTTATGATGATGGACTTCATGAATATACTGTAGAGACTGGATTATGTTATTCTTCTCTACAGAATGTTGGAGTTTGTCCTTGGGTGCAGGTAATTTGCTAGATCACCTTGATTCTGTTGAGATCTGAATTCAGCCTTTGCTCAGAGGGATCCAATTCAGTTTTGCCCTTAGTCTGAAGACTAGCTCTTACTTTGGAGATATCAGTTTCAGATGTCATCCTAATTCCTGGCATGCAAATGCCTGAAGGTCTTTATCTTTGGCTTCTTCCTCTCCATACTTTGCCCCACAAATTTCAGCTATCTTAGCATCCTTGAGCATTGATCTTTATTTATTCTACTCATAGAGACTGTTGTCATTTGCTTGGGTTCCACTTCACTATGCTCTGTTTGGAAATTGTCATTAGGGAGAAAGGATGAATGTGTCAGACACCTTAGATTTTTGCCTTCTCAAGAATTTCATCTCTGTGCTGTCTGCTTCCCAAAGCTTGCAGATAATTGCTTTATATTATTTCCAGTCTGATAGTTGCTATGGTCACAGGGTAAATGTGATAATAGTTATTCTGTTATACTTGAAATCAGAAGTCTGATGGCTCACTTCTTAATAGCTTGTTCTTTGTCTGCCTGCCAAGCTGAAGGTCATATGGAAACATGGACCAGGAGAGGCTGGAAATCTGGAGATGTGAACTAGATATGTGTCCCTGGGCAACTGGCTTTACTCTCTTAGGTCTTCTTTGTGTCTCTAAGATGTGGATAAGTATCAGTTCTGTGGATATGCAAGTTACTGGCATTGGAACAACTAGAGAAGGTTTAAACATATGGCTGCCATTTATACCCACAGACATGCTGATTCAGAGGATGTGGGTGGAGCCCAGAATTTTTCCTTTTTCCTTCTTTTAGTTTTATTGAGCTATAACTAACATACAGCATTGTATATATTTAAGGTGTACAGCATACTTATTTGACTTACATTATGAAATGATTATTACAATAAGTTTAGTGATAACATATCATCACTTATAATTATCATTTCATATAGATATGACATTAAAGAAATAGGAAAAAAATTTTGTGATGAGCACTCAGAATTTGCTTTCAACTTTCATATATAACATTCAGCTGTGCTAATTTTATTAATCATACTGTATATATTCCTAATACTTATTCATCTTATAATTGGAACTTTGTACCTTTTGACTGTCTTCATCCAACTCTACCCCCACTCCTTGCCCCAGCCCCTGCCTCTAGTGACCATAAATCCGATCTCTTTTTCTACGAGTTTGTTGGTTTTGGAAGTGTAACTGACCCACAACACTGTGTTAGCTTCTGTTACACCATATGGGGATTTGATATTTCTATATGTTTCAAAGTGATCACTATAGTAATTCGAGCTACAATCTGTCACCATTCAAAGATACTATAGTTATCGTCTATATTCCCCAGACTGTACATTTCATACCCATGACTTATTTATTTTGCAACTAGAAGCTTATATCTCTTAATTTCCCTCACATGTCTCAGAATTTCTTTTTAATAAACACTCAAGGAAATTGTGGTGCTTAGCCATGTTTGTGAAATACTGGATTTGGTAGTTTCCTGAGTCTTTTCAGGTCAAAATTCTGAATGTGTAGGCTTGATATTAAAGAAAGTAAGAAAAGACTGAAAGATCAGGGCAAAGGATAAACAATTTTTGACAAGGCAGAAGTTTGTGTTGGGGAGGAGAAATCAAATACAGAAGTAAACCAAAGAGAAAGAACAAATTTGGATGTATCACTGCACTGGGAATCTTTATCTACCAGGATTCAGTCTCTGAGCCTGAGAAGCTAGAAAGTCAGGAGAGGGAAGCACTCGATGAAAAGTGGGAAGAAGGCAAAGACAGCCAAAGGTAGTTTTAATTCAGAGAAAGGCTGCTCCTGGCAGAAGTTGAAGGCTTACCTGAGAGAGATTCTTTGTTACCATTAAACTTACACCCCATGAGAGGATAAGGGCAGGGAATCACAGAAATTTCCTTGTCAAAACTAGATACAGTGCAGTTATTCCTGGAATGATTTGGAATATGAATACAATATTGAGTGTCCGACCCTAAATTTTATAAGTATAAATAGCCCTTAGTGTTAATATTTCCTTGATACATTCACTTCTTGTTTTTATTAAAGTCATTGCATATTTGTTACTGTCACAGATTGCCAGATTTGAGAAGACAGGGACACTGGTTTATGGATTTCAGCAGCTCTCACCAGAAGGAAGTTTAGCCTAGTGATTACAAGATAAGTACCTGGAGTTAGATAGATCCATGCATGTGGGCTCTGAAACATATTGTCTCTGTGAGCAACTTACCTTTAAAAGGAATATCATTATTGTGAGAAATCAATAATATATGTGTATCGTGTTTTTGATCTTGGGAGCCAGAATTCAGTGTAAAGGCTCTGTACTATGCACAGTATTGGATATTCAAGAAATGGTGATGACAGTCTTTTTTATCACAATGATTTTTCTCTTAATTGTACAGGTCAGTATTTGTTGAAAGAATCTGTGTCTTGAAGCCAAATTAAGTAATATCAAGGGTATAAGCAAACATTTCTTCCCCTGGGAAATAATCTCTTAGGAAATGGTCTTGAGGGAGTCTCTGAATAATCAAGTCACTGAGATCTGCAATCCTAATAAAACTGCCTATTCTGTTATCCACTAGTCAGGAAAAGGCGCCATATCCTTCCTTGTAGCTGGAGAGTCTTTGGGAAATCAGTAACTGGAAATCAAGCTCGAGGCAGAATGAGATACAAAATAAATGAGAAGTTATGATTCTCTGGACCAGACAGGGAGGAGAGAGTTCTGAACTCAAAGCTGTCCTCTTCTACTGATGTGGTCATTTTCTTCCCAGGACCATTATGGACAAGAGACACTGAAGTATAATAGCATTACAGTTCTACACTAAAAGAAGGTGAGTCTGTGCCTGGCCTGGTCCGTCAGGTAACGTGGTGGTTACCAGTGCAAACCGTGAGAGTCAGACCACCCAGGTTCACCTTCTGGCTGCTACTCAGCAGTTTTGGGACTTGGTTGAGTTACTTAACTCAGTCTTCTCATCTGCCAAATGGGGATAAAAATATAGTCACATAGTTCTTAGCACATGTAAGTAACCACTTAATAAGTGCTAACTTAAAACATTATCGTTAAACCTAAGGCCACTAGAGTTAGGAGATTTTGGAAAAGATGTCACCTCACTTTCTTGATGTGATAGCAGTGACCCAGAGGTGGGAGCTCTGAGAAGTCAGAGTGTCTTCTGCCAGTCAGGATTCTTTCCGGAGAAAGACCCTAAGTGTCAGCAACTGAAACAGAGGCAGGAGAGAGGGGACACAGAAAATGGACTGACTTAAAGATCTAAAAGTTATGTCTTATTTTTAAGTGAGTTTTCTGCTTTTTGCTTTCTCAAGTGGTACCAGTTCTCACTCTGGAGGCCTAGTCTAGCCTCTTTATTGTTCTATGGAAGTTAAAGACACTAGGGTTATGAAGGTAGATCCACAGCAAACAGTAGAAACCTTCTTTCCACACTAAAACTCAAACATCTCTGTGGATTCCATTCTCAGGAAAGGACAGGGGGTACTGGGAGGTTGGTGGTCTTGTTTCTAAGTGATTCTCTTTTCTTTTCCCCATGGACCATCTTTTCCCCAGGGTAGAATGGCAGCTGAGAACTCTTCGGTGACAGAATTCATCCTCGCAGGCTTAACAGACCAGCCAGGACTCCA
>ML661322.1:8948651-9001809 GCA_007570785.1 Antilocapra americana
TAAAGAAAAAAAGTAAGGTAAGTGAAGTGAAGTCACTCAGTCATGTCTGACTTTGTGACCCCGTGGACTGTAGCCTACCAGGCTTCTCTGTCCATGGGACTTTCCAGGCAAGAGTACTGGAGTGGGTTGCCATTTCCTTCTCCAGGGGATCTTCCCAATCCAGGTGTCGAACCCAGGTCTCCAACATTGCAGGCTGATGTTTTACTATCTGAGCCATCAGGGAAGCCCAGGGACAGCCAAAGGGAGTTTTAATTTAGAGAAAAGCTGCTTCTGACAGAAGCTGAGACCAAGTACTTGATAGAGAACCTTTGTTACCACTAGACTTACACCCTTGGAGAAGATAAGGGCAGAGAATCACAGAAATCTTCTTTCTTGTTTCCTGGACAGTGCAGTTATTTCTAGAATGAATGAAATATGAATACACAATTGAATGAAAGTGAAAAGTGAAAGTGTTAGTTGCACAGTTTTGTCTGACTCTTTGCAACCGCATGGACTGTAGCCCATTAGGCCCCTGTGTCCATGGGATTTACCAGGCAGGAATATTGGAGTGGGTTGCCATTTCCTTCTCCAGGAGATTTTCCTTACCCAAGGATTGAACCTGGTTTTCCTGCATTACAGGCAGGTTCTTTACTGTCTGAGCCACCTGGTAAGCGTGCCTTACTGTAAATTATGATAGATGGTGCTTAGTGTTAATTGTTTCTTGACATATTCACTTCTTGTTTTTATTAAAGTCATTTCATATTTATTTGTTACTATCCAAAAAATTGCCTGATTTTAGAAGGCAGGAACCCTGCTTTAAGGATTTCAGTGACCCTCAACAAGAGGAAGTTAAATCTAGTGATTATAAATAGGTGCCTAAATTTAGACAGACCCAGGCACCTGGGCTCTGAAACACATTGTCTCTGTGAGCAACTTACCTTTAAAATGAATATCATTATTATGGGAAATCAAGAAGAATATATATGCATGATGTTTTCAATCTTGGCAGCCAGAAGGTATAAAGAGTCTTTGTCAGGCACAGTAATAGATATTCGAGATATGGTAATAACAGTCTTTTTTCACAATGATATTTTTCTTAATTATACCAGGTAACTGTTTGTTGAAAGAAACTGTCTCTAAAAACCAAAGCAAGTAATATCAAGGGAATAAACAAACATTTCTATCCCTGGGAAAGCAATCTCTCAGGAAATGGTCTTGAGGGAGTCTCTGAATAATCAAATCACTGAGATCCACAATCCTAATAAAACTCCCTATTCTCCTGTTATTCACTAGTCAGGAAAAGCCCTGTCTTCTTCCTTGTAGCTGGAGGGGTTTTGAGCAAACCAGTAATCGGAAACATGCTCTTCAAAGCAGAATGAGATACAAGATATATCAGAGATTCTGATTCTTAGGACCAGACTGGGAGGAGAGAGTTCTGAGCTCAAAGCAGCCATCTTCAATTCACTATGGTCATTTTCTTTCCCAGGACAATTGTGGACAAGAGACAGTGGCGTATGGCAACAGCTTTAAACTAAGGAAAGGTGAGTACGTGCTTGGCCCTGGTCAGTCATGTAACACGGCGGTTACCAGTGCAAACTGTGACAATCAGACCGCCCAAGTTCGCCTTCTGACAGCTACTCAGTAGTTTTGGGACTGAGTTTTGGGTGAGTTACTGAACTCAGTTGTCTTATTTGCAACATGTGGATAATAGCATTGTCACATAGCTCTTAGTACACAGCCTCACATAGTAGCCACTTAAATAAGTGCTAGCTTGAAACAATGATCAAACCTAAAGCCACTGGAGACAGGAGATCCTGAAAAAATATGAGATCTCCTTCTTTATTTGACAACATTGACTCAGAGATGGGAGCTCTGAGAAGTCACAGTATCTTCTGCCAGTCAAGGAAAAATCCCCAGTGTCAGAGACAAACAGAGGTAGGAGAGAGAGGGCACAGGAAATGGACTGACTTAAAGATCTAAAAGATATCTCTTATTTTTGAATGAAATGGAATATGAATATATTTCTGCTTCTTTAGAAGTGCCAGTGGTCACTCTGGAGGCAAAGTCTAGCCTCTTTATTTTCCTCTGGAAGTTCAAGTCACTTAGCTATTAAAGTAGATACATAGCAAACAGTGAACACCTTTCTTCCAAACTAAAGGTCGAATGTCTTGGTGGATTTCATTCTCAAGAATGTGAGGTGGGTACTGGAAGGGTGGTAGTGGTGTTTTTCTTGAAATAGTTGTCTTTTCTTTTCCCCATGGACCAGTTTTTCTCCAGGGGAGAATGGCAGCTGAGAACTCTTCAGTGACAGAATTCATCCTCGCAGGCTTAACAGACCAGCCAGGACTCCAGATCCCCCTCTTCCTCCTGTTTCTAGGTTTCTACATGGTCACCGTAGTGGGGAACCTGGGCTTGATAACGCTGATTGGGTTGAACTCTCACCTGCACACCCCCATGTACTTCTTCCTCTTCAACCTCTCCTTAATAGACTTCTGCTACTCCACTACAATCACTCCTAAAATGCTGATGAGCTTTGTCTCAAAGAACACCATCCTGCGCTCAGAGTGTTTGACTCAACTGTTTTTCTTCTGCTTCTTTGTCATCTCTGAGTCCTTCATGCTGTCAGTGATGGCATATGACCGCTACGTTGCCATCTGTAAGCCACTGGTGTACGCAGTCACCATGTCTCCTGAGGTCTGTTTACTCCTTTTGTTGGGTGTGTATGTGATGGGGTTTTCAGGGGCCATGGCCCACACAGGGAGCGTAGCAAGTCTGACCTTCTGTGCTGACAACCTCATCAGTCATTTCATGTGTGACATCCCTCCTCTCCTTGAGCTCTCCTGCAACAGCTCTTATGTGCACGAGCTGGTGGTCCTCGTAGTTGTGACCACTGTTATTGGAGTGGTCATTGTCACCGTCTCCGTCTCTTATGCTCTAATCCTCTCCAGCATTCTCCGCATTCACTCCACTGAGGGAAGGTCTAAAGCATTCAGGACATGCAGCTCCCACGTAACTGTGGTTTTCCTTTTCTTTGGTTCTGGGGCTTTTGTGTATTTCAAACCATCTTCTGTTTTGCCCCTTGACCAAGGGAAAGTGTCCTCCCTGTTCTATGCCATTGTGGTGCCCATGTTAAACCCATTGATCTACAGTTTGAGGAACAAGGATGTCAAAGCTGCCCTGAGAAAAACCTTGGGAAAAAATAATTTCTTGAGAAAGGAGTAATATTTGAAGAAGGAGATAAAAAATGATTTGTTTATTAGCCCATGTGTGTTTTCAATGAAGGGTGCAAGTTCCAGTTTTTTCCTCTCTTGTATAGAAAATTTTAAGTCTTTGTGTCTGGATGTGCAACTAACAATTTCACTTTCACTTTGGGCTTCCCAGGTGGCACTAGTGGTAAAGAACACACCTGCCAATGCAGGAGGCATAAGAGACACGTGTTGGATCTCCTGGAGGAGGGCATGGCAACCCACTTCAGTATTCTCTCTTTTTAAAATTAGTCTATTTATTTTAATTGGAAGCTAATTATTTTACAATATTGTGGTGGGTTTTTGCCATACATTGACATGAATCAGCCATGGGTGTACATGTATTCCCCCAGTCCTGAACCCCCCTGTATCCTCCCTCCCCATCCCATCCCTCTGGACTGCCTCAGTACACTGACTTTTGAGTGCCATGTTTCATGCATCAAACTTGGACTGGTCATCTACTTCACATATGGTAATATACATGTATCAATGCTATTTTCTCAAATCATCCCACCCTCACCTGCTCCCAGAGTCCAAAAGTCTGTTCTTTCTCTTTTGCTGTCTCACATATAGGGTCATGGTTTTCATCTTTCTAAATTTCACATATATGCATTAATATACTGTATTGGTGTTTTTCTTTCTGACTTACTTCACTCTGTATAATAGGCTCCAGTTTCATCTATCTCATTAGAACTGACTCAAATGCGTATTTTTTTAAAGGTTGAATAATACTCCATTGTGTATATGTACCATACCTTTCTTATCCATTCGTCTGCTAATGGACATCTAGGTTACTTCCACGTCATAGATATTGTAAACAGTGCTACGATGAACACTGGGGTACATGTATCTCTTTTAGTTCTGGTTTCCTTGGTGTGTATGCCCAGCAGTGGGATTGCCGGGTCATGTGGCAATTCTATTTCCAGTTTTTTAAGGGATCTCCACACTGTTCTCCATAGTGGCTGTACTAGTTTATCTTCCCACCAACAGTGTAAGAGTGTTCCCTTTTCTCCACACCCTCTCTAGCATTTATTGTTTGTAGACTTTTGGATGGCAGCCATTCTGACGGGCATGAGTTGGTACCTCATTGTGGTTTTGATTTGCATTTCTCTGATAATGCCCACTCCAGTATTCTTGCTTGAAGAATCCCATGGCCAGAGGAGCCTGTTAGGCTACAGGCCATGGGCTTGCAAAGAACTGGACACGATTGAAGTGAGTGAGCACTGAGTGTTCGGTTCAGATCTATTTCCCCTGCCCCTTGACCCACCCTGACTATTCTATTAATTTATGCATATGCTCTACCATCATAGATCATTTAATCTTGAATGGGTCTTATAAATCACTTAATCTAGTCTCCTCATTTAACAGACTTGGAGACTTAGAAATATTACATATGTTTCCCAGGGTCAAAGAAGTGGTGCCACAGCTGGGACTAGAATCCTGGCCTTGAATTTCAATCTACTTCATTTCTCTCTGTGCCCTGTGTTCTTGCATCATTTCCTTGTTGCCCCTGCAGATTTCATTTTGAAAGTATGCTATACCAGTATATTAATATATGACTCTAGTTACAGTTATTTAATATAAATTCTCAATATATAGGTTTTGAATATTACATTTTTTCACAAGAGTAGGAGACAAATGTTTGCTAAACTTGATCCTGGCCAAATGACAACAGAATTGTGTTAAAAATGTGGTGTGTGGGTATCAAGTGCGAAAGTCCAAGATAGCAGATGAAGCATGGTAACTCTTATGTATAGAAGCTGAGGGATCCAGGCTACTGAATGAGAACTTCTGCTAGTTTAAGGGTTATAAAGATGCTTGATTGGAAAATTTCTAAGAGAGTCAGAATGTAGAGTTATTTAAGGGTTAGTTTGGGTATTTAGCTCTGGTGGAAAAGTCTGTGGCTCGGGATAGACTACTTAGAGTCTGTAAGTTGTAAAATAGGAGTAAATACTTTGGGATTTAGTTAGTTATCATGGAAAGACTAAGCAGCTGATTATTAGTCATTTCCACAGGATTCTAAGGCACTACAGATTGCACTGATCTTCTCATGCAGTCATGTATGGGAAAGAGATAATTCACCTAGACTGTTTTATACAACTGAAACACTGGGTAAAGTGGTATAGAATACATCAGAACACCTTGGGTCTCAATGATTAATTAGTAATAAAGGAAGATTCTTTGGAAAAGTTTTAACATGTTAAATGCTGAAGAAGCATTTTGTCATATGAGCTTTTCTTTGGGAAGGTTCTCTTCCTTTGGGAGAAAGGGAACTTTGAATGTGTGGCTAGTTTGCCATTTAGACCAAAGTTATAAGACAGAGTGCTAGGGGAAGGTTTTGCTTTACTCATTATGCAACATGGAATGAGAATTGAATTCAGGAGACCTTCTGAATGTGTGGTTAGTGTGCCTGGTGAATGAGGTGATTAAGACCCATTCAAAAGGTACCAGAGGAAGCATCAATTTGTGAGCCTTGTAATGGAATTGGTTTTGTAGTAATCTGGTAAGCTCAGCTGATAGTTGTGTGACTCTGAGAAAATTACTTAATTTCTTTAAATATTAATTTATCTGTTTTTAAAAGTGAGATAATAGTCTTGACTTCGTGAGGTTTTTGAGAGAATTAAATACCAGGTTCTTAATAAATCTTAGTTCTTTTCCTGTTGGAACTCTTTCATCTAGTTATCAGCACTTCCTTTATTTTTTGCATGACCTGTAGCATATCACTTCACCTTTCAAAAACTTCCTTATTCATGAGAAAAACTGGCTCTTTTCTAATTTTCATTTTAAAGTTATATTTTGTGTGCATGCTTAGTTGTTCAGTTGCGTCTGACTTTTTGCAACTTCCCGGACTGTAGCCTGCCAGGCTCCTCTGTCCATGAAGATTTCCAGGCAAGAATAATGAAGTGGGTTGCTATTTCTTATATTAAATATTATTAAAAAACAATAAAAACATTTTGACCAAATAATTCTTGCACGTGGTAAGCAATTAAACAACACAAATGGAGGTTATGCAGTGAAGATATGTCTGCTTCCCCTCTCGTTATTCCATCCCTGAATTCTCCCTAGAAGCAACAGTTGTTTCTATTCCTTATGAATATGTCTATATTCAAACATATATCTCTGTACATGTACATAATATACAAATAGGCATATGCACCAGACAAGATTCACCACCACAATGATCTTGTAGACACTGTGTACAAAAACTTTACCCTTTTACTCTCTCCCCTACTGTCACAGCTTAGTTCTTTTCATATTGTATATCCATTAGCATATTGTATATCAGTAACATGAAATTAAAAGATGCTTGCTTCTTGGAAGGAAAGCTATGATGAACCTAGACAGCATATTAAAAAGCAGAGACATCAGCTTGCTGACAAAGGTCTATATGATCAAAGTTATGGTTTTTCCAGTAGTCATGTAAGGTTGTGAGAGTTGGACCATAAAGAAGGCAGAGTGCTGAAACTGTGGTGGTGGTGAAGACTCTTGAGAGTCCCTTGGGCTGCAAGGAGATCAAACCGATGAATCCTAAAGGAAATCAACCCTGAATATTCATTGGAAGGACTGATGCTGAAACTGGAACCCCAATAATTTGGCCACCTCATGTAAAGAGCTGATTCAATGGAAAAGACTCTGATGCTGGGAAAGATTGAAGGCAAAAGGAGAAAGGAGTGACAGAAGATGAGATGGTTATTAGCATCATTGACTCAATGGACATGAATTTGAACAAAGTCAGGGAGATAATGAAGGACAGGGAAGACTGGCACGTTGCAGTCAATTCGGTTGTAAAGAGTCAGACACTACTTAGAGACTGAATGACAACAATAATCCATTAACACAATGTTGTGGCTATAGCTATTTTAATAATTTTGTCTTTTAACCTTTATACTAGATTTAGTGGTTTGGATACCACCATATTATATCATAATAGTATTCCAAGTTTGACTATATACTTACATTTACAATTACCTTGTGTATTTTCAAACATTTTCATGTTATTAATTAGTGCCTTTTCATCAGCCTGAAGAACACTTTTTAGCTAAAGAAGAACTACCACACAATTGCTCTCATCTAACACGCTAGTAAAGTGATGCTCAAAATTCTCCAAGCCAGGCTTCAGCAATATGTGAACCGTAAAATTCCAGATGTTCAAGCTGGTTTTAGAAAAGGCAGAGGAACCAGAGATTAAATTGCCAACATCCACTGGATCATCGAAAAAGCAAGAGAGTTCCAGAAAAACATCTGTTTCTGTTTGATTGACTATGCCAAAACCTTTGACTCTGTCGATCACAGTAAACTGTGGAAAATTCTTCAAGAGATGGGAATACCAGACCATCTGACCTGTCTCTTGAGAAACTTGTATGCAGGTCAGGAAGCAACAGTTAGAACTGGACATGGAACAACAGACTGGTTCCAAATAGGAAAAGGAGTACGCCAAGGCTGTATATTGTCACCCTGTTTATTTAACTTATATGCAGAGTACATCATGAGAAACGCTGGGCTGGATGAAACACAAGCTTGAATCAAGATTGTGGGGAGAAATATCAATAACCTCAGATATGCAGCTGACACTACCCTTACGGCAGAAAGTGAAGAAGAACTAAAACGCCTCTTGATGAAAGTGAAAGAGGAGAGTGAAAAAGTTGGCTTAAAGCTCAACATTCAGAAAACTAAGATCATGGCATCTGGTCCCATCACTTCATGGCAAATAGATGGGGAAACAGTGTCAGACTTTATTTTTTTTTGTCTCCAAAATCACCACAGTTGGTGATTTCAGCCATGGAATTAAAAGACGCTTACTCTTTGGAAGGAAAGTTATGGCCAATTTAGAAAGCATATTGAAAAGCAGAAACATTACTTTGCCAACAAAGTTCTGTCTGGTCAAGGCTATGGTTTTTCCAGTAGTCATGTATGGATGTGAGAGTTGGACGGTGAAGAAAGCTGAGTGCCGAAGAATTGATGCTTTTGAACTGTGGTGTTGGAGAAGACTCTTGAGAGTCCCTTGGACTGCAAGGAGATCCAACCAGTCCATCCTAAAGGAGATCAGTCCTGGGTGTTCATTGGAAGGACTGATGTTGAAGCTGAAATTCCAATACTTTGGCCACCTGACGCAAAGAACTGACCCACTAGAAAAGATCCTAATGCTGGGAAGGATTGGGGGCAGGAGGAGAAGGGGACGACAGAGGATGAGATGGCTGGATGGCATCACCAACTCGATGGACATGGATTTGGGTAGACTCTGGGAATTGGTGATGGACAGGGAGGCCTGGCCTGCTGCGATTCATGGGGTCGCAAAGAGTCGGACATGACTGAGAGACTGAACTGAACTGAACTGAACTGTGTATTTTCAAACATTTTCATGTTATTAATTAATGTCTTTTCATCAGCTTGAAGAACACCTTTTAGCATTTCTTATGAAGCCAGTTAGTTGTGATGAACTCGAGTGTAGCTTCAAATGCAAACCAACCACTGCTGGACCCATACACCCTACAACCCTGTTTACTGTGCTCTCAAACTCAGGGCCATCTGCCCTAATTAAGCCAAATCCAGTTTCTAGACAACTGGGGACAGCCCTTGTGTTCCAGAACCAGCTGAAATTATTCAAACTAGCCAATCTTAAACCTGCTTAGTTTGCACTGCTCATTATTCCACGTGGAAAACACAATAAAGTCTCCTGTCCAGTTACCTCCTCTCTTTTTTGCTTCCTGACCAATCCTGTGCCTCTATGTTTAGCTCTCATTGTATGGCACGTTTTCTTCTCTTGGTAATTGTGAATATAAAAACCATTTTCAAAAAAAGACATTATTTTTTCTCTTTTTTGTTATTTTATTTATTTTCTTTACATTATCGTGTTGGTTTTGCCATACATTGACATGAATCCGCCATGGGTATACATGTGTTCCCCTTCTAGAAGCCCCCTCCCACCTCCCTCCCGATTCCATCTCTTTTGGCTCAAAGCAAAATTGAACTGAATGTACAGAGATTTCCCACATTTCTCTTGCCTCCTTATATGCATAGCCTCTTCCATTATCAGCATCCCCCATCAGAACTGCACATTTGTTATAACCTCTGAACCTGCATTGATACATCATTGCCACTCAAGTCCATAGATTTTATATGTATATATATATATATAAACATTTACAGTGACATACAAAGTTGTTTCACTGTCCTAAAAATACTCTTGTGTTCTACCTGTCCATCCTGCCATTCCCCAGAACCTTGGCAATGACTCATCTCTCAGACCTTGGAAGATATATCATCAAAGAAGATATACAGAAAGAAAACAAGATGGTGAAGGAGTAGGTGGGCAGGGAGTACATCTCTCTCCATGGATACATCAGGAATACACCTTAAGACACAGAAGTGCATGCAGAACACCAGCTGACAGCGGACAGGAGTACCTGACCAGTGGAAAAGAATATATATAGAACCATGCAAAACTCAGTATGAGGAAGGAACTAGGGGGAAAAACAGGAGTGTTATTAAGACTGGACCTGCCGTCAGTGGGTGGGGGCACTGAAGGAGGGGTCTATCCCACAATGGGGCAATTGTCTGAGTCAGAGGAGAAACACTTGAGGCTGAGAGTGAAACAGCTGATCTGTGGCAGTCCAAATAGAATGAGAATCAGACAGTCCTTGACACCACCTTACATACCCTGGACAAGCACGCTGGTCCTCTGGAAGGCAGAGCGGCTGGGATCTGGAGTTTAGGGGGTGTGGAGCAATCCCAGGGCAAGAGATGCTGTTGACTGCAGAGAGATGGATCAAGGGGATGTGAGGGAGGAAATTGTGGTGGGAAATGCCCGTGGAGGAAAGCCAGGCAGCCACGGAAGCAAGGCGATACTGCAGAGTCACATGTAAGGAGTGAAGCCATTACCATAACCTCTCTCCCCCCACATGCCAGCATTGGCAGCTGAACAATAGAGAGGCTGGCCCATTAAATGCCTGAGACACTGAACTGCAGAATAGGATCTCACCCAGGGTGCCCCTTTAAGTACCTGACGCACCAATCTACAGAGTAGGACCCAAGTCGGGGGGCCCCTCTATGTGCCTGATGTGCCAAACAACAGAGAAGGATCCCAGGGAAGGGAATCCTCTAAGTACATGAGGGTGGACCTACAGAGAAAGACTAGCCAAAGAGGCCTTCTGATCGCCAGCTACAAGAGGCTCGAAAAGACCCCGATAGGGCCATAACCCCTGCAGGGGAGGCACTCTGTGTCCCTGCACACTTGGCGCCACCAGGGTCCCTGAAAGCCAAGCAGCTGTACCACCTTCACGATCAACTTTCACTGGGACAGAGCTGCCACAGGTGAAAAAAGTCTTGTGTCTATGCATGCAGGGTCGCTTCAGTCATGTCCGACTCTGCCACCCTGTAGACTGTGGCCTGCCAGGCTTCTCTGTCAGGGAAGGGGATTCTCCAGACCAGAACACTGGAGCATATTGGTCAATACTTGTTGCCATACCCTTCTGGAGCACTATATTTCCTGCTGCCCTAGCTGCCAACTCCCCTGAGTACCTGGTGCTACCAGAACCCCTGCCACCCAAGCAGCTGCACCACCTCCTCACCTGGCTTTCACTGGGGCAGACCCAAGTCCTCCAGGGCAGCCTTGGGAGCAACCCCCAGTGGATGACCCACATGTAGAGTTGGAAATAAACTAACAATTGAAACCCAGGGGCAGTGTGGCTAAGGCAGAAGACCCCAAGCCTTCTCATCAGCTGTACAAGCTGCAGATTAAATCCACATGATCAACTAGGCAGACTCTGTGTTTATGAAATATATAAAAGGTCATTGAGAGCTCCTCAAAAAGAAAATGCACTAGTTCTGATAGCTGTAGACATTGGAGGCAAGAACACACAGGAGTAGGACCAGATTAGAATCTGAGCTGCCCCCACAGCAGGTCCAGAGATCAGCATGGTGTTGGAGGGCATCCTAGGGAGGTGAGGTGGACTGTGACTCCCAGCGAAGGAAAGGACTCTGACAACAGTGACTCAAGGAAAACATTTATTATTCTTATTTTTTTTACTTCTTCTGTAGAATCTTTTGGATTTTTTCTTTTTTCCCCCTTCCCCTGCCCCTTGTTGTAGTTGTTGATTTTATAGGCAGTATGAAATCCAATTACGCTTTTGAGCTTTTAAAAAATTTTTCTCAATCACATTTTTTATTGTTATTATACATCTCTGCCTCTACATTGGGTTTTTGCAGTTCTGTGGAGTTTTCCTCTTTTTTCTTTTATCTTTTTTTAATTATAATTTTTAAAATCTATTATTTTTTCTACATTTATTCCTACTTTTTTTTTGCTTTTTCTACTGTTCTTTTCCCCTTGCAGTTAACCTTTAATATATATAAATCTTTTCTACCTCTATTTAACTTTGCATGTCTAGATAATCTTTCTTTCCTTCCTTTTTCTCCTTTCCTGTCAACACATGTTTTATTTTCATTGCCTTACTCACAAATTGGCACCTTACTTTTGTTTTCTTTTCCAGTTTGTGCTTTAGTCTGTGCTTTATTCTGATAGGTATAAATTTGATTTCCTTTATTAGCTGGGTCAATCTATTGTACTATATTTTTGTTGAACTGTTTTGATTTTGCTTATGGGCATATATGTATATGTGCATATTCAATCACACTTTT
This sequence comes from Antilocapra americana, assembly GCA_007570785.1. NCBI lineage: Eukaryota > Metazoa > Chordata > Mammalia > Artiodactyla > Antilocapridae > Antilocapra > Antilocapra americana. The sequence continues at coordinate 8,960,510 of ML661322.1, forward strand.
TCCTTTGTTATAAAACTCTGCCTCGACATTGGGCTTTTGCACTTCTGTGGAGTTTTCCTTTTCTCCTCCTCTTTTCTTTCTTCTTTCTTTTCTCTTTTTTAGAATTTTATTTTTTTAAGCCTATTACATTTTTTTCTACAATTATTCCTTTGTTTGCCTTTCCTACTGTTCTTTTCCTTAACTATTCTTGCAGTTAATCTTTAATGTATATTAATCTTCTTCATCTAACCTCTATTTAACTTTGCATATCTATTTTTTCTTTCTTTCCTTTCCTCCCAATATATCTGTTCATTTTGTTCTCATTACTTTATTCCCCACTTGGCACCTTGCTTTAGTTTTGTTTTCCAGTTTGTGCTTTAGTTAGTTTTGTTCTTAACTGGTAAATATAATTTTTGATTCCCTTTGCTTGCTAGGTCAATCTACTGTACTTTATTTTAGTTGGACTGTTTTGACTTTGCTTATGGGTGTATATGTTTATGTGTATATTCCATTATTTTAATTATTTCCCTGATTTTGTAACTGCCATTTGCTGCAGGTTTATCTTTGGTTTCTCATTTTTGTGTATTTGTTTTAATCTCACTTCATGCCATAACAAACCACTTGTGAAATCTTCATTTCTGACCAGAGATCAAGCCCTGAGCCTTTGGAGTGGGAGAACTGACTCCAAGACCCTAGATTACCGGAGAACTAACCCTAGGGAGTATCAGATAGTGAGAACTCACATAAAGGAAACCATCTGAATACAAAATCCAGCATCAGTCAACCAGCAGTAGCACCCTGTGCAGGATGCCTCATTTAAACAACAAACGAAACAAAAATGCAAACCAAATCATCAGCAGACAGGATTACAACCTCACTCAGCCTTGCCATCAGAGGAAAAACAAACAAACAAACAAAAACTCAGCACAAATATCACCCTATATGAAGCTTACAGAAACCACTGGGCCAACCTTAGGAGGGCAGAAACCAAAAGGAAGAAAGAATTCAATTTTCTTCAAGGAAAGAATTCAACTTGCCTTTAAGTCTGGGAAAAGGAGACTTCAAACACAATAAGTTAAAAAAAATAATGAAAAGGCAGAGAGATACTACACAAATGAAGAAATAAACTAGAAACACAGAAGTCTGAATAAATGAAGAGGAAATAGGCAAACTGCCTGGAAAAGAATTCAGAATAGTGATAGTAAAGATGATCAAAAACCTTGAAAACAAAATAGAGAAAAGGCAAGAATCAACTAACAAAGATCTAGAAGAATTAAAGAATAAACATACAGAGACAAACAGAACAATTACTGAAATTAAAAGTACCCTAGAAGGAATCAATAGCAGAATATCTGAAGCAGAAGAACAAGTCAACGCGCTGGAAGATAAAATGGTAGAAGTACCTTATGAAGAGCAGAATAAAGAAAAAAGAATGAGAGGAACTGAGGATAGTCTGAGAGACCTCTGAGACAATATCATATGCACCAACCTTCAAATTATAGGGGTCCCAGAAGAAGAAGAGAAAAAGAAAGGGTATGAGAAAATTTTTGAAGAGATTATAGTTGAAAATTTCCCCAACATGGAAAAGGAAATAGTCAATCAAGTCCAAGAGGCACATAGATAAACCCAAGGAGAAACATGCCAAGATACATACTAATCAAACTAACAAAGACTAAACACAAAGAAAGAATATTAAAAGCAGCAAGGGAGAATCAACAAGTAACATACAAGGGAAACCCCATATGCTTAACAGCTGATCTTTCAGTAGAAACTCTGCAGACTAGAAGGGAATGGCAGGATATATTTAAAGTATTGAAAGGGAATAATCTACAATCAAGATCACTGTACCTGGCAAGGATCTCATTCAAAATTGGTGGAGAAATAAAAAGATTTTCAGACAAGCAAAAGTTGAGAGAATTCAGTACTGCCAAACTAGCTTTACAACAAATGTTAAAGGGACTCATATAGTCCAGAAATACAAGAGAAGAAAAAAGATCTCAAAATCAATCCCAGACAATTAAGAAAATGGCAATAGGAGCATGCATATCAATAATTACTTTAAATATAAATGGATTAACTGCTCCAACCAAAAGACACAGACTGGCTGAATGGGTACAAAACCAAGACCCATATATATGTTGTGTACAAGAAACCCACTTCAGACCTAAAGACACATATAGACTGAAAGTGAGAGGATGGAAAAATATATTCCATGCAAATGGGAATCAAAAGAAAGCTGGAGGAGCAATCCTCATATCAGACAGGATAGACCTTAAAATAAAGATTACAAGAGATAAGGAAGGACACTACATAATGATCAAAGGATCAATCCCAGAAGAAGACATAACAATTGTAAATATCAATGTATAGCAAAAACCACTACAATATTGTAAAGTAATTAGCTTCCAATTAAAATAAATAAATTAAAAAAATTGTAAATATCTGTGTACCCAACATAAGAGCTCCTCAACACATAAACACTGACAGACATAAAAGGAGAAACTGAAAATAACACAATAATAGTAGGAGGCTTTAACATCCCATTCACACTAATGGACAGATCATCAAAACAGGGAATTAATAAGGTCTTAAATGATACATTAGATGAGATGGATCTCATTGATATCTTTGGACATTCCATTCAAATGCAGAAGAATACACCTTCTTCTCAAGTCCACATGGAACATTCTTCAGGATAGACCACATCTTGGGTCACAAATCAAGCCTCAGTAAATTTAAGAAAACTGAAATTGTATCAAGCATCTTCTCTGATAAATAAGCAAGCATCTTTTAATTTCATGTTATGGTATACAATACACTAATGGATAAGCCTACAGAAAACATTAATCTCAATGGTGAAAAACTTAAAGCATTCCCCTTAAGATCAGTAATAAGACAAGGGTGTCCACTTTTGCCACTATTATTCAACATAGTTCTGGAAGTCCTAGCTACAGCAATCAGAGAAGTAAAAGAAATAACAGCAATCCAGATTGAAAAAGAAGACATAAAGCTCTCACTGTTTGCAGATGACGTGACATTGTACATAGAAAACCCTAAATATAGTATCAGAAAATTACTAAAGCTAATCAGTGATTTTAGCAAAGTTGCAGGATACAAAATCAATACATGGAAATTACTTGCATTTGTATATACTAACAATGAAAAATCAGAAAGAGAAATTAAGGAATCTATCCCATTCACCATTGCAACAAAAAATTTAAATATCTAGGAATAAACCTACCTAAGGAGATAAAGAACTGTACCCAGAAAATTATAAGACACTAATGTAAGAAGTCAAAGGTGACATAAACAGATGAAGAGATATTCCATGCTCCTAAGTAGGAAGAATCAATATTGTAAAAATGACTATACTACCAAATGCAGTCTACAGATTCAGTGTGATCCCTATCAAATTAGCAATGGCATTTTTCACAGAACTAGAACAAAAAATTTCACAATTCATATGGAAACACAGAAGATCCTGAATATCCAAGGAAGTCTTGAGAAAGAAGCATGGAGCTGAAGGAATTAACTCTCCTGACTTCAGATTATACTACAAAGCTACAGTCATCAAGACAGTATGGTACTGGCACAAAAACAGAAATATAGACCAGTTGAACAAGATAGAAAGCCCAGAAATAAAACCATGCACTTATGGGTACCTTATTTTTGACAAAGGAGGCAAAGAGTGCCTCTTCAATAAATGGTTCTGGGAAAACTGGACAGCTACATATAAAAGAATGAAATTAGAACACTTCCTAATACCATTCACAATGATAAACTCAAAATGGATTGAAGACCTAAATGTAAGACCAGACAGTATAAAGCTCTTAGAGGAAAACATAGACAGAACACTCAATGACATAAATCAAAGCAAGATCCTCTATGACCCACCTCCTAGAGTAATGGAAATAAAAACAGAAGTAAACATGTGAGACCTGATTAAACTTAAAAGCTTTTGCACAACAAGGAAACTATAAGCAAGCTGAAAAGAGAACCCTCAGAATGGGAGAAAATAAAAGCAAATGAAACAACTGACAAAGGATTAATTTCCAAAATATACAAGCAGCTCATATAACTCAATGCCAGAAAAACAAACAACCAAATCAAAAAGTGGGTAAAATATCTAAACAGATATTTCTCCAAAGAAGACATACAGATGGCTAACAAGCACATGAAAAGATACTCAACATCCCTCATTATTAGAGAAATGCATATCAAAACTACAATGAGATATCACCTCACACCAGTCAGAATGACCATCTACAAACAATAAATGCTGGAGAAGGGTGGAGAAAAGGGAATGATCTTACACTCTTGCTGGGAATGTAAACTGATACAGCCACTATGGAAGATGATATTGAGATTCCTTAAAAAACTAGGAATAAAACCACCATATGACTGAGCAATAACACTCCTAGGCATATACCCTGAGGACACCAAAATTGAGAAAGACACATATATCCCATTGTTCATTGCAGAGCTATTTACAATAGGTAGAACATGGAAGCAATCTAGATGTCCATCGACAGATAAATGGATAAAAAAGTTGTTGTACATATACACAATGGAATATTACTCAGTCAAAAAAGAAACATCTTTGAGTCAGCTCTAGTGAAGTGGATGAACTTAGAATCTATTATACAGAGTGAAGTAAGTCAGAAAGAGAAAGATAAACATCGTATTCTAATCCATATATACAGAATTTAGAAAATGATATGATGAATTTATTTACAGGGCACAATAGAGAAACAGACATGGAGAATAGACTTATGTACATGGGGAGAGGGGAGGAGAGGGTGAGATGCATGGAAAGAGTAACATGGAAAGTTACATTACCATATGTAAAATAGATAGCTAATGGGAATTTTCTGTATGGCTCAGGAAACTCAAATAGGGGCTCTGTATAAACCTAGAGGGGTGGGGTGGGAAGGGAGGTTCAAAACGGAGGGGATATATGTATACCTATGACTGATTCATGTTGAGGTTTGACAGAAAACAATAAAATTCTGTAAAGCAATTACCCTTCAATAAAAAGGAAATAAATTAAAAAAAAATATATACAGGTTGCAAATAAGCATATGAAATGATGTCCCATATCACTCATCCTCAGAAAACTGCAAATTAAAACAATGAGATACCATTATAAACTATTAGAATGATCAAAATCAAGAACACTGAAAGCACCATGTGGCTGGTAAGAATGCAGAGTAACAGGAACAATTATTCATTGCTGATTAGAATGGAAAATGGTATAACCACTTTGGAAGACAGTTTGGCAGTTTCTTACAAAGCTAAACATACTGTTATAATACACAATTTAGAAACTGGGGTTCTTGGTATTTTTATAAAGGAGTTGAAACCTATGTCCACACAAAACCTGCACACAGGTGTTTATAGCATCTGTATTCATAATTGCCCCAACTTGAAAGTAACCAAGATAGCCTTCAGGTGAGAAATAGATAAACAAACTGTGATAAATCCAGACAATGGAATAGTATTCGGTGCTAAAAAGAAAAGAGCTATTAAGACATGAAAAGACATAGAGAAAACTTAAATTCACATTAGTAAGTGAAAGAAATCCACTCTGTCACAGTTTTGAAAGGGCTAAACTATGGATCAGTATAGAGGTCAGTGGTGGTCAGGGAGAAAAGATTGCGTAGGTAGAGCAGAGAGGAGTATTAGGATAGTGAAACTACACTGTATGATACTATAATGATCATGGAAATAACGGATACACTGTTATTCAATGGATACACTGTTCTTATACATTTGTCCAAACCTATAAAATGACAATACTGACTCTACATGTATCATGGGCGTTGGGTGATGATGAAGTGTCAGTGTAGGTTCATCAGTTGTGACAACTGTACCACTTGCATGGGGGCTGTTGTCAGTGCAGGAGAGTGGTGGGCAGAGAATATAAGAGAAATACATGCCATCTGCTCTTTTGCTGTGCACTTAAGACTTTTCTAAAAAAAAAAAACTGTTAAAAATAGCAAGAAAAATATCTGAACATTCAATTTCCTGTATTAAATTCTTTCTGCTCAAGAAATTTAGGATTGTTCATTTTTCTGCATCTAAGTTATGAAATACTGTATCTAAAATAATTAAAATGACAAAGGACTGATAATTAGCTTAGTATTATTAAAAATTATTATGAATGATAATGAAAAGAATGACCTCAAATATTTGCAGTGCAAGGCAGCTAATTCTCTAACACATTGTTTCAGTCAAATGGTGAAAGACATTTTGTACCAGGCCAACTGGTTTACTGAGTCATATAGGCAGAGACTGCAGAATGTTATTTAGTGTGGAGAAAAGACTACAAGGATGTCTAATATTCCTTGGATGTCTGGAAGCTGTGGGAAGATAATTAGGAAGGAAGGAAAAGTTAGACATTGGAAATTTATAATTATTCTAAGAATAGTAGGATACACAGAGATACTGTTGGCCAAGAGAGGGAGGGATGATGATCTATCATTGTTAATTATTTAGCAGCTATGTTATCTGAGATTGCTTAACTTAAAGTTTCCTCATCTGAGAAATGAACTAATTGCATCAAACACTTAGATGATGGCCTAGCATCCATGAATGTGAGATGTTATGGTGATAATTCAGTGATGATCCTGATGGTGACAGTAAAAACTGGGTGAAGGGACCATTTAAATAATCATGGCAGAAATGGAGATCAGACACATGGGTCAAGGGTACTTGGTTACTTTGTCTGTGTATTAACTGTCGTATTAAGATTTGCAGCAAAAGACCATCCATTAAAGTTTTGCTTCTGCAGAGGAAAAGGAGGGGAAATAAATTTTCAGCTGAAGGACATTTTAGGAAAAAAAAGTCGTGGCAGGTATAAGGACACAGTAAAAGTATAATAAAAGAGGAAAGTGGGAGAAATCTGGGTGAGACAGAGACTATTTGCTATCTCTTATGACTTCTGAATTTATCTCTATTTGTCTATGTACTCTCAAGGGCTAGTCGGGGATAAATCAATGGATAGGTCTCTGACAAAACATCGTCCACTGGAGAAGGGAATGGCAAATCACTCCAGTATTCTTGTCATGAGAACCCCATGAACAGTATGGAACTCATTGCTAGATGTTCTAAACTTATGCTATAATCAAGATACATTTTTCCCAAAGGGCAAAGTGTAAATAAACCAACCAACCAAATAACTGATCTCAACAAAACAAAACAAAACACCACTTGAAACCAGAAAGATTCAAGCAGAGTAGGACATAAGAGATGAGAGAGGGAGAAAAGGAATAGGGAAAAATTAGCAAATACATTCAATAAGTTGTCAAGCAAATACTTGTCAACTTCATGTTGACAAGTGGTTGTTCTTCCATTATATGTATGTAAATTTTTACAGGGCTTCTCCTCTCTATTTCTCTACCAATTTTCAACCTGAAATAGAATGATGACGTTTGCACCCAAAGAGATTTCTCCTTAGTGTTTTCTGCAGGGCAGCCTTCACTTCCTTATTTCTCAAGCTGTAGATAAGGGGGTTCAGCATGGGTATCCCTGTGGTGTAGAACAGGGAGACCACATTCTCCTGGGCCAGGGAACTGCCTGTGGAGGGTTTTAAGTACAAGAATGTGGTAGATCCATAAAACAATCCAACAGCTGCAAGATGGGAGCTGCATGTGCTGAAGGCTTTGGACCTTCCCTCTGTGGAATGGATACGGAGAATGCTGGAAAGAATAAAAGCATAGGAAACAAAGATTGTTAAGCTGGTGACTATGATGTTAAAGCCAGCCAAAAAGAAAGTTGTTATCTCAATATGATAGGTGCTGGAGCAGGAGAGCTTCATGAGTGGGACAATATCACAGAAGTAATAACTGATGAGGTGCTCACAATAGGATAGTTTTAACATGAGGCCAATTTCTATGGTTGAGCCAATGAGCCCCATGGTATAGACTGCAGCCACTAGGAGGGAGCAGACTTGATGAGACATGATGATGTTGTAAAGCAAAGGTCTGCAGATGGCAACATAGCAGTCATAGGCCATCACTGTCAGCATGTAACACTCAGCAATGACAAACACAATGAAGAAGTAGAACTGGGACATGCACCCTGCATAGGAGATGATATTCTTCTCTGACACAAAGTTCACCAACATCTTAGGGGTAATGACGGAGGAGTAACAGAGATCTAATAGTGACAGACTGCTGAGAAAATAGTACATGGGGGTGTGAAGCTGAGCATTCAGACAAATTAGTGTTATCACGCCCAGGTTCCCTATCATGGTGACTGAGTAGATCCCAAAGAAGAAGAAGAAGAAGGGTAGCTGGAGCTGTGGCTGATTTATTAAACCTCCAAGAATGAACTCTGTCACTGTGGAGTGGTTTTGTGCAGCCATTCTCCTCTGGTTGGGAGCTCTGTGGAGAAAAGAAATAAGAGCTTATGAAAATGTATATACAGTCAGCCCTTGGTATCAGCCAGTTACACAACCCAGGATTCAATTAGCCATGGATCCAGGTCATAGAGGGCTGACAGACTTCATTGTACCAAGTCATTTTATTTAAGGATGTTGAGCGCTGGTGCAGCAGTCCCTGAGGATACTTAGAAAAAACCATGCATGGGCCTTTCTGGTGTGGCTAGGTATCAGTTTCTGTTCCTGAGCGAGTGATCTTGAACTCACTTTTTTCTAATTGTTTGTCTCTTCATTCTTTCTAATGTTTTCTAAGATGCCTACAATTATGGTATGGTTTGAAGAAAATGAAGCTAGAGAAATTAGGGGCCCTTATAGAGCCTTTCCATCCTCATGTTTTCCAAGTACCCTGGAGGTAACGACAAGTGTGTTTTATTTATGAGTCCAGAGTTGAATTTTGCTCCAGAAAGAGAAAGTCCCTTATCATCTCTGCAATCCCAAAATACTCCCCATGAAATGAAAGCATGAGGTCACCTTATCTCAAATCCAGATAGTGTGGGATGATAGAGCCCCTCCAATTACTGAGTGACAAATCAGTTTCCATATTTGAGAATTATATGGAGTTACAATATCAATTTCCAAAGTTAAAAATATAATGAAAGAAAGTACATGAAATATTGGGTTGGCTAAAAAGTTTGTTCAGGATTTTCTGTAAGATGTTGTGGAAAACCCAAACAAACTATTTGCCAACTCAGTATTTTCCAAATATTCTGTTGCTATACAAATGTACATTTTCATTAGGCATCTGGAATTTGTCGTAATTTTTCACTGAACCTGAGGTCTTAGGACAGTTATTCTTAGTTCTGGTTACACATAAATATCACCTGATGAGATTTAAAAAATAATGATGTCAGGTTTCGACTTATATTAACTCTAATTTACTGGGATTTTCTGGTTATTGAGTGCTATGTTTCTGAAAGGCAATGCCAAAGTATGTTCAAACTACCACACAATTGCACTCATCTCACACGCTAGCAAAGTAATGCTCAAAATTCTCCAAGCCAGGCTTCAACAGTACCTGAACCGTGAACTTCCAGATGTTCAAGCTATATTTCAAAAAGGCAGAGGAACCAGAGATCAAATTGTCAACATCCATTGGATCATTGAAAAATCAAGAGAGTTCCAGAAAAATATCTACTTTTGCTTTATTGACTATGCCAAAGCCTTTGACTGTGTGGATCACAATAAACTGCGAAAAATTCTTCAAGAGATGGGAATACCAGACCATCTGACTTGCCTCCTGAGAAATCTGTATGCAGGTCAAGAAGCAACAGTTAGAACGGACGTGGAACAAAAACTGGTTCCAAATAGGAAAAGGCGTATGTCAAGGCTGTATATTGTCACCCTGCTTATTTAATTTATATGCAGAGTACAACATGTGAAATGCCAGGCTGGATGAAGCACAAGGTGGAATCAAGTTTGCCAGGAGAAATATCAATAACCTCAGGTATGCAGATGATCTCACACTTATGGTAGAAAGTGAAGAAGAACTGAAGATCCTCTTGATGAAGGAAGAGAGTGAAAAATTGGCTTAAGGCTCAATATTCAGAAAACTAAGATCACAGCATCTGGTCCCATCACTTCATGGAAAATAGATGGGGAAAGAATGGTAACAGTGTCTGACTTTATTTTTCTGGGCTCCAAAATCACTGCAGATGGTGACTGCAGCCATGAAATTAAAAGATGCTTACTCCTTGGAAGGAAAGTTATGGACAACCTAGACAGCATATTAAAAAACAGAGACATTACTTTGCCAACAAAGGTCTGTCTAGTCAAGGCTATGGTTTTTCCAAGAGTCATGTATGGATGTGAGAGTTGGACCATAAAGAAAGCCGAGCGCCGAAGAATTGATGCTTTTGAACTGTGGTGTTGGAGAAGACTCTTGAGAATCCCTTGGACTGCAAGGAGATCCAACCAGTCCATCCTAAAAGAAATCAGTCCTGGGTGTTCATTGGAAGGAGTGATGTTGAAACTGAAACTCCAATACTTTGGTCACCTCGTGAGAAGCATTGACTCACTGGAAAAGACCCTAATGCTGGGAAGGAATGGGGGCAGGAGGAGAAGGGGATAACAGAGGATGAGATGGCTGGATGGCATCACCGACTCGATGGCCATGGGTTTGGGTGCATTCCGGGAGTTGGTGATGGACAGGGAAGCCTGGCGTGCTGCAATTCATGGGGTCGCAAAGAGTCGGACACGACTGAGTGACTGAACTGAACTGAAAGTGACTTAGCATACATGCTGCTGCTGCTGCCATGAATAATATCTAAAATAATAAAATCCTCAGGGTGTATGAGAAGCATATAATGGAGAAACAGAAATGAATACTAGAGGACGCATACTTGAAAATGATTTCCTCTGGATAGCAGAGTGGATGTGGGGCTGCTTGGGGAAGGTAACCATTCGTTTTCTTGACTACTCTATTAGTAGCATTTGAATTTTAAACTATGTGATGCATCACTTTTTAAAAATTAATTGAAATACTGTCTTCCTTTATGATTTTTACTGGTGGAATTAATATAGTATGAATTTTATTTTTATATAAAAGGCATAATTGTGTTAAAATATTATATTTGATATTTAGTGTGGTAGTAGCTGTAGACTCAAAAATCATACACAGTGAGGTTAAATTCCAGCTTTGACTTTCACTATGTGATTTGAAGCAAATTATGTAAACATTTTACTTTCAAATATTCTTTTTTTTAATACTCAAAATAGTCATTTATTTCTCTCTGAACAATAAAATAATAATAAAGATTGTGTTAGGTACAATCTAAATTCTTACAACAAATTATGAGGGCCAATTGCAGAATAGAGAAGGAAAGGGAGCATTTGAAAGTAAAACTCATGGAAGGACAGAGATAATGCACTTATCTTATAAGGAAGCATCAACTTTCATGAGCACTGGACTTGGTTACTTGATGAATTTCTCCTAGTATCGAGTCCTGCTGAACTTCAGGGGAACTGAGGTACCGTTCATTTTTTGAAACACATTTTTATTGGAGTATAGCTACTTACAGTGTTGAGTTAGTTTCTGCTGAGAGCAAAGTGAATCAGTTATTTGTATACATATATTCACTCTTTTTAAGATTTCTTTCTCATTTACATCACTGCAGACTATTGAGTAGAGTTTCCTGGGCTAAACAGTAGGTTCTTAATAAGTGAGAAGGGAATGGATATTCCAATATTCTTGCCTGGAGAATTCCATGGACAGAGGGACCTGGTGGGTCAGTCCATGGGGTTGCAAAGAGTTGCAAACAACTGAGTGACTAACACACTGTATTAGTTCCAGGTTGATGTGCAGAAGTTTTAAGGCTTCCCCCAAGGTCCCAATACTTACCAGGGGTGTCTTCAAACTTGAACCTAATTCTGCTGTTTTTAAATCTGTATGCTCTTTCCTCTCCCTTGGTCTGTAGGCTTAAAAATCCATACAGTTATGGGTTTGTGGCAATGTTGCAGCTGCACAATATTGAGGTTTACTCTTCATTTCTTAGTATGAGGAAAGCATAGAAAAAACAAGGGAGAGAGATGCTACATAGTATTAAATACTCTCCAGGACAGGCTTCAGAAAACTCAGTCAAAGCCAGCTCACTGCTTGTTTTTGTGATAAAATTTCATTGGAGTGAAGCCATGTTCATTCCTTCATGCTTCGTTGATGCTGCTTTCATGGTAGAATGACAGAGCTGAGTAGTGGCCAGAGAGATCCTAAGGACTGCAGAGCCTCAGAGATTTACTATCTCATCTGCCGGGGTCCAGCCTCGGCGGGTCTGGGGGTCTTGAGGGATGAGTGGCGTCGGCGGAAGAACTGAGCTGAGTTGATGTGTGGTGATGGAGCAGTCTCTCGTTTATTGTTGTTGGTTTACAGTTTTATAGCCAAAAGACATCCCCATTACATCATTACATCACCTATCATTCTATACAATTTTTTGTTTTCTACCTCCCATAGCAACCTTATCATTGAGTTCATTCCCCAAACTATCATGAAACATTCCCCTTGCAAAAGTCAGATTTTTATGTAATTAGATTTAACAATAGTATGTTTACCATTTGAATGTCTTCAGTATACTTCATTCAATCATGATAAGTACATCAACCTAAGTAGAAAGGTTACATTTCTCTTATCAGGTACAACTATGTAGAAGCTAGAGGGAAGGGCTTAAGCTTGAGACTGTTTATTCTAGTAACCTACTCCAGTTCTTACGAGAAAAGAGGAAAGAGGACTAAGAGACAGTCAAGCAGCACTGCTTTAGCAATAAAACCCTATTAATCTTATAACTACTATAATGAATTCCTATGTCTACATTATCCTAAAGCAATCAATATCTCCAACTATGCTGGCCACAATTATGAGCATTCCTAAGTCCCAATCGAGCCTGATTTTATCAAGAAAGAGAGCCTCCTCTGTGGAGTGGTCAGGGGAGTGGGAGGTGGAAAGGTGACCCAAGTACCAGCCTTTCTGGTGGTGGCCTTGCCATGACCTCCAGAGAACTCTTGGTAAACTCCCCAGTAAGGAGTAGTAATCCATTTAAATGTCCCTTTCATTCCTCCATAGCCCCCAGGGAAGGTGATCCACCTTCCCGGATCCTCTGGTCGATAAGGTCTGGGGGGATTATCTCAGGACGAATTCTTTACAACTGTGACTGACCTATTGTGATGAGCCAATGTTCCGAGCATGGACAGAACTTCCAAGAAAAATACCAGGGTGGGGCTTGCCCAGGATGCCCCTATAAAGAAAGTCAGCTTTGCAGCTTCTTTCTTAGTCTCGTGACCTTGTCATCCGAGCAAGGGGGCATCCTGAGGGCTCCCGGCACTCATCCTTCCTGGAAACACTTGCAAACCCCTGCTCTAGGAAACATAACTCAAGTTGCACAATTCACCCAAGGTCATATGGCAAGTGAAAAGTAGAATTGATCTCAGAACCCAGGAGTTGTGACCATCTGTTTGTTTTGATTTCCAGATGTCTTGCTGTAACTTATGTCCTTGTGGCACTTCATATTTTAAGTAAACTTAATTTAGTACATTAAGGCCAAGGAGGGATCTTATTGCTGCATTTCCAGATTTTTTTTTAATTAGAAAAGCAATATATCTGTACTGTAGAAAAGTAAACATACAGATAAGCAAAATCAACTCATTTATTCTAATGACTGAAAATCTAAAATTGCTACTTATGTTCCACTAGATGTTTTTCTATGCATATATGCATCAACATGTATGTGCATTAGTATATATGTTTCTTTTTTTTTTTAGTAAAAATGAGCATACTATTACATGTTGGTTTGTAACCTGATTTGTTGTGCAGCATTAAAAGACACTGACTCACTTGTTCAGCAACAGCAGTAATATTACTTGTGTTCATTTTGGTATTGAAGATAAGATAATCTACATTATCTTAAACTTTATACCTTAAATTACTGGCAGTGAGGTAGTAAACTTCCTAGTAACTAGGAAGAGTTAGAATTTTGAATTGTATTTCAATTTTTAAAAGAAAAGAGATAAATTTTATCTAGAGGGTGACAGTAGATTTAAAAGATATCTTACATATCCCCTCAAATTGGAATCTGCTAAAATGATAAGTAACAGAAAATCCACAAAAACGTATCATTACCAGCAATCAGAGTTCCTTATAAAACAGAATATTGTTACAAAGCAGAGATTTTGTTTCCTGCCTCTTGGCGTGGACATCTTTTCTAATGAATGGAAAATAAGAATTTAAATTTTATTCCTGTAATCTTCTAGCCAATTTATAAATGAGGGCAGAATTTCTAGTTAGTTGCTAAAAATCTTGCCACTAGTTTAATCAGCTCAGGAGAAGCTGAAAATTACTGCTAATGACAACAAAAAGAATTATGAAGACAAATATATTTCCTTTGCAAGTGGGGAAAAAGCACTGAGACAAGGGAGATATATGATTGAGAAATAGTATATAAAAAGTCTAGTAGAAATAGGAATTCATGGACAATATCTTATTCTTATACACGATTGTCTTAGAACTATAATTGAATACCTGTGTTGAGGAAAACTGTTAAGACTGTTACCTGAAATTCTTACGAGGTACCTTGTTTTTAGCAATCAAGAACTAAAAATCAGAAAGTAGAAAGCTAAAATTTTTACATCTATTTCCAGTCAAAGGGACCAACAAAGACACAGAGATGGGTCACTGAAATTGGGAGCACCGAGTATGTTTATACAGGTAGGCTCTCCTGGAATGCAGTTGCTCCAGAGACTGGGTCCTTGTTGAATGAGCAATTAGTCTGGGTTTCCATTGGCACTATGAAAGATGTTTTACCTCCCAGGTGTGTTAATTTTTCTTCTAACGGGAAAGTTACCTGTAGCCTGGTAAGTTTGGTGCTTAATGTCAACACTAAGGCACTTTTAGCTTCATCATCATTACCATCACCACTTCAGTCATTACCATATTCATCACCTTCGCCAACATCATTGCCTGTGCCATCAGTCCCTCTCATCTTGGTTAATAGTCATCATTAGCTTTCATCTTTACATATAATGAACTATATTTATAGTCTTTATTATGCAAAGGTTTTATTTTATATCTTTTTGGGGACATTTCTCCATAAACAAATTCACTGAATTTAGTAAAAATGAAACTTTAAAAATTTTAGTTAACTGCTTTTTTCATTGAACTAGAATACACTTTTTTATGTTTTGGAAATTAACCTTGCTTAGTTTTTCTGTTTTTTATTTTTTTCAGTTTTATTGAGATATGAATGACAAATAAAGGTTATATACATTTATGTACGTGTGAGTTTTTAGGTGTACAATGTGATGATTTGACATACATATATATTGTGAAATGATTACCACAATCAAGTCATTAAACATGTCCATTATCTCACAGTTACCTTTTTTTGTGCTGAGGGCACTTAAAATCTACTCTATTAGCAAATTTTAAGTGTGCAATTCCATATTATTAACTATAGGCACTATGGTATACATATGATCCCCAGAATTTATTCATCTTATAATTAAAAATTTGTACCCTCATTTTCCCCATGCCCAACCCCTGGCAATGACCCTTTTTATATTCAAAGGTAAAAAACAGTACTTAATGCTATGCATGCCTGTTTAGTAAAATTTGCCCATTGTAACCATATCCTCTGAATTTTTATCAGTTAATAGTATTTTTTCTGCAGCTTTTATATTTGAAATCAGATTGGCTTTATCATAATTAATCATCCTTCATTCATGTTTAATTTTTTTAGTATCTAAAATGTATTACTCCATTTTCTTCTTTTGTAAAGCATATTGTGAAAATATCTGATGACACTATAGCCTGCCGGATAGGAGATTCTGGAAGCCACTGATGTGAGATAAAGATGATTTTTGATGCAGAGGCAAGGAAGGAACTCATCAAGGCAGGCATATTCCCTAGAGCAACTCTGCAAGGGGCTGAATTTTTGGCAGTAGCAATATCAGCATCCTTGTCAGCAGAGGAGAAGTAAAAGGATAAAGTCTTTGGGGAATAAAGATAAGTTTCTATTAGCATAAAATAGATTGTTATATCTATGAGGCATTTTATGTAGTTTTTTTGGTAACCAGGGATAAAAACTAAAACCCTACTATATGCTGCTTACAGAACACTCATTTCTGCTCTAAAGACACACATAGGCTCAAAGTGAAAGGGTGGAAGTAGATGCTCAAGCAAGTGGAAACCAAAAGAAAACAGGGGTAGTCATACATATATCAGACAAAATGGAGTTCAACCAAAAATGACAACAAGAGACAGAAAGGTCATTACATCAAGAAGATATAATAACCATTAATATATATTCACCCAACATCAGAGCACCTAAATTTTTAAAGAGAATACTAACAGATCTGAACAGACGATACAATAATAGTAAGGGGTTTCAATACTTCCTTGGGAGCAATGAATAGGTTTTCCAGACATAAAATCAACATGAAAACATTGGAATGGAACTGTTCTTTGGACCAAATGAACTAGATGTATACAGAACATTCCATCCAACAGCAGCATAATACACATTCTTCTCAAGTACACCTGGAATATTCTCAGAATATATCATATGATATGACACCAAACAAATCTTAGCAAAATTAACACTGAAATTATACAAACTATTTTTATGAAAAAAATGGTATAAAACTAGAAATTAATAACAAGAGGAAAGTTAGAAAATCTAAAATATGTGGAAACTAAACAACATACTTCTGAGCAACTACAGATCAAAGAAAAATATCAAAAGAGAAAAATTATCTTGAAACAAATGAAAATGGAAAGCAACATATCAAATCTCATGCTGCTGTTTAGTTGTTCAGTTGCGTCCAATTCCTTGTGACCCTCTGGACTGTAGCCCACCAGGCTACTCTGTTCATGGGGTTCTCCAAACAAGAATACTGAAGTGGGTTGCCATTTGCTTCTCCAGGGGATGATCTTCCCCACTCAGGGATCAAACCTGGGTCACCTGCATTGCAGACAGATTCTTTACCGACTGAGCCACCAGGAAAGCCCGTGTGACCCTGCAAAAACAATTGTGAGAAGAAAGTTTATAGCAATAAATACATATATTGAGAAATTAGATCCATAAGAAGATGAATGGATAAAATAAATGTGATATATATATATATATTTGCATGTTTATATACACACAGTGGAATATTACTCAGCCATAAAAAGAATGAAATTCTACCATTTGCAATAACATGGATGGACCTGAAGTGTATTATGTTTATTGAAATAAGCCAGACAAAGAAAAGTACTCCATGTTATCCCTTCTATGTGTAATCTAAGAAAACAAAACAACTGAATGTGTATATAACAACACAGAAACAGATTTAAAAATGATCTCTGAAACTGAAACAGACTCACATTCAGAGAACAAACTAATGGTTACCCATGGGGAGAGAGGCAATATAGGAGTAGGAGACTGAGACACAAACTGCTACCTATAAAATAAATAAGTCATATAGATATATTTTACAGCACAGGAAAATATGGCCATTATTTTGTGATAACTTTGAATGAAATATAATCTATAAAATATTGAATCACTATGTTACATGTCTGAAACTAATATAATAATGTAAATAAATTATATTTCAATAAAAAGAATTAAAAAGATCTCAAATAAACAACCTGATTGTACACTCCAAAGACTAGAAGAAGAACAAATTATACCCCAAATTAGCAGAGGGATTGTAATGATAAAGATCCATGTGGAAATTAATGAAATAGAGACCAGTGAAAAAAATTGAAAGTTTCAGTGAAACTAAGAGCTGGTTCTTTTAAAAAATAAGCAAAACTGTTAAGTATCATATGTGAAATCAATCGCCAGCCCTGGATTGATGCTCGGGGCTGCTGCACCGAGATTTCCCTGGGGGGGAGGGAGTCGGGAGGGAGGAGGGAGGGGGATTCTGGAGGGGGAGCATATGTACACCCATGGCGATATCATGTCATTGTTTGGCAAAACCAAAAAAAAAAAAAGTCAAGACACACACACACACACACAAATAAATTTAAGGAGGAAAAACAAGTTACAAAAGGTATACATAGGGGGAGGGGAGGGAGGCTCAGCAGGGAGGGTATATGTGTATAATTGTGGCTGATTCACACTGTTATATTACAGAGACCAACACAACATTATAAAGCAATCTTCCTCCAATTAAAAAATAAATTTAAGAAAAGGAAAAAAAATAAGCAAAACTGACAAAGCTTTAGCTAGGTTAATTTAGAAAAAAGAGATCAAACAAATAAATTAGAAATGAAAGCAAAGACATTACAAATGATACTATGGAAATACATAGGACTCCAAGAGCATATTATTAGTGTCTGCCCCCAGGTGGCTAAGTGGTAAAGAATCCACCTGCCAGTCAGGAGACGGTAACTCACTCCAGTATTCTTGCCTAAAAAATCCCATGGACAGGGGAGCCTGGCAGGCTACAGTCCATGGGGTCACAGAAAGCCAGGGCAACTGAGCAACTGAGCACACTTATGCTAATAAATTAGATGACACAGATGATGTGGACAAATTCCTAGAAACACACAACACAATAGCATATGCAAATCAGGAAATGAAATATATCACATTAATAGAATGAGAGATAAAAATCACATGCACATCAGTGTAGATGCAGAAAAAAATTTGACAAAATAGAACATCCTTTCATGATAACACAATAAATTTACTGTGTAGAATGTCACAGTAAAGACAGTATATAACAAAATCACAGTTAACACATGAAGAGAAGAATAATTGAAAGATTTCCCTCTGATTTCAGGAACAAGAAAAGGATGCCTACTCTCACCACTCTTGTTCAATTCAGAACTGAAATCCTGGCTAGAGCAATTGGGCAAGACAAAGAAATAAAAGATATTCAAATCAGAAAAGAAGTAAAAATGTTGCTATATATGCAGATGATATGATTTTGTGTATAGAAAATCCCAAAGAGTCAACCAACAAGTTTTTGAAACTAATCAAAAATTTCTGTAAAGTTGTAGGATATTAAGATATTAAATTAATATACAGAAAAAAGTGAATTTGGATACTTGGAAAAGAAATAAAGAAAACTATCCCCTTTACAATAACATCAAAACAATAAAATATATAGGAATAAGCTTAACCAAGGAAGTGAAAGATCTGTATAATGAAAACTACAAGACTCTGTTGAAAGGAATCAAAGACACAAAAGAAAAGGTATACCATTGCTTCATTCATGGGTTGGAAGAATTAATAGTGTTAAGGCATTCATACTACCTATAGTCATCTACAGATTCAATAGAAGCCCTATCAAAATTATAATGGCATTCTTCACATAGAAAAAAACTCTAAAATTTGTATGGAAACACCAAAAGACCTCAAGTAGCCAAAGCAATCTTGAGAAAAAAGAATCTCCTGATTGTTTCCTGATTTCAAAATATACTACAAAGCGATAGTGTGTACAATATGGTTTTGGCATAAAAATAGACGTATTGACCAATGCAAGGGAGTTCAGGATTAATCCCTTGCATATAAAGTCAACTGATATTGGCAAGTGAGTAAGGGAGCCAATGGGGACAGGATAGTCTCTTCAAAAAGTGTTACTGGGAAAACTGAACAAATACTACAAAACAATGACACTGGACCACTCTTTTACACCTTTCACAAAAATTAATTTTAACTTTAAAAACTTAAAGATAAGATCTGATAACATAAAACTTCTAGAAGAAAATGTAGGGAAGACTCTCCTTGGCATTGCTCTTGCAATGATTTTTTTTTTGGCTATGACACTAAAAGTATAAACAACAAAATAAAAAATAATAAAATGGACTACATCAGACTTAAAAGCTTCTGCATAACAAAAGAAAAAATCCTATTACAGGTAGGGATTGGTTTGGGCCCATGCTTGTACACCTCCAATGAAAAACCAGAAGTCTGAGAGCTAATGCACATGAAGGAGACATATTTGCAAAGACATTTTATCATGTGTAAATCTTCATCTGCCCTGTGATATTTCATGTATAATTTATAATTTGTAAGTTAGAAATAAGTAGAAGAAGGAAGTCATTTTTCAGAGATTCAGGTTTTGGTCAGGTGAGAGTACTATACAAGTAGAAAAAAATGGCCTTTTCTTTTTTCTTTCTGATTTTACTTTCTGCTTGTACTGAAGCATCAGGTAACAGCTTCAGAGGAGTGCTGCTTAAGATACATTTGGGAATCAGGTTGCCATGGCAACTGTCTCTGAAATAACAAATCCCCTTAGAGTGTTCTGAGAAACTCCCCCTACTCCATATCTTCTTTGCACTTGGATCTCAAGGAGAGCCTATTTTAATTTCATTTTAATGAACTATCTTTCTTCATTTTCAACTTTTGTGTAGTGGGATTGAGATTCGTTAGGGTTACTCTGGGACGTGGAAAATTCTAAATGCATATCAGAAAGATAGAGCACCATCACTGCTAAGTCTTAGCTGAGGGTGAGCAGGTCTTCACTGATGTATGTGCACAAACTCGTAACCACACACTGGCCTGAGTGCAGTGCTTTTAGTTAGACTTGCTTGGAGGAAGACAGACTTCTGCCTTTGTGCTTTGATTTCATAACTTTTGTAAGAGGGCTTCTGCCATTAACCCAGAACCAAAACTTCTCTAAGCCACTGGCTTAGAGATAACCTCAAGTTTCCCCATATCAAGATTTATTTCTTGGCTATGAAACATGTCATCCTTAGTATATAAAAGCTCCCGGTAAGAGACACAAAATACAAGTTGCATCTTTAGTCTCTATTTGAATGAAATTCCTTCCTGAAAACTGTTTGAGAACGTGTACAATTTACAGTAACCAGGCCTGATGTCTTCAGACAAATTGGTTGCTGTCAGTAACATACAATAAGCACCTTTAAGAAGCTCAATGATGTCCTTGGCCCCTGTGAAGTTTGGAGTTGGAGAGAGAGTCTGAGTTAAGATTCTGGAACCTTGTAAGCTGTGTGCCCATCTCACTTTTAAAGTGAAGATAAACAGGTCTAACCTATTAATAGCTTGTTATGAGGAATTAATGAGATAAAATTACTTATGTGTTACTTTGGATCCTTCCTATGGGGTTTCTGGAACACAGTAAGTGCCCAATATAAAGTCTTAAGAATTATTTTTCCCACACTGCTTTGCTCTTCATTGTTCTTAAAAAGATGTATCCTAAATAAAAGAATAGGTCATTAAAGGTCTTGTCAAGCATTATCAGAAATGTAAATAAACACTTTTTCTTCCCTGGGGAAGGTGGTCTCTTGGAGCTGTGATCCCGAGGGAGTCTCTTGTAATGAGGTCAACTGAGATCTCTGATCCAGAATAAAAGTCTTCAGTTTCCTGTTATCTATGGGTATAAGGAAAGGATGTTGCTTCATCCCTGGAGGCTGGACCACAGTCAGAGACCACGTCCTTCTGCTCAGCAAGAGAAGCAAGATAAACTAGAGATTTTGATCCTTAAAGTTGAGAAGCAGAAGCAGAAGCATCTGAACTTTGAATTTTCACCTCCTTTTCACCAGGGCATTTGAGTCACATGAAAGAGATGGATGAGAGCCTGCAGAGCACAGAACGACGACTCCAGGCTGAAGGGTGAGTGAGTGTCTGCCTGACCTGGTCTGTCCTGTGGCATAGAGGTTACAAGATCATGCTCTGAGTCAGACTACCTGAGTTCACCTTCTGTTGCAACTGGGATTTGTGCAAGTCACTTAAGTTCAGTGTTCTCGTCTGTTACATGGAGATAATTATAATGCTACACAGCCTTTAGAACAATATCTATCCCACAGTTAGAGCTCTGTAAGTGTTCCTCATCTTTTTCTTAAAGTTTATTGATAACTTTGCATTATGACTCCATTATTATTGGTGGATAATAATATATATCCACTGAGCATGTGTGCATGCTCAGTCGTGTCTAACTCTTTGCAACCCCTAGACTACAGTCCACCAGGCTCCTCTGTCCATGGAATTTTCCAGGCAAGAATGCTGGAGTGAATTGCCATTTCCCCCTCCAGGGGATGTTCCTGACCCAGAGATGGAATCTGTGTCTTCTGTGTCTCCTGCACTGACAGGTGGATCCTTTACCACTGAGCCACCTGGGAAACCATCATTATTATTATCATCACGTAATAAGTTCACAACCATTCCAACCAAAGACCCTGGGCACATGACTGTACCATTTTGCTCTGCTCAGTTTGAGACCCAAGGTGGAAGGTCTAGGCAGGGTCGAATGGCTTCCATGTCTCAAGAGTAACCCTAGAGAAGGGCCCCAGGTCTACCTACTTGACCAAGGGCTGTGGAGGGAAGGAAATGCACAGAATGGGTACAGGAAGAGGTGGCCGGATGTATCAGCCTTTATTCTGAAAGCAAATTTCACCCACAGTTACTAGGGTGGTTCATGGCACTTGGGGACCATGAAAAGAGAGTAGATATGAAGTCCTGAAGATCAAATTCTCTCAGTTCAAATGCCATTCTCAAGAAGGATTTTTTTTCCCCTCTCTTTCTCTGAACAACTCTTCTTTTCCCCTCACAGATTCTCCTAGAGGAGAATGGCTGAAGAGAACACCTCCTCTGTGACAGAGTTCATCCTCGCAGGCTTAACAGACCAGCCAGAACTCCAGATCCCCCTCTTCTTCCTGTTTCTGTGTTTCTACATGGTCACTGTAGTGGGGAACCTGGGCTTGATAACCTTGATTGGACTGAATTCTCACCTTCATATTCCCATGTACTTTTTCCTTTTCAACTTGTCCTTCATAGATTTAAGTTTCTCTACTGCCATTGTCCCTAAAATGCTGACAAGTTTCGTCTCAGAGAAGAACTTCATTTCCTATGCAGGGTGTATGACTCAGCTCTTTTTCTTCTGTTTCTTTGTCTTTTCTGAATCCTTCATCCTGTCAGCAATGGCATATGACCGCTATGTTGCCATCTGTAAGCCACTGGTGTACATGGTCACCATGTCTCCTCAGGTGTGTTTACTCCTTTTGTTGGGTGTGTATGTGATGGGAGTGTTTGGGGCTATAGCCCATACAGGAAATATAGTATTTCTGACTTTCTGTGGTGACAACCTTGTCAATCACTATATGTGTGACATCATTCCCCTCCTTGAGCTCTCCTGTAACAGCTCTTATGTAAATTTGCTGGTAGTCTTTATTGTTGTGACCATTGGCATTGGAGTGCCCATTGTTGCCATTTTTATCTCTTATGGTTTTATCCTTTCTAGCATTTTCCACATTAGTTCCACTGAAGGAAGGTCCAAGGCTTTCAGTACTTGCAGTTCCCACATACTTGCAGTCTCTCTTTTCTTTGGGTCAGGAGCTTTTATGTACCTCAAACCACCTTCTATTTTACCTCTTGATCAGGGAAAAGTGTCCTCCTTGTTCTATACCATTGTGGTGCCCATGTTCAACCCATTAATTTACAGCTTGAGGAATAAGGATGTCAAATTTGCCCTAAAGAAAACCTTGGACAAGAATAATGTTGTCTTGAAGAAATATTAGAAATTGAGAAAAAAGATTCAATTTTTAATTGGAATGTTTATTATTATTATTGTTATTTGGTGTGGACTTCAAGTTCCAGTGCTTCCATTCTGTCCAATATATAAAGGAGATTTAACTTTTTCCCAAGTGGATTTATCCTCCCTCACCCTCATTTCCCCTCTTCCTTTTTTACTTTTATAAAAATAGTTGCTATATTTAGAGTATTCAATGTTGAATGGGATTTTGGAATCACTTAATCCAGTGCCAGTGTATAATACATCACACGTTGGAGACTCAGAAATGTATATTACCCAAGAATATAGAACTACCTGGTGCCACAGCTGGGACTGAAATCTCAGCTTGAATCCCAAACGAGTTTGTTTTCTTTATGCCATGTTTTCTTGCCTCATGTCTTTCTTGGAATATTCTACTTCACATGTTTGTTGACCTAGCACATTTAACTTATGAATATGTTCACAGTAATTTCATGCTACTTCTCACAGGATAATTTTAATATATCACATTTTGTAAGAGAGTAGGAGGTGAAAGATTTTGTTGAGTTGGTCTTGGCAAAATGACAAGATCAGTTCTGATGAATTTTGTAGTGTGTGAGTGGGAAGAATGTTAGATTTCAGATAAATGCAAGATGGGCACCTCTGACTTGGTAGGTGGAGCTCTAGGGACACAATTTAGTGACTTAGAACTCCCAGGTGAGAGAAATAAAATTTGATGGGGTATAAAGATGTAGGGTGGAGGTGTTTCAACACTAATGGGCCAGAATTTGGAGTTTCATTTCAAGGGGTACCTTGGTGGTAGTCTGAGTTAACTGGGAGCTGTACTATCCAATAAAATAGTCACTAGCCATATACAGTATCCAGTACTTGAAATGGGATCATCCAAATTGAGACATGGTATAACTGTAAAATACACACTGGATCTTTGAATAATTAATATGAAAACTAATCTAAAATATCTCATTGATTGTCTTTTTTATTGATTACATGCTGAATTGACACTTTTGATCTACTATGTTGAATAAAAATGCAATTAGAATGAATTGATCTGTTTAGTTTTTTAATGTATCTATCTACCAGAAAGTTTAGAATTATACAGGTGGCTTTCATTTTATTTCTTGGATGTTATTATATTTCTATTGTCTGGAAGATGGGACAGAGCAGTAGATGGCTGTGGGCACACATTTAGTTATCAGGGCAGCACCAAGCTACTGCTTTTTAGGAGAGGCAATTGCTATTGACTTTTCAGGCACTTCTGATTGCCACCACATTCTAATGATGAGGCAAATGGGAAAGAGATGCTGATTTCAGGATGAATTTACAAAAACACTGTATTATTGAATGGAAAATGTGTGTGTGTATGTGTGTGTGTGTGTGTGTGCACTAAGTTGCTTCAGTCATGTTTGACTGTGCAGCCGCATAGACTGTAGCCTGCCAGGCTCCTCTGTCCATGGGATTCTCCAGGCAAGAATACTGGAATGGGTTGCCAATTCTTCCTCCAGGGAATCTTCTGGATCCAGGGATCAAATCCAAATGTCCTAAGTCTCATGCACTGGCAGGCAAGATCTTTACCACTAGTGTTGTCTGGGAAGCCTGGCATATGGAAAAGAGATATTGATCTCAGGATAAATTTATAAATACACAGTATTATTAATGGAAAATATAGCTTTATATAAAAAAATCAAAAAAGAAAAAATGTTTGGTTTAAACTCACTAAACTCATTAGTGGTAAAATTTCTTTGAGAATAATGACAAGTGAAGTGCTAGGGAAATATTTTCACTTATAAATTTTCCTCTAGGAAAGTTATTCTATTAGGAGATGAGGGAAGTTTGGATAAAACTTAGTTTTGTCCTTTGATTCTGGCCAATATTGCTGCAATGAGAAGAACAAATATACAGAGGAGGACTGTACTTTAGATGAGATTGAATAGTTCTTTGAATTCAGGAGACCTAGAATTTAGGAATGGGGTTGGTATATCTGGGTATGCATTACAAAGTAGGTTAATGAAAGCAAACAGAAACCTTTAAAAATTTTTTGTAATTAACCTTTATATAGTAAAGTGCACAAATCATGTGTATAACTCATTGAACTTTTACATATGTATATGTAACCACAGCCTTATTCAAGATCTAAAACATTTCCATCCAAATTAGAAAGTTTCCTCTTTCCCTTTTCCAGTAGAACTGTTTACGCTGCTATCAACAATGTCCAAAAGTTTCAGTTTCTCTACATCTTCATTAATACTCAACATTTTTATTTATTCTTTCAGTTGTTGTAGCAGAATACCTTTTAATTTTAGTTTTCATTTTCCTTAAGGGTAATAAAGTTGAGCACCTTTTAATATTTTTATTGGCTATTTGAATATCTTCTGCAAAGTAATTA
This sequence comes from Antilocapra americana, assembly GCA_007570785.1. Lineage (NCBI taxonomy): Eukaryota > Metazoa > Chordata > Mammalia > Artiodactyla > Antilocapridae > Antilocapra > Antilocapra americana. The sequence continues at coordinate 8,986,261 of ML661322.1, forward strand.
TTCAAGTATTTTTCCCACTTGAAAATCAGAATTTTTAGTTGTTTTCTTATTACTTTAAAGAATTTTTAAAATTCTACATACAAGTCCATGTATTTGCATGTGTGCTTATATATGTACATGCATGTATAACATATGTGTATGTATAGGTAATATACATGTATATGTACATATACACATATCTTTATGTCTACCTCTACCTCCATCTCTCTCTGTTATCTATTTTCTCTCAGACTATGTCTCACTTATTCTTAACAGTATCTTTTGATTGCAGATGTTCTTATTTTTCATGGTTTGATTTATCATCTTTCCATCTAATGGTAAGTGCAGTGTCTTATTTAAGGGTTACTTTACTGTTCTTCCTGAGGCCAGAGGAAGAGGAATGCAAAGGGGTATGAGTGAGAAAGAAGACATAGCAAACCCCTGGTGGCTTTGCCTCTGTCACCATTTTGGGTCCCTTGATCTTCTGGCTCTACCCTATGTTTATACTATCGCTACTTCTATTTGATTGATGCTTTGCAAGGGTGGAGCACTTGGGGCATGAAAGTGCAGTATTTTAAGTATTTTCAGTTTAATAAAGATGTATTTATTTTTTGTTTTAAAGAAGATGTAATTAGCATACAATTTAAACAAATTAAATTAGCACACAATTTAAACAAATGTTTAAAATGTAATTCTGATACATTTTGACATATGTCTACACTCATGGAACCATCACCACAGTCTTATTCCTTTGGGAATTCTTCCATTTCCCCCCATTCTTTCTAGGTAACTGCTGATCTGTTTTCTTTCTTTCATTTTCATTCTCAAGATTTTCTGAAAGTGTTATTGTACAGTATGTGTTCATTTTTGTCTGGTTTATGCCACTTGGTTTAGGTATTCTGAGATTCTTCTATGTTGTTACATCTATTAATAACTCATTATTTTTTGTTGTTGAGTAATGAGTCATTGAGTGAATGATTATACTACCAACTACTACTGCTACTACTAGTAGGATATATGGATACACTACTACCATTTGTAGTTGTGATATATCAACCCCTGTTGATAGCCATTTGGGTTGTTTCCAGTTTTGGGGCTACTACAAACAAAACTCTTGTGAACATCCATGTATATGTCTTTGTACGGACATAGTCTTTCATCTTTCTTTCTTTTTTTTTTAATTAGTTTTGCCATACAATGACATGATATCACCATGGGTTTACATATGCTCCCCCTTCAGAAACCCCTCCCTCCTCCCTCCCTCCTGCCCCCCCCCCAGGGGAAATCTCGATGCACCAGCCCTGAGCATCAATCCTGGGCTGGCAATTGATTAGACATATGATAATTAACATGTTTCAATGCCATTCTCCCATATCATCCCACCCTTACCCTCATCCACAGAGTCCACGAGACTATTCTATACATCTGCGTTCCTTTTGCTGTCTCGCATGTTGGGTTCTCTTTACCGTCTTTCTAAATTCCATATATATACGTTAATATACTGTACTGTTGTTTTTGCTTCTGGCTTACTTCACTCTGGATAATGGGCTCCAGTTTCGTCCATCTGAGTACAATTGCTTCAAATGAATTTTTTTTTAATGCTGAGTAATATTCCATTGTGTATATGTACCACAGCTTTCTTATCCATTCGTCAGTTGATGGGCATCTAGGTTGCTTCCATGTCCTGGCTATTGTAAACAAAGCAGCGATGAACATTGGGGTACACGTGGCTCTTTCAATTCTGGTTTCCTCGGTGTATATGCCCAGCTTTCATCTTTCTTGAGTAATACACAGGAGTGGAACAGTGAGATCATATGATAGGTATATGTTTAATTTTTCAAAAACCTGCCAAACAGTTTTCCAAAGTGGTTGTACCATTTTATTTTTATTTATTTATTTTTTGAAAGTCATTGATTTTCAGTTTATTTATCTTTTTCTTGTTGTCAGGATAAGAGTAACATTTTCCAAACTTTTTACACATCAGAACTGAAACTACAACATTTTGAACAGAAAATTGGTTACTCTTTTTTTTTTTATTGTTTTTGCCATACAATGACATGATATCACCATGGGTTTACATATGCTTCCCCTCCAGAACCCCCCTCCCTCCACCCTCCCCCCCGGGAAATCTCGCTGCACCAGCCCCGAGCATCAATCCTGGGCTGGCGATTGATTAGACATATGATAATTAACATGTTTCAATGCCCTTCTCCCATATCATATTTTATACTCTCGGGAGTAGTGTTAAAGATTTTTAATTCCTGCACTTCCTCACCATACTTGGTATATCCCTCTTTTTAATTAAAAAGATTTTTAATAGATGTGTCGTGGTATCTCAATGTGGTTTTAGTTTGCATTTCCCTAGTGACTAAATGATGATGACCATCTTTTTGTATGATTGTGTGTCATCCATCTGTCTTCTTTGGTGAAATGTCTATCTAACTTTTTGCTCCATTTAAAAAACGGTAGCTTATTTTTCTCATTGAGATGTCAAGGTTCTTTATATATTTTGAATTCTAGTCCTTTGCTAAACAGTAAGATTTCTAAATGGTCCATGGTTTGTCTTTTCATTCTTACAGAAGATCTTAATTTTGATTGGGATTGTATTCAATCTGTGGATATTTTGGGAGAGAACTGACATTTACTTTCCCCTCAGCAATAAATGAAGTACTCACTTTCTTAACAGTCCCTGTAACATAGTATATGCTCAAAAATGTTCAACTTTTCCAACCTGATATGTGAAAAAATAGTTTTTAAGCATTGTTATAATTTGGATTTCTCTAATAAATAGAAACATTGGAGATGTTTTCAGGTATTTAATAGCTGTTGGTATTACTTCTTATATGGATGATCTTTTCACAACGTTCTCCCACTTTTCTGCTGGATTTTGATTTTCCCAATGTTTGGGAGGGCTGTATATTAACTATATTATGCTTTTTGTCTGAGATATAAGTTGCATTTATTTCTTCCCTTTTGTGATTTGGCTTTTGACTTTCCTTATGATATAAAATTTTTAAAGGTTTTAATTTTTATTATTTCTCATATTTTAATCATAGTTATAAATGTTTTTTCCCTCTTAGGTTATAAAGAAATTCACTTATCTTTTCATAATGTTTGCATGATTTTTTAAAAATCTGAATGTCTGATCTTTTTAGAAATTGTACCAGTGTATGGTGTGAGGAATGGATCTAACTTTATCTTTTTCCATATGGCTATCCAGTTGTTCTATCACCATTTATAAAAAAAGTCCTTCTTTTCCCTGCTGACTTGAGCTGTTGCCTTCATTACACACTAAGTTTTATAGGTTCTTGAGTTATTTCTGTATTCTCCATTCTGCTTTATTGGTCTGTAAGCCTATTCATAAGCCAATAACACAATGCTTTAATTATAGAAGCTTCACAACATTTTCCTATCTTGAAGGTACCTTCTGCATATTGTTCTTAGTTTTTTTTTAGGGTTTTCCTGGATATTCATTTTAAGCTATAACTTTTATAATTAATCTGTCTAATTCTAGAAAAAACTGATGGCATATTTATTTATTGCATCTTAAATTTATAATTAAACTTAGAGAGGGTTGGCATTTTTGGATATTCAGACTTTTCACCATTCCGTGTGATATGCCTTCCCATTTTCTTCAGGTCTACTTCAGTAACAAGCAAGAATGTTTTGTAATTTTCCTCATTTATGTTTGAACATTTCTAATTAGACTTATGCTTAGGAATTCTATTTTATTTTGTTAGTATAACAAGGGTTCTAGCTTTCATATTATATTCTGATTAGTGTTTATATACGTGAATTCTACTGAACTATATGTTAACTTTATACTTTAATATAATTGTTGTTTTTTGTAGAAGTTTTTCCAGGAATTCCTCTCAGGTTTTCCCAGTATGCTGATTAAATTTCTATAAATAGAGATAATTTCGCCTGTTTCCTTTTGAGTCTTAGCCTCTAATTCCTTTCCCATTTATAATTGCATTTCTAATACTTTTAATACAATGTTAAGTAATAGTGGAGACTGTAGGCATCTTGGTTCTATTCCAAGTTCTAATTAGAGATATCTCAAGCATTTTCAAATTAAGTTGCTGGCTTTTGATCTGAGTTTTACATATTGTATCATCTTAAAGAAGTATATCATTTTCTAAAAACACTTTAAAAGCATGAGTGGATGTTGTATTTTGTCAATTGCTTTTCATCTTCTTTGGGATTTTATTCTCTCAAAATTTCCTCATCTTTTTTTATATCTTTAATATCTCCATCTCTATAGACTTCTATTGCTGAATATATACAATCCTACTTTACCTTTAAAAACTCCTTTTGATACTCATTCTCTCTTCTGCCTTTTCTGTCCACATTCAGTCTCAACAATATATATTTTTAAAAATGTTATATAGTCCTACAATGTCTCCCTTTGTATCCCAGTGCCAGAATGTAACACTTCTGTTCAGATGCACTTGTGTTTTAAAATCTAATTTTTCCATCCCAGTGAAAACCTTGCATCTGGTTTTCAGGGCATTCTTAGACCCTAGGTTTAGCTCCTATCTATGTGCCTTGATTACTATCCTGAAATCTAGGCAAGAGACCACCAGGTGTAAGGATTCACTATCTGACTTGAACTTAAAGGTATTATGCCCACTCCAATTTTTCAGTAGGTATGAAGTTTCAGTTTGGCATGATGGATAAATTCCAGAGACCTGCTATATAATACTATACCTGTAATTAACAATGCTGTATCACACACTTAAAAATTTAAGAGGGCAGACTTCATGTTAAGTGATCTAACCACAATCAAAACAAAACAACTAATATACAAAAACAAGAAACATAACGTAAGAAACCTCACTACAGTCCATGTCATTTTATGACTATGTAGTCATTATTTAAGAAAGTAAATTCTAGAAAAAAATGCACCATCATCCAGGTAACACTATGTTTTAAAGGAAACTTTTTACAGCAACTGGGTATAATTTTTCAATATATTTTCAAATGCAGAAATGATGGGATTATGGAATAATTATTGAATAAAAGCATGAATCATTCATATAGTGAACTTCTACCTTAGCCAAAATAATAGAGGATATGCACTTGGATTCTTGGCCTCCAAAAATGAGGCATCTTTAGAAAAATGTCACCATGGCTATGTGCGATTCTTCCCTGCTGTCTCTACATGGCACAGTACTGCTTCCATGGAGCGAATGATAATACAGCATTTACTTCTCTCACAGATTTTAAGCCATTTTGAGGCAGATTGCATTGTTATTTGATAAGGCAAAGTCTTTGGTAGCTTTGAAGTGTCTAAACAATTTTACTGAGAAAGGTAATGTGATGAGGGGCTTTGTAGGTTAAGGGTGTTAGGACCCTAACCAACCCACATACTGTGTTGCTGAAATTTGCCATTATTGCTGAGAACCAGCAAAGGGGTTCCCAACTACAGTCAACTTTGCACCACATCTGTGGCTCTGGAAGAGGGGCTCCTGCTTCTCTTCTTGGATATAGAAATTCTGGACAGAAGTCTAAATGAGCTCTGTTTGTGAAAACTACATTTTGTTTGTTTGTTTCTTTTGCAGGTACTTCTCCTAGGAGAGCCCCTGAGGGAAGCGTCTTTGGGTTCCAGCCAGATCTTGATATGTATATACATGTAAAAGAAGCCTCCCTTTAAATATCATGCTGTGATCTCAGTGTCATGGACAGATGTTGTGTGCTTTCTACAGTTGGAGGGAATTATCTGGGCAAGGCATTGATGTGAAACCATGGTCTTTGGCTAAGAATTGATTCCAGGATAATGCAGGCATTAATTTTCTTGACATCACAGGAAAAAGAAGTATATAGGCTTAGGGCACTCCTCTTCCTACACCATGCAAGCTTTTTCCTTTCAGGGAAAGCAGACTGTAGAACTCCGCACTGCTAACACTAAGCTGAAAAAGGGTAAGTGGTTGCATGGCAGCATCCCGTGTCTCTCTTTGTCCTTGTTTCTAACGTGAAGCCCTGAAATCTAAGGGTTTGGGAACTACATCTTGCTCTAATTTTGTTCTGGAGTGAGAGGGTGACTGAAACAATGGAGTCAGAGATCGTGATATCTCTAGGTCTCTTTCCAGTTCTCATCCCTTCTTCAAGATGTGTTTCCTAAGCAACCTGGGAAATTATTGAACATCTCTGGGATGCTGCACCTCTGTCTTTGCTGTGAGGATGGGGTTTCCACTGCACACTCCAGTTGTAGCTTACCCTGAGTCACTGGTATCCCTGAGCTACTGACTGTTGGGACATTTTTCAAACAGGGAGTTGTATTCACAAATGTATAAAGACACAGGAAGGCATCTTTCTATGTTAAGACTAGTTATTCTCCTGTTATGGCAATAGAAATCCTCATCTCTGAGTCATGGAATGTTGGCCCGTAAAGAGGTTTTTTTTTCTCCTACCTGCAGAAATGACTTCCCTGAAGAGAGAGGCTCTGGGAAATGTATCAGCAGTGACTATTTTTAGATGTTTCACAAACAGACAACAACTCCATCCCACACTCTTCTCCTTATTCCTAGAGCTTGGTCACTTTTACTGGGCTGGATACTCTCAGTGATCTCGTCTTCTTAGATCTCTCCTATCTTTTTTGTCATTTCCCTTAAAATAATAGTGAATTCTGTACCAGAGAGTTCATTATCACCAGCTTGAAGCGCAAGAGTCTATTCGTTTCTTCTGCTTCTCTGTCATTAGTGATCACAGTCTTACTACTTGCAGCCTGGGGTCACTGTGGAATATGTGTCCCTCAGGTCTGCTCTCGGCTGATACTTGGTTTGTATCGGGTTAGATCCTAGTGGGGTAATACCCCACTCAGTGACAGTGAGACCAAACACCATCAGCCACTGCATGTACTGTTAAGCTGCTTCTAATCAACATCTCTTTTATTGGCACTTCTTCCACAGGCTGGTGGATTCTGTAGTCATGAGCATTAGACTCACCATCTTCATCGCTCACGGACTTGCGGTTTCCACCAGCCTCCATTTTCTCTACCCTGAGGCAGAGACAAAAGCTGTTTTGATTTTCTCTGAATCAAGGAAATGCTTTTAAAGCCTCGTCCAGATGTCTCTAGGGGTCTTGCCTTCTCCAACCACCCACAGGACAGAGTGGCAGGTGGAAGCCAAAGACTGTGGTCGACAGCTGCACATCTCCCTGTCTCTCTTTCCTCACACAAAAAATGACGGAATTGAGTGCCCTGTCTCTTGTCGGAATTCAGGAATGTTATTGCCAGTAGGAAGTGCTGGTGAATTGTTCTAGAGCAGTGTCCACCTTTTCTCTTCTTGAAGTGACATATGGTTTGGGAAAGCAGGCTCCTCAAATAGATCTGGATGTATTTGCCTAATGACCTAGGTTCCTATAGACAGGGCTGGTCACTGACCAATACACGCAAACAGCTGGGCTGAAGGAGAATAGTCTCTGAGAAAATGTAGTTCTTTACATTTCAAGTTATTTTTTCAAGACGATTTGAAAAGTACATGTTTCAACAGTGAAGCAGTTCTGAGCTATATTTATGGAACTTTGGAAGCAAGAATTTAACATACAACTATGCGCATATGTGAAATAAGTAATTATATGTTTATACACAAGAGGCAACCTGGTTTGAGCAATTATTCCTCTTCTCTGCAAATGGCCAAATTCTCTCTGGCCCAAAGTGGATGATTCCTCTAAAATGGGTACCTGTCCCTCCAGGCCCTAGGAGAGTAAAGAATGGGAAGAAACTTTTCTCTTTATCCATATCCTCTATTTCTCTTCCCTAAGGGAGAGGAGTGACTGGTGAAGCTGCAAAACTGAACTGGGCCTCTTTAAAGGACTGGCCTGTCCCCTGGACCAAGACTCGTCTCCTTCTTCATGTGTTCCTTCCCAAGTGTTGCTAGTGGTAAAGAGCCTGCCTAGCAGTGCAGGCAAATGTAAGAGACAAGGGTTTGATCCCTGGGTCAGGAAGATCCCTTGGAGGAGGGCATGGAAACCCACTCTAGTATTCTTGCCTGGAGAATCCCATGAACAGAGGAGCCTGGAGAACTACAGTCCATAGGCTGTATGAGTCTATGACTACAGTTCACAGGCCGGACTCTCTGTATCCACAAAGAGTCAGACACACCTTAGAGGCACAGCAGGCATCATGCATCCCTTGATAGGGAAGGCCTGATGCTGTCCGTTTTTCCTGTGCCTGGGTTCATCAGCCTTACCTGGGGAAGGCAATGAGGGAATTAGAGAAACTCTCCTTGGCTGCAGAACTAAGCTGTATACTCCAGTTAACTTTACTACTATGAAGCTGATCTTTTGATTTCCCTTTTGTGAGGCTCCTGTGTCTCATTTCTCAGTTCTCTGCTGAACGTGCAGAGAGTGGGAAGAGTGATTATCATTCTTTACAACTTCAACAATCTCCCTGTCATACACTCAGTGATTCAGCCCATACTATCACTTGCCTTTGTTCAGATGTATGCATATTTTCATATGCAAAGCTTTACTGGGCTTCCAGTTTTTGGTTTTCTTCAGTTGGTCTGCCTGTGATGCCTTTCTCCAACCTCTGCTCTGAACCCGCTTATTATTCAGGACTCACAGCAATATATTTCTAGTATATCATAAGCTTGGTAACACATTTTCTTAGCAACAGTATAATAGTTACATATAATGAGACATGGTTTCTGGGTGATGATTTAAAGTGAAATAAATTTAAAATATGGCCATTAATTTGTTATAAAGGCAAAAGCATACCACGTACTAAGACATATAATTCTTTTCCAACAAAAACCAAACCTTAATTTTATGCAATGAATTGATTACCTAAGGGGACTCAACAGGTTATAAAGTGCAATTGGGTGGCCCATGAAAAACAGACTTCTATGCCTAGATATTAAAAAATGGTGTTCATAGATTTGTGACTGCCAAGATGGGGTGGTGCGGGAGGGAAGAACTGGGAGTCTGGGGCTAGCAGAGCAAGCTATTATAGATAGGATGGCTATAACAACCAAGTTTTACTGTATAGCAAGAGAGCTGTATTCTACATCCTGTGATAAACCATAATGGAAAAGAATATGAAAAAGAATATATATATATATACACACACATGTATATATATGTATATATATATACTTTTAAATATTTAAATATTTAAATAAATTTAATATTTATATAAACATTTAAATATTTATACTTTTAAAAATATTTAACTGCTGAATTTAAAGGCAGAGGAACCAGAGATCAAATTGCCAACATCCGTTGGATTATCAAAAAAGTAGGAGAGTTCCTGAAAAACATCTATTTCTGCTGTATTGACTATGCCAAAGCCTTTGACTGTGTGGATCACAATAAACTATGGAAAATTTTGAAAGAGATGGGAATACCAGACCACCTAACCTGCCTCTTGAGAAATCTTGTGCAGGTCAAGAAGAAGCAGTTAGAACTGGACATGGAACAACAGACTGGTTCCAAATAGGAAAAGGAGTACGTCAAGGCTGTATATTGTCACCCTGCTTATTTAACTTATATGCAAAGTACATCATGAGAAACGCTGGGCTGAATGAAGCACAAGCTTGAATCAAGATTGGCGGGAGAAATATCAATAACCTCAGATATGCAGATGACATCACCCTTATGGCAGAAACGAAGAACTAAAGGGCCTCTTGATGAAAGTGAAAGATGAGAGTGAAAAAGTTGGCTTAAATCTCAACATTCAGAAAACTAAGATCATGGCATCTGGTCCCATCACTTCATGGCAAATAGATGGGGAAACAGTGGAAACAGTCAGATTTATTTTTTCAGCCTCCAAAATCACTGCAGATGGTGATTGCAGCCATGAAATTAAAAGATGCTTACTCCTTAGAAGGAAAGTTGTGACCAACTTGGAGAGCATATTAAAAAGCTGAGACATTACTTTGCCAACAAAGGTCCATCTAGTCAAGGCTATGGTTTTTCCAGTAGTCATGCATGGAAGTGACAGTTGGAGTATAAAGAAAGCTAAGTGCCAAAGAATTGACGCTTTTAAACTGTGGTGTTGGAGAAGACTCTTGAGAATCCCTTGAACTGCAAGGAGGCCCAACCAGTCCATCCTAAAGGAGATCAGTCCTGAATATTCATTGGAAGGACTGATGTTGAAACTGAAAGTCCAACACTTTGGCCACCTGATGCGGCAAGCTGACTCATTTGAAAAGACCTTGATGTTGGGAAAGATTGAAGGCAGGAGGTGAAGGGGATGACAGAGGATGAGATGGTTGGATGGCATCACTGACTCAATGGACATGAGTTTGGATAAACTCCAGGAGTTGGTGATAGACAGGGAGGCCTGGCGTGCTGCAGTCCATGGGGTCCCAAAGACTCAGACATGACTGAGCGACTGAACTGAAATATTTAACTAAGTCACTTTGCTGTATAGCAGAAATGCAATACGACATTGTAAATCAACTACCCTTCAATAAAATTTTTAGAAAGAGATTAATGGATAACAAAATAGAAAATTCCTTTTCATAAAAAAAATAAAATAAAGTGGAGTTCACAATATATACCACTTAAAACATAAGTGTTATGCATGCTATATGCTAAATAAGCATTCAACTAAGAGTAAAGTAATCATTTTAAATGCACATTAAAAAGAACTTGGAGATCAATTGATAGCCTGAATTATTTTATACATTTACTCCTATAACAGGAGTCCCATCTATAGGGGCATATTCCTAAGCAGCCAGAGTGAAATCTTTAGTCACCGAGCAGTCACTGTTTGGTAGGCATTGTCCATGAACTGGAATAGTGATCTCTTCACCCACTTGACAATGAATTAATTTAGTTTTTAGCCCTTATCTCACTGTATTTTAGATTTTACCAAACATGTTACCTCCTGCATTAGTCCAGGTCGTTTGTGAAGCAAGATGCCAAGACAAGGTTAAATGTGTAACATCTGTCAGGGCAAATGAGGCAGGAGCTAGAGGAAGCTGGGGGTGATATTAGACTGGTGAGGCTGATGGTAAGGCACAGGGAATTCTTGAGCCAAATCTCATGGGAGGAGTCCCATATCTAGCAAGAACATGCCTGCTTAAAAAAATCCCTGTTCTTTTAGTCATTTTAGCTGGGAGCAACCTGTGGGAACATGGCCTTAGTACTAGTGTAGTGATGATCAATTTCAGAGTGCAGAGACAGGGCTGATCAACCATTCACACTTCCTGAAGTAGTAGATCTGAGATGTGCATGTTCATATCAACACAAGGAATTCAAATATAAAATATGATGTTTAGGGACTTCCCTGGTGTCCCAGTGGCCAAGACTCTAAGCTCCCAAAGCAGGGGGCCCAGGTTTGATCCCTGGGCAAGGAACTAGGTCAGTCATGCTGCAAACTAAGACCCAGCAAAGCCAATAAATACATAAATATTTTTTAAAAATATAATGTTTATTTCATTAAAAATTATTTTAAAAGATAATTCACTGTTTAAAGCAAAAAAAAATGAGAACAATGTGCTATGGTCTGTATAACATATGATGAAATAAAAAATATGACAGTGATCAAAAAGGATGGAAAGGAAAATGGAACTATACCTTTTAAAGGTTTTTAATATTTATAGAGTTATAAGCTTTTATTTCAAGAAAGATTTTGATAAGATAAACTTACATATTGTCATCATTATTAGAAACCACTATTAAAATGTGATATAGTTACATTACAACAGAGGGGATACAGGAGAGTACTAGAAAGTTCTCAGGGCTTCCCAGGCAACACAGTGGTATAGGACCCACCTCCCAGTGCAAGATTTGCAGGAGATGCAGGTTCAATCCCTGGGTCAGGAAGATCCCATTGAGGAGGAAATGGCAATCTACTCTGGTATTCTTGCCTAGAGAATTCTATGGAAAGAGGAGCCCCTGGCAGGCTACAGTCCATAGGTGCTACAAGGAGTTAGACATGACTGAGTGAGTACATTGCACACTCAAATAATTTGAAGAAGGCAGGAAAAGATGGGAAAAAAAGAATGAAGATCAAATGGGATGAGAAGAAAACAAACAGCAAGACTGTGGGTTCAACTGAATGAATACATTGAATATAAATAGTCTAAACATGCCAACTAGAAGACAGGAAAAGTTACACTGGATGAAGAAAAATTAAAAATTCCATGATATGCAGTTTAAATAAATCACCTTTAAAATGAAAATGAGATATTTTCTTAAAGCAGAGGATGGACAAAGATATGCTTATAAGAATTAACGATAAGAAATCTGAAATGGTTATACATTTCTGACACAGTATACTTTAGGACATGAAATATCAACAAACATCATGAGTACATTTCACAGTAATTCAAGTATAAAACAATAAAAACACAAAATTCTAAATGTATTATACAGAACACATTTAACACCACCTAATAACAGACCTTCAAATACATAAAGCAAATGCTGACAGAACGGAAAGGAGATACAGAAAAATTTACAGTTAAAGTTGGAAGTTCAACACTTCCTTTCAGTAATTGATAAAGCAAGTAGAGAAAAAATCATCATAGACAAGAAGACATGAATAACTATCAAATGACAGGAATAAAATGACATTTACGCAACATTTCACTCAACAACAGAATACAGAAGTGTTTTCAAGTGACAGTGGACAGCTGACTAAGGTCAGCCATATGCTGGGACATTAAACTATCTTCAATAAGTTTGGAAGAACTGAAAGCATACAGAGTATATTCTCTGACTACTGTGTAATTAAATGTTAGTAACTAAGAACAGATCACTGCAAAAATTGTGTTAAGAGATAAGATCATGGAAGAACAGGATTTAGTATCCCTATGGTTTGGAAGAGAAGGAAAGAGAAGAAAGAAACACAAATTAAATCTGACTAAAAGTTTGAACCTGGGAACCATGAGCAGGATAGTAGGAATGGAGAAATAAGGAGTGGAGAGGATAAGGAGTTAGATTTTGGACTATATGATAAAATGTTGGCAAAAATCTTCAAAAGGAAATGGTAAGTAAAAAAAAATTGGTAATGGAGAAACAGAGCTTGCAAGAAAGGGGTCAGAATACAAATTAGGATACTCTGATCACAGAGTAATGGTGAATTGTTTAAAGCAGAAATATTTAAGGACAGAATAGTCAAAGGCTGAGTAAATATTTCTTGAATTCATAAATTCACAGAAGTCAAAAAATAAAAGAAAAAAAGAGAAAGAATTTCTCTCTCTTTTTTGAGAATTAATGTGTGAGTCAATGACTGTTTCTGTGAGAATTAATGTCCGTTTCTGTGAATCCAAGGGGAAGAAGCAGAAATGAAAATGAACTTAAATAAGTTGAGCTCTTGCATTCCAATTTAATTCTGTATAACCTTTACTCTATACATTGTCCTTAAATGTTTGGAAGAATCCAGTATTAAAGCTTGGAACTTCGTTTGTGGGAAGGATTTTCATAACAAATCAAATGCTTTAATAGATTTAATACTACTCAGACTTCTGTTTCTTCTTTTCTAAGTCTTACTAATTTGCATCTTTTAAAGAATATTACAGTTCCTCTAAGTGAACAACTTTCATAATATTTCTTTGCATTTGAGGATTAATGAATATGTGTATTGTACAGACATTCTCCGAGTGAGTATGTTATAATCCATGTCTTATGTAATAGCTCAGTGTTAGCAGCACATTGACAAGGAATGTATTATACAAATACTCAAGTTGTGGAAAGCAGTCCTGGTGACAAAAGCAACTTAGTCAAGCATATTTATTTCTATGTTTCTCTCTGCTTGTACTGGAGCAAGTGAATGGTGAAAATGACTTTAGAGAAGTCCTGATTCACTTGAAATAAAACTTTAATGCATTTAAAATAAAATTCCCATGGAAACTGTCTCAGAAGTTACGAAAACCTCAGAAGAATTTTTCCCAGTGTTGCATCATGCCTTCAAGAACTCTCTAAAATTCCTAGAGGAAAGTGAACATTTAATGAACCCCTAAAGTCTTCTTTGTCCTTGAGTGTTAAGAAGAGCTTATTTATGGGGCTTGTTTTTGCTTCTTGATAATGGATTATTTTCTCTATTTCTTAAACAAGTGAAGTGGGATTGAGAATAGGGAGTAGGGTTCTTTTGAGTCACTCTGGGCTGTGGACAGTTCTTAGTGTAAATAAGATGGACGAGACCCCATCACTGCTGTCTCAGCAAGTCTTCACCAGGTCTTAGAGAGTTTCAGAGACAGTATATATATATTTATACACACACACACACACACACACACACACACACACACACATATATATATTCAGTAGGTACTTGCTGAATGAATGCTGTTTTTGTTCAAAATCTTTTAACTCCCCTTTTTCTGACAGATTGGCTGCAGAGGCTGTTCTCAGCTTTTAGGTCTTGACAAAAGTTGCTATTAGTTATTTCACAAATATTTGCTTTTAATAATCAAGCTTAAACTGCATGATCAATTAGTGGAGAGGAATCAGAGAAAATGTCTTTAGGTTTAAGCTTGGAGAAGGTGCAAATAATTCTTCCTATATTTTAGAGGTGACTGAAATAAGAATATCCTTCTCTGAAGTCCAAAACACCTAATTTTACCCTTCTTGGCTCTAACACTTTCTACATTCTCCACTGAAATTATGTAAGTACTTGTTTTTATCTATGAAGAATCTCATGAGATCCTAGAAAGTAAAAATGCTGCTTCAGAGATTTTGTTGTCACTTATAGGGAGGTAGTGTAGCCCAGTGGTTAAAACTAAGAAATCTGGAGTTGGACAGGCTTGGTTTTGACTCAAGATTCTGGAACCTTCTAGCAGTGTGTGCTCCTCACTTTTAAAGTAGAGATTAATAGGTCTAATATATAAAGTTGTTGTGAGGAATAAACAAGTTATAATTATCTATGTATTGCTTTAGATGTTTGGAATTTGTAGCAGGGTTCTGGGCCAGATAGTGTCTGGTACATGGTAAATGTTCAATACCAAGTAGCAAGAATTATTTTTCCATACTGCTTTATTCTTGAATGCTAATTAACTTCAGTTGTTTCTGACTCTGTGTGAGCCCATGAACTGTAGCCTGCCAGGCTCCTCTGTCCATGGAACTCTCCAGGCAAGAATACTGGAGTGGGTTGCTCTTTCCTCCTCCAGGGGCTCTTCCCTACCCATGGATTGAACCTGCATTTCTTTCTGTTTTTTTTTTTTTAATTTTTTATTTTTATTTATTTATTTATTTATTTTTATTGTTTTTGCCATACATTGTCATGATATCACCATGGGTCTACATATGCTTCCCCTCCGGAACCCCCCTCCCTCCTCCCTCCCTCCGGGGAAATCTCGCTGCACCAGCCCCGAGCATCAATCCTGGGCTGGCGATTGATTAGACACATGACAATTAACATGCTTCAATGCCCTTCTCCCATATCATCCCACCCTTACCCTCATCCACAAAGTCCAAGAGTCTGTTCTATACATCTGCGTTCCTTTTGCTGTCTCGCATGTTGGGTTCTCGTTACTGTCTTTCTAAATTCCATATATATGCGTTAATATACTGTACTGTTGTTTTTGCTTCTGGCTTACTTCACTCTGGATAATGGGCTCCAGTTTCGTCCATCTGAGTAGAATTGCTTCAAATGAATTTTTTTTTAATGCTGAG